>CM068952.1:53389106-53419064 GCA_035128595.1 Eptatretus atami
CCACGAGGGCAAGGGCGCGCCCTTCGTCCAATCAGGAGGCTCATCGCCTCAGATCGAGACTCTGCCCAGAAAGGCAGGGGCATGCCCCTTGTCCAATTACGCACAGAGGGCGACTTTCCCACGACACCCTGGCCAATGAGGGTTGAGATGCCTCAGATGGCGATTTTCTCACCCCGCACAAGAAATGAATAAAAGGAACGCCAGCCTCCGGAGCGCTGGTCTTGGTGCTGGCTGGTTTGTCTGGTCCTGGGTCATCGTCGTCTCTGGTCTTCTCTTGTCTTTGGTTCGTTGGTGCATAGCTGGTTGGAGTGTGCGGTCCCTGGTGCTTGGTACGGCGACGAAGGTGTGGGTTCGAGTCCCCCCCCCTCCGAACCAGCTCGTCTCGACCAGACCGCACGAGGTGGAAAGGTGCCCAACTGGCCCCATTTCTTTGGGCGTGTGTGTCGGTGGCGCCCGTCCTGTAAGTAGAAACTGTTTAAGTGCCTTGTACATTAAATTGCATTTCTGATAGTCGGTTTAACTCTGCTCTTTTCGTGCTCCCCTGCCCCATTATAAACCAATTGTAATTTAATAACAGCGCGATGTCGCCGCGCTGTAATAAACCCCCAATTGTTCAATATACCAGCTCGTTGTTGTGCTTTCTATTATTGACCCAGGACGGTTCGTGCTTGAGAACCAGTAAGCCGATTGGGCTGTAAGTTGTCGTTTGGACCGACGGACTTTGGTAATTCCGCTCGTTACACCGGACCGAGGTCGCTAGAGCAACCGGTTCGACAGAGTCCGTTGAGGGTGTGACTTCCCCGTAATTTGACGACGTGGGTACTTAGGTATATTGAAATTTGGCTATTAACCCTACCCACGCCGTCAGAGAATTGGTGAGCACGGTCCTTAAGTGACCCGTGACCTTCGGAGTTGTCCGAAGGTTACGACCTGCAATTCCGGGTACTCGGTAAGACGAGCCCTACTGCTCCACCTAGCGGTCTGCTTCCTCTCAACCGAACCCGGCACCACAACAGTACTTCATAAATGTTGCCAAACTTTGAATGGGGGAATGCCTTCTCTGTGATGATTTTATTCACATAATCATGAAAGTGTGTCATTTTTCTCTTTCCAATCCTTAGGCAGTTTCTGACCCACATTTGTTCTGTTCGAACGCTGAGCTTACATAACATCGTATGAAACAGTAACACCACAGTGACGCGAAGAAGTTCTCGATTTTACAATCTTTAGCAAGATTCATGGCCTTCATTTTTATTTGTACGGTGGACACGGTCCATCCTGAGTCACAGAGAGATTTAAGCCACGCAATAAGGTCTTACCCGATGGATGGATGTCGGCACTGTTTTTTTCCCCCCCACGGTTGGCCTTCTTTTGGTGAGGCAATGACTGGAGACTTGCTGAACCCGCCATCGCGAAACCGGCTGTAAACGGGCGTCGTGTTTTCGGAGTTTTCCACGTGTTTGGAACATCCATCTCAGACATCCGTATCGGATGCAAGGGAACATCCGTTTGAAACATCCACACAAGTTGTAGGGGTGGATGGTTTTGAAATCTGAACTCTGTTTTGGTCCAAATCAAAAATTTCCTGAAGCTCGGTTTCAGACAAAACCGTCTGCACGTAATCAGATGAAAAGTTACAATATAAAAATTCAGCACTTCAAATCTCTTGCACTGGCAAGTGACCTGAAAGGGCCATTTTATCAGCGAGGCAGTCAAAAAACAAACTCGAGCGGTTGTCACACGTGAATAAAGAGGACAATATCAAACTGCAATCAAATATACTTAATCTGCTGGTCACTTTAAACTGAAGATAAAGCAACTATTGAATATAGATTGAAGACATGTTTTGTTAACAAGGATTCCATGAGAATAGTGGAAGAAGAGAACTGGAACATATTAACACTACAAGGCAAAGTACAAGTCACACTCACGTATTAACCAAACTGGATGGTTTTGACTACAAAATTCGTGAATAAATCACAGTTTGTAATTACAAAATTACGGTACCAAGAGGGTAAGTGGGTGTTTTGAACAAACACCGAGCTATCAGAGCTTAAATCTATCAAGCAAATGCATATTTGACCAAGATTCAATTTGGAATGTAGTCTGCTGGTTCCATCACAACTGAAACAGTTATGCTATTGATGCAGTGCCTCTCCGTAGATTGTGACAGATTTAAAATTTGACCTGGGTATTTGCACACAAATGACGTACATCGATGTCCAGTACGTTGTGATCCAACAGACATTACCTACACCCAAGCGTACTATGAAATCAAATGAATACGCTACCTCCGAGTTATATCAGCAACATGAGTTTACAAAAGTACGTGTCCATTTCTGTTTGTCCTCATTATTTGTGCACATCTCAGCACTAGAGGAAAAAGGTGGGGGATGAGAAAGAGTGTGGTAAATGATGACAGGTTTCACACAGTGTGTATAGTATTACGTCAAATGACTGGGATCACCCTTTTCCTTTGAGATAATTTGTTCAGCAACCTCCAGTTTTAATTGTACAATAGGCTCGTGTTTATTCTTCCCTCCAGGGCTTCCAGTCGGCTGTTCATCACTACCACGGGTCACTCCCATCCGTACTAATTATCTCTTCTACCACAAGTATGCCTGGTGTTGGCTTAATGGTTAGGGTGGCGGGCTTTGTATCCAAGGTTCCTGAGTTCAAATCCCGCTTAGCTGTCGAATTAATACCAGGTGGGGTTAACTCAGCCTGTCATCCTTCCGAGGTCGGCAAAACGAGTGCCAGCATGCTGGTATACTGTGTCGGAGTGGCGACCCGTCCAGGATTGTGCCCAATAGCCAAGGAGACTGCTTAAAGCAGCACCAACGCTCTGCACAGTGTATGGTCCCAATCTACTCATCCTCCTCCGGCCACAAGTCACCTCATTCCCACACACTCCCCTTTTCCAGGTTATAGATAAACAACAACGGCTCTTCATTTGACCGCTTGCTAGACTTTGTGGAATGCAAACTCAGATATAAGCTACACCACCTGTTGCACATTGCCGATCACACCTCAGCGGTTGCAAAAACGCAACAATATGTCCAAAAAAAAAAGAAGAAAAAGCACATCAGGATCTAGTACGGAAGCATACCAATGAGCTTGAGGCAACCAGTTGGAAGCATCTCTCCAATATCTCCTGTGCAGAACCAGCGCTGACCATGAGCATCTAAAAAGAAGCTGGCATCCGAAAGAGCATCATTGTTGAAGTAGCCGAGAGCAACATTAGGACCACCGATAAGTACTTCTCCACGAGGGTTGGGCTTGTCGTTCACAGTGTAGCCACCTGCAAAGAAAAAAAACAAAACATACAACATAAAATGGCAACAACCAACCCTTGTGCAGTGCATTAAAAGTGGATTCCTACTTAACTTCCTCAATTTAAATATTTCTCGTTTCAATTGCTGCACTATTTTGTGACCAAATAAATCATATATTGCTTTGTGAGTTAGTGTATCCAATACTTTCAAACTTCATGGAGTGGTATGTTGCAAACAAGAATGTGAAACAATTAAAATGTATTTCACACTACTCTTGAATGCAACCCCAACTTGAAATGGGCATCAAGCCTCATACATCTGTCAAGAATTGCCTACATCCTCATACAGTTGCCCACATCCAATTCACAATTTCCCAATTGGGCTATTCTAAGATGTCAAGCCATATCCTCACTTATTACCTCCGCCACCGAAGGTGGACAAAGGCCATGTTTTCACCCGTTTGTCTGTCTGAGCACGATATCTCAAAGTTATGGACAGATTCCGATGAAACTTGGACAAGGTTGGTGTGTGAGAGAAGGATGAATGGAAATGATTGTGGTGAAGATCTGTATCCGAGAGTTTTTAAATTTTCTAAGCGATTCTTCACCATTGAGAGACGGGACCAAAAATGATATGAAGCACGATATCTCAAAAGGTTATGGATGGATTCCGCAGAAACTTTGTGGATCGGTTGGGTGTGTGAAAAGGACCAATTGATTCAATTTTGATGAAGATTCGAATCTGAATACGAGAATTTTTTAAAGCGATTCCTCACCGTTGAGAGACGGGTCCAAAAATGATATTTAGCATGATATTACACAAAGTTGTGGACAGATGACAATACTTGGTGGATGAGTTGGGTCGATGACAAGAACAAGCCGATTGGATTTTGGTCAAGGTCTGGATGCAGATCCGGCCCATCGGTGGAATAGGAAACAAACAGTTCAGCTTAACGGAGGTATGTGCTCTCCCGAACATCCAAGATTAGCGATGTATTCAATGGGAAGAATAAAGTACTTTGGTGTCCAAATCCACATTTATCCATTCTTTCCACAAGAGAAATCCAAAAACAGCAAATACATGACAATACTTTTGGCCTCCCATGAGCAACACATGGTTTTTCATACTGTATTCATATATGAGACATGATAGGTCAATGATCAAGTAAGACTAAAGAAAAATCACAATTAGCATGTAAAACAATAAATTCTTCATTAAAAATAAAAACATCTCAACTCTTCCTACCAATGATACTGCAGCCAAGTTGTTAAAATATTGTTCCGGTTGTGGGGGAATATAGCATTGTGTGGAGTTGCTTGGTCCATGGACGTGTAGGAGGCATCTCGATGTAACTAAGTAGGGAACCTGTGAGCTTTAGTGTTATGTGTCACCACACGAGGGGGTGGTGTCGTGTTAGTTAGCTCGGGTTTAAGAATAAGCTTCCCCAGTATGTAATCACCCCTCTGTGATTTTTTCCCTCTGTTTTTATATTTCAAGATCGGCAATAAAGGTGGGGAACATGTCCCTAAAACCACTACAAGCAGGCAGAAAGGCCCGCCTTCAAAGGGTGACAACAGGCGGTCACGCCCCTGAGGCTGATGATTGATGGGCGTGACGTCAGAAGGTAGCCGAGCGGGCAGAAGCCCCGCCTTCCCGGGTTTCGTGCGAGCAGCTCACGCCCCGGAGGTGGAGGATATATAAGCATGATCAAGAGGAATGTTGGCTGGCGCATTTTGGAGAGCTGTGATCAAAGAGGAAGGGGGTTGGAGATTTTGGAGAGGCGAGAGCGGAGGGTGCGTGCACGCTGAGGACGACACGACCTTTGTATTCGTGTTGAGGCGATTTGGCTCGCGTGGTGAAGCAAGACGCTGGCCTTTGGCTCTTGGTTGGGTCAGTGAGGACGATCGGCGCACGAAGCTGTTGCACTGGGTCTCTGAGCTTTGGTGTGGAGTGCCGCTTGCGGATTGCCTGGCGTGCGTTTGTCACGCTACGAGAGAAGCGCCATTTTGTTGTACGCGTCTGCACGTGCTGGTGGAAGCGCCCCCATTCCAAGCTCCACAAAGACCAACTCTGGTCCAAGCTAAGTACAAGAATACTGGAAAGGAAGGGTTTTCTTTTTATTTTGTTTCCCCGTTCTCTGTATTTGAGTGTGTGAAGCGACGCCTCGACTTTAGGATTTATTTATTTCATATTATTATCATTACCTTTGGAGTTGGCCTTTGTAAATATTTCTTTTATTTTCATTAAATGTGTTCATTTTGAAGAAGCTGTATCCATGTATTTGTCGTGGGGTTCGAGTATAAACCCCCCTTGTGCTGCGCTCCTCCACCCCTCCACCAATGCGCCCCATGCCCTTCGAGCACGTGTGATAATCTCCGAGGATCAACGTGTTTGCCTCCTATTCATAAGGAACCGCTCGGCCATCCGGGGCTAGTGGTGTTCACCGCCCGTCACCCAATTTGGGTCGGGGAGGGGGGAGGGTTAACCTGGACTCGCCACCCGTGACAATATTTATGACATCAAATCAAACATTGTTATTTTCTTTTAAATTTGTGGTAATTGTTGTGCACTGCCCCAGTATTTCACAGAGCAACTCCAATAGTTCAATTTGTACTGAGATGAACATGCTCATAGTCTATCCCAATTATATTTAGAACAAGCTGTGAACAGGCCTGAACGATTGTTCAGTTTCGTTCCATCAAAGGAGTGCCACTTGTACAGCTCCAAACACATGCATCAAAATATATTATATATATATATTATATATATATATTATATATATATATTATATATATATATTATATATAATATATATACAGTGGGGAGAACAAGTATTTGATACACTGCCGATTTTGCAGGTTTTCCCACTTACAAAGCACGTAGAGGTCTGTAATTTTTATCATAGGTACACTCTCAACTGTGAAAGCGGAATCTAAAACAAAAATCCTGAAAATCACATTGATGATTTTTAATAATTAATTTGCATTTATTGCATGAAATAAGTATTTGATCACCGACCAACCAGTAAGAATTCCGGCTCTCACAGACCTGTTAGTTTTGTCTTTAAGAACCCTCCCATTCTCCACTCATTACCTGTATTAACGCACCTGTTTGAACTCGTTATCTGCATAAAGACAGCTGTCCACACTCAATCAATCAGACTCCAACCTCTCCACAATGGGCAAGACCAGAGAGCTGTCTCAGGACATCAGGGACAAAATTGTAGACTTGCACAAGGCTGGGATGGGCTACAGGACAATAGGCAAGCAGCTTGGTGAGAAGGCAACAACTGTTGGCGCAATTATTAGAAAATGGAAGAAGTTCAAGATAACAGTCAATCTCCCTTGGTCTGGGGCTCCATGCAAGATCTCACCTCGTGGAGCCTCAATGATCATGAGAAAGGTGGGGATCAGCCCAGAACTACACGGCAGGACCTGGTCAATGACCTGAAGAGAGCTGGGACCACAGTATCAAAGAAAACCATAAGTAACACACTACGCCGTCATGGATTAAAATCCTGCAGCGCACGCAAGGTCCTCTGCTCAAGGCAGCGCATGTCCAGGCCCGTCTGAAGTTTGCCAATGACCATCTGGATGATCCAGAGAAGAATGGGAGAAGGTCATGTGGTCTGATGAGACCAAAATAGAGCTTTTTGGTTTAAACTCCACTCGCCGTGTTTGGAGGAAGAAGAAGGATGAGTAAACCCCAAGAACACCATCCCAACCGTGAAGCATGGATGTGGAAACATCATTCTTTGGGGATGCTTTTCTGCAAATGGGACAGGACGACTGCACCGTATTGAGGGGAGGATGGATGGGGCCATGTATCGCGAGATCTTGGCCAACAACCTCCTTCCCTCAACAAGAGCATTGAAGATGGGGCGTGGCTGGGTCTTCCAGCATGACAATGACCCGAAACACACGCCAGGGCAACTAAGGATGGCTCCGTAAGAAGCATCTCAAGGTCCTGGAGTGGCCTAGCCAGTCTCCAGACCTGAACCCAATAGAAAATCTTTGGAGGGAGCTGAAAGTCTGTGTTGCCAGCGACAGCCCGAAACCTGAAGGATCTGGAGAAGATCTGTATGGAGGAGTGGGCCAAAATCCCTGCTGCAGTCTGTGCAAACCTGGTTAAGAACTACAGGAAACGTCTGATCTCTGTAATTGCAAACAAAGGTTTCTGTACCAAATATATTAAGTTCTGTTTTTCTGATGTATCAAATACTTATTTCATGCAATAAAATGCAAATTAATTATTTAAAAATCATACAATGTGATTTTCAGTTTTTTTGTTTTAGATTCCATCTTTCACAGTTGAAGTGTACTATGATAAAATTACAGACCTCTACGTGCTTTGTAAGTGGGAAACCTGAAAAATCGGCAGTGTATCAAATACTTGTTCTCCCCACTGTATATATATATATATATATATATATATATATGTTATTCACGCGATCAATGCCCAAGGTTGAGTTATTGTTGATGGTAATAAGCACTCATTCCTGATCATGTCGGCACATCTGGCGACAGTGAATCGGTCTGCAATGCAGCAGTATGGCACCTGACAATCAGGAGCCACTATGATGTCACACACAACTCGACTATACAATAAATGCTGCCTCTATGTAATGTGTGTCAACTTGTTGGCTAGAGCTGAAACAATATATTTGTACGTGCTCAAATATATTTGGACAGAGGAAGTAGTGATATTGCCAAAACTCAGCATGGAAAATATGCTGCCATGGATTTTTCGGATCTACCAGCTGGTGATGGCCATCACCAAACTTATAATTCACCGACAAGAAAAGACTGCTGGACAGTCAGAAACGTTACATGGTAGCAAGGGAGGGAGGTTGTGTCAGCTGGGCGTGCTGTCTGAAGGATCTTTCTCACCCAAGAAGAAACCTAGATCCAGTTCTTCACTGATCACAGTCACATTTACTTCCACAATTATGCATCCTTTGCAAGAGGAAATCCCACTATGAACAACGGTGACAAGGTTCAAAGCGAGACCCACTCGTTCAAGTAGAAACAATCACTGCAGACAAGTCTGCAATACCCTTCTTTACACTGAATCTTCTTTCCTCCATCCCTCTAAATCAGCATCAAATTTCATGGAACTCCACATTGAGATGCCAGATGGCTTTATCACCATCAAATTTCAAAAGTCTTTGTTCCTATTTCAGGTCGTCTGACAGAAGCTGCCAAATTGAAGGATGAAAACATTGTGGAACACACAAGAGGGAAGTGACTGTGTTGGATCTGAAAAGTGTCATCATAAAATGTGTTTCCTTCAATACACAAGGTTTCTGTTGAAGAAACCAGAGATCTATCCAGTCTGTGAGCTGTAGATATTAAAGGTAGGAAAAGCTTGAATAACAAAGGATCCCACCCAGTGCACGTTGTATTGTTGTGGGCCGGGTATCGGCTGCGAGCACGACCGCTAGGTGGGGGCAGTAGTCAGCTCCACCGAACACCCGAATTTATAGGTCGTCACCCTGGATAACTCCTGAGCCGACGGGTCCCTTATCGGACCGAAGATCGCCAATAGGTCGACCGCGTGGGATAGGGTCGATTGCCAATTTCAATTTACCTAAATACCCACGTCGTCCAAACTACCGGGGGAATTCACCCTCGGCGGAGCTCGAGCGGAACGAGCCAGTAGCGTGCTCGAACTGTGCGTAACCCGAGCGGATGGTTACCGAGATCCGTCGGTCCAAATGCACAATTTACCCTCGCTACTTCTCAACACGCACCGTGCTAAACCAATGAAAGAAACACAAAAACGAGCTGAAACATTTAACAGGGGATTTATTATAATGGGGGGAAAGGGAACACACAAAGAACAGAGTTATCCGACTATAAGAAATGCAGTCAATGTACAAGCAAAAGCACTTATCCAGTTGCTACTTAAAGACGGGCCCACACACAGACATGGACCCCAGTCTCTTATTGAAGGCCTCCAGCTCGAGGACAGGTGAGCTAGAGACCAGAGCCTGTGCTTGGACCTGTCCACCTTGTGTGGTCTTCGACGATCCGGCTCGGCGGAACTCGAACCCGCAACACGATGCCGCTCCAAGCACCAGGTACCGCGCTCTCCAACCGGCCACGCACCAATCGACCAAGGCGAAGATCAGAGGCGACGATGATCCAGCACGGCGGGACTCGAACCCGCAACACGATGATGATGATCACCACGACGACGACCACAACCCTTTACCACTACGACGACCACCACCACCTTGATCCTTTTTCCACCCTCACTACCCAGCCTGGAGTTTCTTGTATTCCTTTCTCCTCCGGGGTGAGCACATCGCCGTCTCAGGCACTCTCAACTCTCATTGGCCGCGTGTCGTGGGAAAACCGCCTTCTGTGGCCATCTCAACTGTCATTGGCCGGCGTGTCGGGGAAAACCGCCTTCTGGGCCATCTCAACTCTCATTGGCCGGCGTGTCGTGGGAAAACCACCTTCTGTGTCCATCTCAACTCTCATTGGCTGGCATGTCGTGGAAAACCGCCTTCTGTGGCCATCTCAACCCCCATTGGCCGGCGTGTCGTGGGAAAGTCGAACTCTGTGGCCTGATTGGACAAGGGGCACGCCCCTGCCTTCCTGGGCGGAGTCTCGATCTGAAGCGATGGAAATCTCCGCCCACGTACGTGGTCGAACGCACGTAGACAATGCGTCGGTTGTGAGGAAGCGAGGTGAAGGCGTGTTGTTGTAAACAAATCTCCGCAGCGCACACATGTAATTCCAGTTAAACACAGGTAGGGGGCCCTAACTATAAACACATACTTACCGAAATAACTAAGCTACGGGGACGGCTGTCTGTCTGTGTGCACAAGGCTTCCAAATTCGTAACAGTATTGTCCTACACTTTCAAAACTTGTTATCTGTATAGAGGGCAGTGAAGTGTGTCAATCAGCTCAAATTTGGCTCCTTAAAACTCAGAATGTTAATATTTTTAAAATATGCACAGTCTACCTTCTATGTTTAATGAAAATTCACAACAGACGCATTTTTCTCAATGTAGCTGGATAGAAATATGTTTAAGAGATATGTTTGATGAATAATTCAGATTTTTTTTTTCACAGCACATTAGAAGAAGCTTGCAGCATATCCTGCCAAAACGGGATTCAAATGAGGATCACGACTAACCAGGAAAAGCTCTGGATGAGGAAGCTTGTCGAGATGTTCACCAAATTAGTCAAAAAGCACCACAAGGTGGACTTACCAAGTATGAGGGGAATGTGATCGTCAATTAAGCAATTTTGATTTGCAGGCCGAAATTTAATATACTAGTAATCGTAATCGACAAATTCCAGTTTCATGGTTTTTATTTGTTTGTTTATCAGATAGTTATCTGGAAGTTCTCTTAAAGATAATTAAGAAGTCATTCTGAAGGGTGTCGGCCCAATGATGCAAGACAGACATGATTAACTGATCAAATTAGTGTGTTGAATTAGTGTGCTATCTTAGCAGATTGCATCCACACATTAAGATATTATAATGATCTTGGTCCCCCCCTAATGGGTGACGTGAGACTGCCGGAAATAAGCTCCCAAGACGCCGCTGAGCACAGGCCAAAATTACAAAGCACCAAATGGTGGCTCGAGAACACATCAATCTTTTCAACTTAGTTACATGCCGAGAACCTAACTCACGTGTGCCCGCTGGCAATTTACTTGCTCACAAAGTGGACGAACCCAAGAACCGATAGGAATAATCAGTAATTCAGTTTATGACAACGCATAAAAAGAAACTAGGGAAGAGAACATAAAACAACAAGTAGAGGAAAATTAAGAGGAAATAAATCAGCTTAGAATGATGAGAATTGTCAGGCTAATCTACTTAACCTATTCTTAAAGACAGAATCTCTCAAAGGGTAAGAAGGGCGAGAAGATGCAGGGAGGAAAAAAAAATAAGAATCTTGGTTCAGACTTTGGTGAGCCAAATGAGGCATCTTCGCCTAGATCAGATGGGAGAAGCAGGCTGCACACTTTCTCCCACACATGGCGTGCCACAAGTCAGGTCTCCGGCTGGCCCAGGAGAATTCTGTGTTGGTGTGTCCCCAGACTCCCGGGACCGGTACCACTCTCTACCGGGGTGGGGGGAAGTGTGCTCCAAAGAACCTGGCGACCCTCTGGAAAGTTCTGATGGGGGAAGGCAGCTCATGCTCCTCACTCTCCGTGTCCTCAGCTCGGGCCCGACAAAGACCTCACCTGAGAAGGTCCCGGTTCTCAAATGATCCTTCGCCTCAGAACGTTGGCTCAAAACCGTCCCTCACATGACATCAACCAGCATGCCCATTGGTTGACTGGCTCCAGTAGATCATTTATTAGTCTGATTCAAACGCGAACCACGAGCACCCATCTCGAGGACCTTTGTTTGCAAGGCCATTGAGAAGGAAAAAGGTTGTTATTTGGTGTTGTTGGTTATACACTTCAAATGACAACCTTTTTGTTGTTGAAACATGATCGTAATTCTCATGTACCTAATTACAATAATTAAATGGTCTTCATTACAGATTGTATGTCGTCGATACTGCATCCTCTCGAAGTTCATAGTGTATTCGGATTTGTGTACTTTTATTATATTGATAAAACTGATCTCTCAAACACGAGGAAGATCCTAATTTCTTGGATAAATTGCCATTTCAATTTTAACTCTTTCAATAATGCATGGGCAACCAAAGTATTCTGATTTGGAAACTAGGTTTTGTTAACTTAGAGTTCCCTGAGTTTCAAAGCTCTTAAATGGGTAGTCTCAGAGATATGAGCTCATGAAAATGGCAAAAATGCCAAAAAGGTGCCATTTTTAATGTGGTAGTAGTAGTAGTAGTCGTAGAAGTAGTAGTAGTAGTAGTATATTCAATCAAACATAAACATTCAAGCATAGAGAAAAGAAAAATAGCTGCAAAATAGTATACTGTAATATGATTAAATTGAGTACTAATTAACATGCAGATAAAAGCGACATTATAACAAGGGACAGATGAATTCACAGACAGACTTGATCACTACAAGGCAAAAAGACTAAACCATCCCCATTATACATGGAACATATAAAAAAAAAAACATTTGAAGGAAGAAAGCGCACCACAACGGCCTGTCTCCTGCGCATACGGAGGAACGACAAGTACATGATGAGGAATGCAAACAAACTGCATTATAAAATATCATGACTACAAGGCAGGACAGACACTATAGGAGGATGGATAGTATAAAAAGCAAGGGGAGGATAGGAGAATAGGTGCAATAGCACATCACGAGGTGGAATCAGAGATCGTGTAAACATGAGAAAGTGGGAAACCAGGGTGAAAGAGATTAAAGAAGTGAAAAGGAAAACAAACAATTAAAGAAGTGAAAAGGAAAAAAAGTGAAAAGGAAAAAAAATCACCCTTCCGAGGTTGGCAAAATGAGAGAAGAACAAGAAGAAGAAGAACAAGAACAACAAGAATAAGAAGAACAAGAAGAAGAACAAGAAGAAGAACAAGAACAACAAGAAGAAGAAGAAGAACAACAACAACAAGAAGAACAAGAAGAAGAAGAACAAGAATAACAAGAACAAGAATAACAAGAACAAGAACAAGAACAAGAAGAAGAAGAACAAGAATAACAAGAACAAGAATAACAAGAAGAAGAACAAGAAGAAGAAGAAAAAGAAGAACAAGAACAAGAACAAGAAGAACAAGAACAAGAACAAGAAGAACAAGAACAAGAACAAGAAGAAGAACAAGAACAAGAAGAACAAGAACAAGAACAAGAAGAACAAGAAGAAGAAGAACAAGAACAAGAAGAAGAAGAACAAGAAGAAGAAGAACAAGAACAAGAAGAACAAGAACAAGAACAAGAAGAACAAGAACAAGAAGAACAACTAAAAAGTGACAGACCAAAAGGCAGGGACAGGTGTTCTCATGTAAAATATTTATGAAGCATAAGAGGACAGCAGCTACACTGTCTTTCAAATATTAATCAAAATCAGCAGTAGGTTAATAAAGAGTTACTCCCAAAAGATGCATGTAATTACTTTCTGCTTTAAAAATCTTAGAAGACATCATAAAATAAATCAATCAATAAATGGGCAGCCAACTTTGAAGGCCCACAGAGCATCATTGGGTGGAGATCTCCTGGAGAACATTTTGCATAAGAATCCACCATAAAAGTGTCTATCATCTCTGAAAAGTTCTCGTAGCACCCCTTTCTCGGAATGAAATTCGTTTTTAAGCCACCTATATTACAAATGTTGCTCATGGTCTAGAATGGTGGCAAAACTCCATCGTGGTCCAATAGGCGCAACCAGGATAAAAGTGAACTATGCCTGTACACAAAGTATTTTTTTTTTGTATCCATAGTCTAGGCTCATGCAAGTTCACTATTAGTCTGATTAACTCTACAGAAAGCAATACAAGCAAGTACAAACCATCCATCCAGTTGCGCAGTGATATCTCGCTACAAGGCAGTGGTGCTCCGACGTGTCCCGTGGAAAAATCCAGCGCTGGAGGGGAATGAGAAAATATAATTTCACCAACGTGTCTTTACATGTTAAACTAAAGGCAAATAAGTCTGGGTTTTGTTTAAACCCATATTTACAATGAAGTTTTTAAAGTTTAAGGAATGGCCAGAAACAATAGAAAAGCCATTGGAAAATGTCAGAAAGAGAGCAGAAGCAGTCTTTCATTTATTTTTCTAAATGTGCATGTGGACATGAGGATGACTAACAGTGTAAACCGACATGACAGCTTTAAACGCATTAAAGAACCAAATACCCACCCACCCTCCATCCATCCATCCATCCATCCATCCCCGCCCCCCACCGACCCAACCTAACAACCTGACTTTTACAATAGTAAATACACTCATTAATGAAGATAGACTGATTAGTTGTATTTCACAAGTACTTTGCCTGTGATTGGAAATAATAAAAAATAAGACCGCACGTCCTGAAGCTCACCAGCATCAGGAGCAACAGGAGCAACAGTCACTCAAACCCCCCACAGACCCAATGAGACCCTGATTTTATATTTTTAATGCAATGAACAAACTTTGTTACATCACAGGTGATGAAGGTTGTGGTTGAAATCATGTGTGTAGTTTCAGAGGAGAGAGGGAGAGGGAGAGGGAGAGAGAAAATACCTATTTTGGGGGTCAAACCCCGCCCTCGTAGACTTCCCCAATGAGCGCAGATTTTAATGCGGTCGGTACACCTTCATTAAGCATCAGACATGAAGCTTGTGGCCAAGTTTCATCAAAATCGGTTGTTTGGTTCAAGCGTTAATGACTGAAGTGGTGACTGACTGACTCACCTACGGACACTGCTCGACCGCATAAGCTCACCGGACTAATATCCAGGTGAGCTAAAAATGTTGCAAAAGGAGCCACTGTTCCGTTCATAAACATCGTCAAATTTTTTACCTCACCAGCACAACCCTTCTTCATAAGCACGACTGCTCTAAACCACCTCTCATATTCCCCCATTCCCAAACCAACAAAGTTGGATAAAGAACTATTCTTGGTTATGAAGGCATGTGTCCATCTCTTGCATTGGTGCCAAGTAGAAAAATGGATGAAATCAACAGGACATTGATAGAGCGATGCTAACCGCTATGGGAAGCAAGAACAAGCTGATGTTTCAGGCATTAACCCTTCATTGGAGTAAAAAAAAAAAAAAAAAGAGGGAACTGGGATAGGAGCAAGCATTGATATAGGGTGGGAATGAAGCAGAGATGGGTGTGCCAGAGTAAGGTCAGGGGTCAGGAAGTACGTGTGGTGGGAATAACTCGTTTTGAGGGGATGGGGTTGCAGGGGTTAAAAGTCAAGGGACTGGGAAAGGTGAAAATAGGAACAAACAAGAAGCAAAAGGAGGATGTTAGATAAATAAATTAAACCAACTTTAAAAGTGATACAAATGAAAATGACAAAAAAAAAAGCAGTTCTTATAAGAAGGAAAGATAAAAAGGAGGAAGAAAAAGGGAACAGGAGAGACAAAGGGGGAAGACAAAAAAAAAAAGGAGGAAATAAATTTAAAAGTTGTAAGATGGGAGGTCTGATGAATAAAAAGTGCTCGTTAATCCCACAGGGAGCCCACATGCTGATCCGAAGATAAGGCTTTGCTCATTGTGCTTGTAAGTGTTCGTGATGCTAAGATGGAGAAAGATACCGGAAACTGCCATGTGCCTTAATGGGTGTCTGGTTAGATTGCAGTGTGGGGCAACCAGTTTGGAGAGGCCTTTGCTGTTGGTTCGTACATCGCACAAGAGTTCACGGATGTGATCGCCCAGTTTTTCCATAAATGTAAATCTTCTTGCTGAGTGCACGTGGTTCCGTAAATCATATTTGCAAAGGTGGGGTCAAAGTGCTCCATGATAAATACTGCTTTTGGGTCCTGAGATCGAAGTGTTTGTCTTGATGAAAGGGCAGGTGATACAGCAACTAACGGTTCACTTAAACATTACTAGTGGGAGGTTAGAGGATAATTTTTTTTTAATTATACATACAGTACAATGTCGAAGCTCGTATAAGAGCCAACATACAGAACGTATAACAAGGGGAGCAGGAGGCAAGAGGGGCAGGAGAGGGAAGCACAAAACAGTGGGGAATAGAGACATTAGGAGATCTGTGGAAGGGAGAGGGATGGGGCAGGGTACACAAGATGGACACTACAGGGACTTTCAGAAAGGAAAATAGGGAATTTGAAGGAGGTGGGTTTGGGGTGAATTAACAGGGGTAGAAGAGATCATGGTTTTGGATGGGAGAAGACAAGAGATGGCAGTGAACAGCGTTTTGAAGACCTGGAGGGAAGAGTGGGATTGAAGAGAGTGTGGGAGTTTGTTCCAAGGGTGGGAAAAAAGAGGAATGAAAGAATGAAGGTGAGCAGTGATTCTTCATTTTTGTAGTTTTACCAGAAGGGGGTTGCTGGCGGACCTTGAGCACCTGCGGAAATATTGGGGGGGGGGAACAGATCGCAGATAGAGCAGGGGTGGGGGAGGCCAGAGAAGAGACGGTAGAAGACAGAAAGACCACTGACCTAACTGTGCTGAGAGACCCAAAGACTCAGCCTCATCATGGGAGATACCAATGATCCTGAATGCCTTGGTTTCCACATCATGAAGGACTTTGCAAGACTGATGATGCCCAGTCGGCGACTGGCTTTGAAGGCCAGCTTGGAAATGTGTATTTCCCAGGAAGGATCATGGCAGATAGTGAGCCCCCAAAAGCTTGAATGGAAGACTTCTTCAAGAGGATTGTTGATAAAGTAGAGTGGGGGGGGGGGTTCCAGACTGTCCTTTCGGAGAGACCCATAGCCAGTGTGAGATTTGTCAGGATTGAAAGACAAGTTCCATGTGGTGGACGGACCAGCCTGTGATTTTATCCAGATCTGCAGAGAGTGAAGAGGCTGCTGCTTAACGATCTGAGGGATGACAGATGGTATGGCAGAGGTGGAGTCATCAGCAAAGGATTTGATGGTGCTATAACCAAAATATTCTGCAAACTTCTGTTCTGCTTGAAAAATATGAGGTGGTGGTGTGGGGGGGGGGATCCATTGTCTCCTCACCCAATGACTGACTCCATCTTTGCTCAGCTCCTCTGATATGTCTATCAATCACCATCTTCTAGCAAAGATTGATGTCAGACTTCACAATCATTGAGCTAAAGTACAAGCCAAGAGAATATCCTTTTTTAGCCGCGTCTCGCGTAGCGAATGCTGGCTCTAAGAGAGCTCCGCGTTGTTGTTGTTGTTCTTCTTCTTCTTCTTCTGGTGAAGACAAAACCTTTATTGACTGGTGGAATGACGCAGCTCTTGTTTAATGAGGTGAACAAATCTTTCTTTATTTCATTAAATTGTGTTGGATTTCTTGTTTCTGCATCCATAATCATAATGAGTTCCTGAAAGCAGTCAACTTAAGCCAAATTTGCAGGTACAACAATGTATAAAGCAAGCAAATGGACACAGGCATTACTGTAATTGCCACATTCTATAAAGTAAAGAAATGAGTTCAAATTAAAAATAATAGCAAAACATGCACTTATTTAAATTGATTGTATTCCAATTCGAAATCATGGTCTACATCAAAATTACATTAAATCAAGAATCCAGATTTCGCGCCAATGACTTAGTGCAAGTTAACCTGTGGCGATGTTTACCGTGAGCAATGGTTGCTGCAGCACAGGTTTCAGTCAGCCCATAGCCCTGTCCAACAGGACAGCAGAAGCAGATGTTCATAAAACGCTGCGTGGTTGCAGAAAGAGGAGCTGCTCCAGAAAACATCAAACGTACCCGGCCTCCTAACAAGGAGCGTAAATGCCGAAACACCAGCCTAGGTCAGGATATGGAGAGAAATAAATTAGGAAGGAGGAAGAGTCTGCAGAAGGGCACATGTGCAGAAACAAGCACATAGTCGTACAGAAAGGAGGAAGGGTAAATAAAGCAATGCACATCACCTATCACAAAGTGGTGTGCCAAATCCACGTTCAAATTGGCCCAGCTTGTACTGATATGCAAGCAGGAATAATGCACGACGTAACAGGTTCAAATCTCGAACCTTCGCCATGACACCTTTGTAGATTCGCTCCATTATTTCCTACACACATCCATAAGTATTTTAATTTTTGTACGTGACCTTGCTTACATCAGATTGAAAAGCAAGGCTAATAACCTTAGGTACAAATTGGCTGCAATTCATTGAGATCGTGATTCTTACAGGTACGGCCGCCATCAATGTTGGCTTCAAGACTGTCACATCACCTTGGCTACCCTTCTTGATCCGAGTGGACTGCAAAACAAAACAAATTTCATGAGGAAGTGAGCAAAGCAATTACTGGTATCCTTTTTTTGTTTGTTTGGTTTTTCCTCCCCTCCACTTACAAAGTCAATATTTGTTATTCGATCAGTTCTTTTTTTAAGATTGCATAGACTTCATTCTGGTGCCATGTACGAGTTTCAGTCTTAGGCACGTTTTCCTACAGAGAGGGCATGAAATCATATTGTCTCACAAACATGTGTATAGAAAACTAATCTCTCTCTATCGAGTGCAGCCTGTGGCTGCTGGTTGCATCATTGGTTGGGACGCGGCTATGCCGCTGATGCAGTGTCCCCTTTACCAGTGCTCATTTTGCCGACCTCGGTGACAGGCTGAGTCAACCTCCTGGTGTATTTTTTTTAATTCAGTGGCCAACGGGGCTTGAACTCAGGACTCTAGGATCCCAAGCCGCCACCCTAACCACTAAGCCAACGCCAGGCTTAGAAAACTAATAGAGATTGCAACATAAGGCCACATTTCAGGACTAGCAAAACCAAAATCTGACGTGTTGGGATAAATGGCAAGCATAATGAAGAGTTACAAGGTCATCATCATATTCTTATATTAATTCTGTGTGCATGACTGAAGTAGAGCTAAATTGGGCCACAGTACTCTGCAATTGCATGACAAAGGGAGGACTGTTTGCCCATTTTCTGTTTCCAAGCCTGACCAAAAGTGCAGTTAATGAGGTGCGATACCTTTTGTTAAAATGAACAGCAACATTAGAGAGAACAGCACCACTGAGGACATAATGCTTCATACAGCAAGCAAGTTACAGTGCCTTCAGAAAATATTCACACCCCTTGACACTTTTTCACATTGTTGTGTGACAGCCTGAATTTAAAATGGATAAAATTTAAATTTTTTGTCACCGATCGACACAAAATACCCCATAATGACAAAGTGAAAACATGTTTTTCGAGTTTTTTACAAATCAATTAAAAATGAAAAGCTGAAATGTCTTGCATCAATAATTATTCAACCCCCCCCCCCGAGTCAATACTTTGAAGAAGCAACTTTGGCAGCAATTACAGCTTCAAGTCTTCTTGGGAATCTCTGTCAGCTTTGCACATCTGGATTTGGGGATTTTCTCCCATTCATTCTTGCAGATTTGCTCAAGTTCTGTTGATTTGGATGGAGAGTATCGGTGAACAACAGTCTTCAAGTCTTTCCACAGATTCTCAACGGGATTCAAGTCTAGGCTTTGGCTGGGTCACTCAAGGACTTTCACGTTCTTGTTCTGAAGCTATTCCAGTGTTGCTTTGGCTCTCTGCTTGGGGTCATTGTTCTGTTGGAACGTAAATCTTCACCGCAGTCGAAGGTCTTTTGCACTCTGAAGCAGGTTCTCAAAGATTTGCCTGTATTTGGCTCCATTCATTGTTCCCTCTACTTACCCTTGCAAGTCTCCCAGTCCCTGCCGCTGAAAAGCATCCCCAGAGCATGATGCTACCACCACCATGTTTCACGGTAGGGATGGTGTTAGATGGGTGATGAGCTGTGCTCAGTTTCCTCAGTAAATATACTATCCCTTGTTCTCATATGTGTGAAGTCAAGGTATGTTTTTCTCAGCCAGCTTATGAATGATGAATTTCAATCCATACAGTGCATGGTAATGGAACACGTGGAATGCTAAGCGACAAGGGAAAGTACATGAAACAAATGACAGTTTTTGGCGAGATGAGCATTCATGGTTCGATTTTTTTTTTGTTCTGGGCTTTAACTCTACTCAGGCAGGGGTAGGAGGGTCAGAATGACCTCCTTCCTATAGAAATAGTGATTTATTCGTAACCCCGACGAATTGCCAAATAGTTTCATGACTTTTTTTTTTCTTTGAAGTAGATAATTTTTTTAAACTAGACATTTTATCACCAATTCAATGATGATAGGAATATTGTTCGGAAGATTTTCTGTCTGCACACCAAACTGTGTCAATCAGATGTTCCATCTCTGATATATTTAGGGGAGGGGGGGTCAAAATGACCCCCTCCCAGCCTAAATAAGGTCAAGACACTTCAATAATGCATACAAAGAAGGACCTCATACTGTGCAAGTGTGACGTCCTTCGAATGCAAAAAAAATTTAACGGCACCCCTCACCCCCACCTATGGGAACGATGGGGGAAGGAATGAAGGAAAAACAAAGCAAGGAATAAGAAAAGGGGGTGGTGATGGGGTAGGAGGGGAGTGGAAGGGGAGTAAGAAATAAAGCACCAGCACAACACCAATCATATTCCACATGCCTACTCTTCCTAGCCATTTAAGCTTTCTCTCCACATTTGCCTCCAAGTACTTATCCAACTCCCTGAAATCAGAAAACTTTCAACAACACGAGACTTTTGAAATTATGTATGAATGATAATGAGGCATTTTGCACACACGCTGCGTGTGTGTGCTTAATGACTCGGTTCTGCTCGAAGGGCACTTTGAACCTGCCGTTGCTTGCGTGAAATTTGTGATTCAAAAGGTCTTCTAAGCACAATTTTCAGCATTAAAGCGAAAGAGTGGTAATTTAAAAGTGGTAAGCATAATTGTGTTTCTTAATGCAAATTGGACTCACGGAAATATAGGAATATGAGAAATATCTGTGGATGAGAGCCAAGTCATTTCCTGTTAATACAATTAGCTAACGGCAGCCATGGTTGTATTAAAAGAAAACAAAACACAGAGACACACAGACACGGTCTGAGCAACGTACCTGGTCCGTAAGTGTCTGTGCCGAGGAGTAACCAATGCGGCAACCACGGCTGAGCACGAACATCTCAGCGCACAACTCAAGAACATGCGCCAAGGGCAGATACCCAATGTAAGTGTCCTCAGGCCTAACACAAACATGGTGACCATTTAATAATACACTCGAGCTGTTATATTTTAAAATAAAATTCATATGCAACACTGACAACATGCTCATTGCATGCAATCAACAAGCATAGCATTACTCACCCAACATCTGAGATTCTAAAGTACATGCCAGATATTGCTGCCACGAGATTGGCATGTGTGATTCGTACTCCCTTTGGGACCCCAGTGGAACCACTTGTGTACATAATCACAGCCAGGTCAGATGAAGCAGGAGGCTTGGTTGTTTCACTTCCTGTGTGTATATACACATCGGCAATTCAATAAGAACGCGATACAATTTCTACAAAACACTTTTCCGTAAAACAATTGTCCAAAATGCAATTAGTCATGCAAATGTCAACAAAACAAACAGTTATTCTTCAACACTTAAAATGATAGAGACAAGACTATTCCTTCATCCCAGGTAACAAACCAAAGGTTTCCCATGAGAACTCCATCTCAGCTTATGAGCTGCCTATGTCACTGGTTTAGCTGGCTCACAATTTTATCAAAAATGTTCACCAAGAAAAAAACCCCAGCATAGTTATGAATCTTTAATAAAAATTTAAAGAAATAAAAATTTATATTCATCAATTTCATTTCATAGCAATGGTTAGAACTTTTCCTCTTGGAAAGGCCTTGCCACTCCATAAGGCTTATACCCCACTCAACTGTTCTTACATTTTATTTCCGTGGTGTTATACCAGTTACTGTATTGGTGTAAAATCAATCTAAAAACAGTAACTTCAAGAAATAGTCATTTTGAGTCAATCACAAGTGCAAGCTTGGCGTTAAAAGGAGGCCAATTGAGGAGAGGAAAATAAAGAAAATAAGGATGGGGCCGAGAAAAAAACAAAAAGGATAAAGTATCTGAGAGGAACGTAAAGAGGTTTAGAGATAAAATGGAGAAGGGGAAGTGGTGGGAGAAGACTGTTGGTATAAATTATTTGTCATATAGTTTACGTAATAAATAGATTGCCCCACAAGGTCAGAGACTGCTCCATTTTTCTTATGCTCATATGAAGATTACAACATATTGTGAATTTGGAGGGAGTACATGCCTGGTGTTGGCTTAATCGTTAGGGTGGTGGGCTTGGGATCCTAGGATCCTGAGTTCAAATCCCACTCGGCTGTTGAATCAATACCAGGTGGGGTTAACTCGGCCTGTCATCCTTCCGAGGTCGGCAAAATGAGTGCGAGCTTGCTGGTATACTGTGGCAGAGTGGTGACCAATCCAGGATTGTGCCCAATAGCCAAGGAGACTGTTTAGGCAGCACCAACGCTCTGCACAACAGAGTATGGTCCCAATGGATTGACGGATGGATGGAGGGAGTATGGATTAGATAAGTCGGTGGACTGTGTGCTCAAGTAGCTCAGAACATTCTTCTGTAACAGGAATTCTTTAGAGTGAAGTTGTCTTGTTATTACGTCTGCTGTGAAGATCAGTGTTGCCAAGGTTTAGGTGGGAAAGCATTTATCACTTATGTTTTATTCTTTGTACACCAAGCGAGGTAAGAAGAAAGGGGATATTTTGATGCGTTTGTATCCTGTGTGGGCTGATAAACTCCCCGCCGCCTCCTCGCGGCCCACTCTCTTGGTTATAAGTGTCCAATGCAGTGCCGGCATCACAATGACCACAGAGGTCACGTCGCCAATGGCAAACTGGAAGGCATCACATCATTGGTACAGGCGGTACCAGAGGACAACACCGTGTACAAGTGGCATCACCCCGGTGGTGACAATATACCCCTCACTGGCCAGTACATCTGTGTGAGGAAAGGACAATCAGAGGTACGGGCATGGCCATGGGGGAAGGAATAAAAGACCTGACATGTGCTTTGATCTTGTGGATTGTCTAATGGCTGTGTATGAGCACTCCTTGTCTAGTCTTTACCCTTCTCCACTTACCACGTGTGGCCCACTGTACTCACTAGCCACCCTACAAACAAGCTCTTGCCATTCCGCCTCTCTGTTCTCACCCGACTGGACACTTCACTTGTTCACCGATCCTGGTGATGTTGGAGCCATTACGATATCCATTACCGGTATCCTTTACAAATACCTCACCTCAATCCCCACACCATTGTGAATGTGTGATTGTGTGATCGTAGCAATGAGATTTTACTTCTCTGTCTTAAATGCTTTCATTTTAATGTGCATGTGCATTTTATTTATTTGCTTGCATTTGCGTCCGTCCGTCTGTCTCTGTCTTGGGATTCTCTCAGGTTGTTCAGTCGTCCTAATCTTGTGCCTTTTTTGGGGGGAAATAAACCTGTTATTCTTTAAAAGCATGTTTCGTGTGGTGGTCCGACCTTTGCAAACCTCGCAAGAGAGAAACCATTTTGTTGTGGTTTTGGGTAAATCCTTGGGGGAAGTTAAAACTGGTACGACTATTCACTTTTAAAAGACAGGTGGAATTAGCAATTCTGACAGGGACGCAGGAGGGACGAATTCCACTCGGGTCCCTAGTGCGGTTCGGCCTGTCCTGTGGAGAATAAAATTATAAACCCTACCGTCAACAGGTCAGCGTTAGAAGACCCGTCGAGGCGACAATATTTACCTGCACAATCACAGTGTAGCCATTGTCATGCTCGTTGAAAAAGCAGCTAATTATTGTTTTATCCTTACTTTTTCCATTCCATTTCTTGTTAGTTGCAGACAATGAAGCTGCTACATTATTCAGACTTGCAGAATACCCACCCTACGGGTGACCTTGTTCCAAGCATGCAACATGTTCTTCTGACATATAGCTTTATTTGGGCGATGTATAGGCAAATGACAGCTCTGTATAGGCAAAATAAATAACCTGGGTTACATGCATGAAGCAAAAACACACCTACTGCTTACAATTAAAAAGACCTCACTGCAATGGAAAACGTGGGGACATGAATACTGTACTGTAAATGGTGGAGGCTTGTAATACCCTCTCCTACCTGGAGGCGGCGCTACACGATACACATTTACATAGAGAATTGGCATCGCCCCCCCCCCTCAATCCAAAGACCACTGGCAAGATAAAAAAAAACATCCCTACACATTGATTGGGTTCATGCTGATCCTCTGTAGCAAGTCTGGGTGTAAATCAGCTCAAAACTGTAGGAGTAGCGTGTCAAGCAAACACACACACACACACCACACACACACAAACACCAGTCCATGAATTATAGTCAGGATACAAATGCAAATCTCCCCTCCCCCCCACATACAGATGGTTGTTATTCTGCACTCCATCTCCTCACTCTTTGCTATGATTATAAATGTGCTGAAAATATGTAAATGCCATTTAAATAAATTACATTTCTGACCATGATCGTTACGAATTCGCGCCCGGCCGGCGTGCGATCGCCGCGTAACTCCAATCGCAACCGCGTCGCCCACCAGACGGACAATTCAGCCGTGACCCTCCTGGAACTACCGCCAGGAACCAGTCACGGGTGGGGGTTTAACCTCACCACAGCCCAGTCCGCATTCTACCCCGCGGAAATAGGGTGACTCGCCGAATGTCGATATACCTAATACCGCCGGGGTAACCTACCGAGGGGCTGCACCGCACCGCAGGTCGGCTGGGACACGAACCGCTTAAGCGGTCCGTTCCGTACTACAGTGATAACCGAGCGGTGTATCGCCGACCTCGACGGATCGATTCTCTTTACCGGGCGTTTAAAACCCACTACTCATTCCACGATGCAAGATGGCACTTTCAAAAGGGAAATAGGACACGACGAACGGGATACATTTCACACAAGGACATTTATTCACTGAGCACGTATATACAGCCAAGGCAGTCATGCACGTATACAGAAAAGCATACACGGGACGGGACAAAGACACGAGCAAGGCAAACAAAAGCAAGGGAAAGCACTATGACCGAATATTATTTCACAGCACTTAACAGGTTTACTTAGACACGGCGCCACAGCATGCACTCAAAAACAAAGGAAAAGAAATACAAGAAAAGACCCCCCTCACAGACAAGGGGTCAGGCTGGACCACTTGGGTCTTTATGACACGGGACCTGGGAGCCGAACGGTCCGCGAGACGTAGCAGGTTACCTGCACCTCGTGGTGCGACGGTCGGCGAGCTCTCTCCGGCACTCTCCTTCGTGCGCGCCTCGACCCTGGACCACCGGTCACAACCCTCACGACTTGGCGCCCAGAGGAAGGCACCCGGATCTCGAACACCACGGAGCAGCAGCAATCCCCAATGCCACGAAGAAGACGAAGCTCCCCGAAGAGACAATACGACTCGATGACCAACAAAAACCCCCGAACCTGGCGTCTCGTGCGCCCTTTTATTCCTCAGGTTCCAGCCTGACTCTCTCCCGTTTTCGGCTCCGCCCCTTCCAGCTCTGCGGGAAGCTTATAAAAAGGGCGTGCCCTCTCGTGCCCCTCCCCGGCGCCACCACGGGGGGGGGGGGCCAGAGAAATCATTCTTGGCTCAGGTCAAGGAAATCATTCCCCAAAAAGAGGCCCTCCTTTACATGACCTCTGACCTTTGACCCACATCGCACTTCCCCACCAAAGCGCGGGAAACAGGCGGGAAAATCCGCGCACACATCGGAACTCCTCTGGTTCCTTCGCGTTGCGGCTGGCTTTCGCAGATGCTATTCGTTGGTGCGTGGGATTGTGGTTTGGTTGCTTGTAGTTGTGGCGTGGCTGTGGTTGTGTTGTGGTTGCAAAGGTGTTAGGTGATGATGGGTGGAGAAGGTGTGAGGCGATGTTGGTGTTGGGAGTAAAGTGGTGAGATGGCGTGGTTGTTGAGAGGCGCGTGTGGTTGTGGTGGAGGGTTGTGGGGAGGTTGCTGTGAAGCGGTTGTTGAGAGCGACGTTGGTGGTGGTGGTTCGGTTGTGGTTGATGGTGAGGCGATCGTGGTGTTGTGATGGTGGCGTGGTTGGCGTTGTGGTTAAGGTAGTTGTTGTAATGGTGGTTGAGACGTGGTTGTTCAAAATAACGATAGAAAAAGAAAACGGCTATCTCAAAGGGTCGCAGCCCGGTGAACACGAAGAATCCCTTTAAACAACGGTGGGGACCTATCTGCACATAACTTAGCGTCATAACTGATCTAAGGACCTTTATGGTGTATTGCAAATTTCCACAGCCGTAACACTACCTCTCCTCTTTTTACAGACTCGTCCCGAGTCGTCAAATTTTCGTGTGCCATCATGTGTAGTTCCCCTAATACGTTTTACCTTCGGATCCCTGAGTGCAACATTCAGGGTATTCATGTCCCAAAAATAAATAACCTACGGGCTGAGTACTAACTAAACAAACCCACTCATACAGATGACTTAAATAAATGCCGGCGCTAAGACACATGCCGGGGCGCACTCATGTACAATTAAACTTAACAACTTAACTTACAAAATTACACTACCCCATGGCCAGGATCTATGGACTCTGTGGAGAAAAGAGCAAAAGTCACAACCACTGCAGGTGACAGGGCATGTGGCCGGCTGCTCATACGCAGTCCAGGCCTCCCCTTTTGAAATGAACGCAGTGAAACAAGCGGTGCACGGGCCGCCAATGCAGTCCCGTGATGCGGCTGCCTACAGGGCAGTCCCTGCAGTACGCGCGACGATCTGACGCAGCAAACAAACGTTGCACGGGCTGCCAGTGCAGTCCGTGATGCGGCTGCCTACGGCAGTCCTGCAGCACCACGATGATCCTGGCGCACATGGTAATGAACGGGGGGGGGGGAATGCAAAACAGAACGGGCAAAATGGACGAGGCAGCAGGCATGGGCCAAGCAAGGCAGCAACAAGGCATGGCATGGCAAAACAAGGCCGCTGTGCAAACACAGCCGCAGATGAAGTGACGGCACAGGCCTTGAAGCAAAAACAGCCGCAGACGATCCGGCCGGCACAGGCCTCGAAGCAAACGCCAGCGATGAAGTGGCTGGCAACAGGCCTTGCAGTAACACGCCAGCAGATGAAGTTGGCCGGCACCTTTGCTGGAAATGGAGGTTGGTGGAGGACTGCGGTGGTGCTGGCCACTCGGAAGGCGGCTCGGACTACTTACTGTCTCCCTCCACCTATGCTTTTGCCTGTCTCTGTCCATACCCACCCCCTTAATTTGTCAAAACCAATTTAGCCCCAACTTATTTTTTTGTTTTATTTACTTCCCTTATACTATAACTCGTCCCCTAACCCCTTTATCGTCCTTGTTCGGCTAACTATCGTCTCCTAGCCTACTCCCAACCCTACGTTCCCTTCCTGGAGGGAATGAGGGAGAGCTAGCATCCTGTGTCGAGGCCCAATAAAGCTCAGAATGGCCTCCACAGATTTCAGCGATCTCTAACCCAAGGTGGCCCAGCGGCCCACAACGAGAGGGAAGGGATGATGGTGCGGAGGGGTACTTCCTGTCTACCCTAACAATTATTAGCCTAAACTATCCGGGCTTTCAACAAGCGCCTCTCGCTTAAACTATCGGTTCTAACAACCAAGATTCCGTCGCCTGTGTTGGTGTCCTCGCAAATTTCGGGCCTTGCCTCTAGTTTTCCCTCGTGCCCTTACACGGTTTCGTGGCTGGGGCGCGTGGCTCCCTTGGCAGGAACTACCCTCTGCCGATTATCCACAATGGCACCCGGGCACTACCACTGCCTCCGAGCCTACCAGCTCCTAAAAACTGGGGAGTGCCCTCCTCGGCTACTCCCCTCGATGCCACGTGACGTGTTGGCGCCAGGGTCCTTTCCGAGGGTCGCCCGTGCCCATTACACTGCCCCCGTGCATTTGGCGCCACGGCCCGCACATGCGGGTCACCCGTGCCCACTACGCTATCCCGGCCCCCCATGGGCCCTTGGCCTACCGGCGCCGGACGAGCCCGGTGCCCGGGGACCCACTCAGCGATACTCACCGTTCGCAGCCACGCTCCCAGCCCGTCAACAGGGTCCTGACCTCTCCAAATGGGATCGAGCCTACACTCCACCAACAGCAAACGACCTCATTTTTAATTTCGCTAACCCACTACATCACATTATACTGCCCCGGGTCCCTTGGGCGGGAATCACTCCTCCCCTAATCACTCATCGCAACATGCATCCACCTCATCCATACACACAGGCTCGCTGGCCTCACTCACTCAACATGTTTCCTTTCCGCTCTTCAACTCACACTCCATCGCTTATCACTGCCATTCTGCTCGCTAATCTCCACATAACTCGTGCTTCCCTCGTTGTCCTTAAAATATAGCAGCGTTCCATTTAACACTACGTAGCTGAGCTACGTCCCCACTACACACTCAAAGTCGTCACTGTCTCCAAAATCCAAAATAAATCCATTTCTCCCCATTCTAAAATCTCAACTACATCCCTCTAACTAATCCATTCCACGGGCCCCATGAGGACTTATCCCTGCCCCATGGAGCCGGTCTAGCTATCACTAACCTTCCCCCTAACTAGTGGTGTCCTGTGCCTGCCAAGGGGGTCTTCACCCCTTGCCCAGGGAATCCTGTTCACACCGAACGAGGCTTGCTTTTTTTTTCTCTCTATGCGCAGCACCAGCGCGGCAACTCGCAACTGCGCACTCTTGGCGTGACGTCATGGCAGCTGTCGCGTACTCGTCCGTCTTGGATGGTACCATCTGCAGGATCTCCCTCCTGCCGGATTCAACATACGTGCAGCCATGACGTCACCCTGCGCATCAAAAAACAGCCTCGAGTTTCGAGGTTCCCACACAGAACACATGTGCTCTGCCCATCGGAGCTTCAACACACACGCCCGCGTGGAGAACCCATCAGTCCGAATCCATTCCAGCCTAGCTTTTGTCCGTCGCGGGATCGGCAACATCACCGCGGGCGTTTCCGGACCGGTTTCACTCCCGCAGGCGCGCACGTGGCGGCCTCGTGCGTACCACAGCACGGATCCCGCACGCACTGCCGTGCAAACCCGGCACGGTCCCCAAAACGCTACGGCCGCTACCCGGCCTTTGTCCACCGTCTGGTCCCGTCTCCGTCGCACTCTCGCGCACAAACTCCCCATGTGCCACGAGCTCACATACTCGAGATGACATTCGGACATGCGGTTGTGTGTTTCCGCATGCGACCACCATCTCCCTTGCATACCACTCTCTCACACACACACGGTCTCTCTTGCACTCGGCCGTTCACTCACGCATGCCATTTCCCTTGCACACGTGTTCCATTCACACACGGCGCCTCATCCACACACGGCGCCTCATCCAACACGGTGTGCTGGGAGGCACGCATCCTCGGCTCACTCGCAACCTTCGCACACCATTTTACTCAACACGCGGGTCTTCTAACACACAGCCTTCCATCACGCTATGCGTGCGTTCAGCACACATTTCTCCACGCTCGTGAACACACACCGGAAACAACAACACTGGGAATTCGCGCCACCACAAGGGTTTCCGGGTCTCCACACCCCCCAAAGCTCGGCGTGCACCCGTTCGCAGCAGTCGCCCTCAACCTCGCTTGACAATGACCGACCCACCTGGTCGTGATGGCTTCAAGGGAGCATAGCGTCTCCTCCGTTCCGTGAAGGAGGCCATCCAGCTGCTCGCAACCGGGTCACAAAACATTTGCCAGCTCGCCCCATTAAGCCTCGCTACCTCTGTGTGTGTGTGTTCGTCCTTAACGCCGTCTAATTCACCCTCTATCTCGCCGTGTCTCTGCCAACTCAGTCACCTCATGTATATTAGTTTCTTCCTGGATCTTCGTCCTATTTCTCTCTTCGTTCATTTAATTCATTCTCCAATTCGGTCTATCTCCCGTGTCTCTGGCAATACCTCTCTTCTCCAGTTTTATTTGTGTCTCTTTATTAGCGTTGGTCCTATTTGTTCTTTCCTCCGACGAGTGGTGTCGATCAAGTCCTGCACACCAACATTGCTCCTTGTGGTATCACACGTCCACCTTTTGCGCTGTTCCACTCCTGACCCCTTTAAGTCGTTCTTCTCTCGGAGCTTTTGAGTTGTTCGTTCTCTTCCGGACTTTTTCGAGTTGTTTTGTTAGCTCGTTCCATCTCTGTGGACTGCAAATTTGCTTCTCTTGAGTTGATTAATTTCAAACTCTATTCTTTTTGTTTCCACCCCACCGTCT
>CM068952.1:53425607-53436217 GCA_035128595.1 Eptatretus atami
GAGAGAGATGTATGGTTAGATGGTTGTTGGAGTAAATGTTGTTTTGAGAAAAGGAGTTGTGGGTTAGCAATTTAAGAGTATTGGTTTAATTTAAGAAGAAGGTGTGATGGGGATAAGTTATCGGAGGTGGAGTTTTGGGAGAAGGTGTGGTTGATTTGAGAAAATTTAATGTGTGTAAATGATTTTTGTGTATATTGAGTTTTGATAAATTTGTGCTTTTTTAAGGTTTTTGAGTGTGTTTGAAAAGGTATGATTTGTTTCTCTTTGTTGAATTGTGGTGGTGTGGTGTTGTTTCGAATGTGGTTGTGTGTTGCTGTGTGAGAGGTTATTAAACCGAAGAAGGATTATATGAATAATTAGTTTGTGTATTGTTGAGATGTTAAGTGTATTTGGTGAGAGAGGGAAATTTGTATTTGTGGTGATGAAATGGCAATTGTATAAGAGATGATATAGAGATTAAAGGGGGAAGAGGTGGAGGGGAAGATACTATATATATATAGAATGATTAAATTTTTAAGAAGAGTGGGGCTGTGGATTAATGATATATGTTTTTATGGGGAATTACAGATAATGGCTAGTTATGGGGGGGTATGAATAATATTATACATGGACATCCTAGTAAGGCGTAGTCGTGGAAGGACGGTTCTTGGTGTTGAATATGGAGGGTGATCATAGAGGATATTAGAATGGTTCGTTACAGAGTGATTTGGTAGCGGATGAGGGAGTTAAATGTTTAATAAGAGGAGGATTTGAATTGGGATTGAATAAACCTAAATTAAGCAAAAGGAATAAAATTATTTATTTTTTTTGTAAGCGATTTGAATTCTGAGAAATAAATTTTTGAATAAATTTTGGGCTACAAATAAGTGGGGATGTTATTTTTTATGAGAAAATTTTTGAAAGTTTGGTGATTACGTTCTTCATATTTGTATGAGGGAGAAGATTTTGGGTAATTGTTGGTAAAAAAAAGTGCATTTTAAGTAAGTATTTTTTTGTACGATGTGTTGGGGGTATAAAATATTGATGAGGATATGGTGTTTTGTGTATGGCTGTTTAAGGATTTGAAAAATCGAAGATTTTGATAATTTTTTACAATGGTTTGAGTTGGGAGCGTTTTTTAAGTTTCTTTTATGTGTTATTTATATCAAAAGAAAGATAATGGGTCGTTTTATAGTAGAAAATAGAAGATAAAACCATAACGAAAAGAGGCCATGAATTCGCCGGCAGGGCCCCGCTCCGACTCCCCCACCACCTCCATTCAGCGGATTTGGCTCTCGAGTGAAAGACATTAAATTAATAGGCTCGGTAGTTGTGTGCCACCTCCCGCTTTGCTGTGCTCTCTCTCTCGTGTGTGATAGCTCTCTCGCCACGGTCTGCCGTGCTGTTGTGACTGTGCGTGGCCGACCCGTGCGCTTGTGTGCTGTCACAGCAGACATGTCTCGTTGTCCCCGCCGCCCGTTCGGCCATGCTCGACCGACGTGCGTCGGTCTCTCTGTTGGATTGCTGCTCATTTGCGTTCGCCCCCCGCCGTGGCCTCGCGTGGCGCCTCCGCTTGCTTTCAGAGTCCGCGCGATATTAAATGTAGAAAAATTAATATTTGAAGCAAGAGGGCTCTTCCTGGAGAGATGTGGCGTGACGCAGGCTGCGCTTTCTGCAGCTGTTGCGCCCGTGTGTGTGCACATTTGCTCATTTGGAATACATGCCGCCGCGCGCTGTTGTTGTGCCTCTTGGGCGCCAACGCTGTGCGTCGCTCTCTATAGGTGAATGGTTTTAGAATATGAGATTGTGGTAATGTAGGATTTTAAATTTTTTGAGTAGTATATGTACGAATGTTGCTGAGATCAGATGTAGTGAAAATGGCAAAAAAAAGTTAAATAGAGTTGAGAGACGAGAAAGTTTGAGTATTAAAGAGTTGAATTTGTTTGATTTGAAGTTTTGATGTTTTATAAAATGCGAGATCGAGGAGCTCGAAATGAACGCGTGATAATACATGTTGAAATCTATTATGTTGAAAAGTGTGATGTTATTATGTGTGGAGTTTTAGGTAATTTATGATCAAGAGGAGGTATTGTGTAAATGTTAAGGAGATATTGTGTCGTGAAAGATAGGCTGATTAAGTGTAATGTGTGTTTATAGCAGTACAATGGTCTGTTTTTTGCTGGAGAAAGTGTACTTTAACGCTGGTCGTAATTTTTGCATGAATTCTATTGAGGTTAAAAAATATTTTGATGATAATATTGAAAGTGGTTGTTCGAATTACTGAAAGAAATGCAGTGACGTTGTTAGTATTAGTTGTATCTGGGTATTTATGACGGAAAGATTTGTTGGGAGTTATATTCTTGAATGATGTGGTTTTGTTAGTTCAGTTTGTCGTGTTTGTGTGTGCTTGATTAGACCACTAAAGCTGTCATCCTGTATCTTTGCCGTGGTTTTTTGCCCAGGAAAGAAGCCGCGGTGTTTTTGAGCATGATTCAAGTTTTTGGTTTGATCTTTTCGAAGAAAAGAAGAATAATAATGTGGTGAATGGTGTGGGGTTATTATGCTTGTGTTTTTTTGTAATGTTGGCAGTTGTTTGTTTGATAATAATAAGTGGGAGAAATGGCGGGATGGGCATGTGAAAGATTTTTAATTGGTTATTCTAGTTTGGTGATGATAATTTGAAAATTTGGTGTTTAGATCATTTTTTCATTTGAAGAATTTATTATGTTTTGGTACTTATTGAAAGGTATTGAGCAGTTGATGGTATGAGATTTACCGGCCGCACCTCGGCGGTGCGCCGTTGCGTTCCCCCGGTCGCGTGCTTGTCGTGTCTTCGCCGCGCTGATGCGGGCCTCTGTTCGTCTTTCGCTGGAAGGCGCTCCCTCTGTCCCGTGCCGACTTGCCCAGCTGCTCCCGCGCGCTGTGCTCGTACAGTGTGTGCGTGGTCGGTCTCTCGCCGCGCTCGCGAGCCCTCCTGCCGCCCTCTCCTCCGTGCGTGAGCCCATTCGCTGCGGCAGTCCTGCGGGCGCACCCCGGCGCGGTATGAAGGTTTTGAGAGTACTGCGCACGGCGCCGCCCTCTCGCGTGGCTCAGCTTCATGCTCCCTCTCGTGCCGGTTGCATGGCTAAGAGGGTCTCTTCGCACCGGGGCGTTTTTCTCTCCTACCGTTGCACAGAACGCTATTAATGAACGTGTTTGAAGAAGATTTGGTCGTCTATTTCGAGCCTGGACTTTACAGGTGAGTATTCCTGGTTTAGGTGCGTACCCCCGGCGCTCATTAGTCGGCTAACTCTAGGGCGAAGCAGAGATCCCTCGGCCCGGAACCTGCGCGACTGTTTGACCTTATTAATACCTGGTTATGGAGAGCCTTAGGGAAGGAACTATCAAACTCTAAAGTTGAATTCATGTGAGACGGGTATCTGTGGTGTGCCGGTCCCGGGTAATGTTTCTAGGAAGTTCGTTTACATGATATGCCAAGAAACTTAATGGCTTACGGTTCTGTATCCATTTGGTGAATTCTGAGGCGGAGAGTGCTACAAGAAGGGTTATCACCAGTATTAGATGCTTGATTGGTTAGCACTCTGTTCGGTGCTTGTCCTCACTCCGTAGAACTAGTGCGACATCGGGATCGCGGATTGACGGACTGCTATCAGTGTATTCGCTGCGTTGGCAGGCGCGCACGCTGCTTGTACTGTTGTGTGATTACGTTAAGAGTCTGCATACAGTTTCAGTCTGCAAGGGTCACGTTGGGTGATCCTTGAAAACGTTTAGTATTGCTAGTGGAGGGACATATGTAGGAGCGGGGATTATTACTCCAGCTTCCGCGGTCGCGCGAGTTTGAATCTGTGTTTCCAGACCTGTTGCACGGATTGAATAAGGCTTGGTGTATACAGTAAGGATATTCAGATGTGGTTTTTTATTTTCTTATTGCACTGTTCAATTTAGTGTGTGATGATGTTGTGGATGATTGGGTTTATGGATTATTTTGATGATGAATGTCTGGTTTTACTATGCATGTTGATCTGTAATCATGGTAACTTGGTTTTCGGTGACATTTCGGCGTAGGAAGAATGATGATACGCAGTCTTTTTGTGGCGGATTTTCTCGGAACGAGGTGGTTTGTTGATCTTTGTTAGGCGTTTTCTTTTTAGTGTTATCGCAATCTGGCAGCGTTGTTTTTCGCCGGATAGGTGGTTTTTGGGAACGTTGTCTCCTCCTTCGTAGTGGAGCTTGTGCCGGATTAGTTGGGAACACGCGTTTTGTGTGGAATACTGCGCCATTCGGTGCGTGGTTGTGTGTGGTGCGCTCGTGTTGGCGGTTCTAGCGAAGCTTGGTCTGGTGCCAGCACGAGAGCGCGGAATCTATCGCTTGCGGGGTGATGACCGAGTGGCGCAGGGTATGGTGTTAGGCCACTGAGGCTATTTGCTCTGAACGGTAAGCCGCGAGGTCGTGTCTTTCGAGAACGCGTATAGTCGGCCGGTGAAAGCTGTTCATTTTGGATGCATTCGGTGTTCTTTGTCAGTGCTTTTTGTTTGATAGCAGTGTGTTGTGGTTTACGACAGGTGGATGTACACGATTTGGAATGCCTCGCTACTAAGTTGATCTTGTGAGCGGTGGGTGTTCGGCGGTAAGATTGAAAGGCGACGACGGTCTATGACGACTTGAGAAGTTCCTTTGGTATTATGGAGCTTGTGAAACACACAAGCCGGGTGAAAGGCCGTCGATCGCTGGCAGGCTTTTTATGCGATTGCCATTTTGGCAGCGTTTGATTACACAGAATAGGCAGATGTTCCTCCCGGTGTCCAGGCGATTCTTTCCTTGTCATTGGGCTGGGTTTGGTTTACTTCGTAAGTGTGGTAGATTGTGAGGTGTGAGGGAATCGAGTGTGTTTGCTTTCACTGTTTTCAGAATTAGTTTGAAATTCTTATATTTGTGAATTGCTCTTTGTGGATTCTTGGTAATGGTGATCCCTGGTGGTTTGGTATAGCAGAGATCTGCTCGGAGACTTAATATCGTTAATAAGAGGATTTAGTTGAATATATTAGGATAATGTGTGAGGAAGTTGTGTTTAAGTAGTTGTACGGAGTTTTTAGGAATCGGCGACGTGTTGTTGAGCTTTACAAGCATTTCTTGCTGTAATGGCGGTAGAATCGAGTGCGTGGTTGTGAGGGGGGCCACCTACGCTATTGAGCCACTGGCTCAGAATTCTTGGGTCCTACATTTTGAGTGCGACGTACCGCCGCGTAGTTCATTTCTCGATGCCGCGCTTGTGTTCTGTGGACGATTGTTTCTTGTTATTGATTCGTTCTTTTAACATTAATTCTTTGTCGTTAGAGTATGATTTTGTTTGAACCTGGTGTTGAGGCTTTGAGGTGGGAAGATCCTTCTTTACTTGGATTATAATATGCGTGGTGTTATTGCGCTTTTCGATGTTGTTTTAAGCAGGCAAGGTGAGTTAAGTGTAAGTGGCTCGACCCCTTGTGACCCAACTTATGGTACTCTGTAGTATCTGTTCTTGATGATTTTTGAGCTTTTTCAGTGGGGAATGTGACGTAAATAAGCATTTAATGTCTGATGATGAAATATTTGGTAAGTGAGGGGGTTTGGATCTTTTGGATATGATAAAAAAAGGATTAGATTTTTGGCTTGGGGGAATATGTTTGAAAGAGGTCTGTGAGGGTTAATGTTGAGGATGCTGGTATATTTTTATGCTTGATTGTGATTGAAATAAGAAAATCATCTTTGTTTATGAACAGACGAATTATTGCTAGTGAGTTCCACATAATGCGAAAAGTGATTGAAGTAAGATTTTTTGATTTCAGCTAAGAGCAGATAAGGAATGACAGATTTTGATTATTTAATTGTTAGTTGTGAAAAATTTTTTTTAAGTACAATATTTTAAAATGTTAGGGATAAGGCATAAAAGTGGATGATCATATTATATAAATGTACGGATTTGTATAGATTAAGAAGTGATGGGTTAGTCTGGTAGGTATTGAGTATAATTTATATGAGTCAAGAATGATAATAAATATATGAAATATTCTTACATAAGATTTATGTTTTTATTTTGATGTTTCATTGTTTTGTGATGAGGGAGGGGTTGATTAAATCAGTATGGTTTAAATGAATTATATATATGAAAATATATTAGAAAAAATATTTTATGTGGTTACAAGTTATGAACTTTTTGTATTTGAGGATGTTGGATTTTATTTTGAGAGTTTTATTTATTTATTTATTTATAGTGTTATACATATCGTAATGATATGGAATATGATATTTATGTGGATTAAAATTTTATTTTGACAAAGGATTCAGCGTGTATTTTGAATTTGGTAATTAAACGCTTAGTTGTCTGTTTGTGGTTATGATTTAAAAAATAGGGTATCATTTAATGATAAAATGGATAATTTGATAGAAGTGGTCGGCTATAGGATATTGTTAAGGATGTGGAATTTGAAATCGTAAATAAGGTTTAGATAATTATGAGTAAGTTTTGTGCATGTAAAAGTTGTTTAAAGGGATTTTGTGTTCAGGGGTGGATTGAATAAAGGTTTTTCATTTTTTAGTTATTTGAATTAAAATTAAAATTTAAAGAAGAAATAAAAGAGATGATAAAAATAAGAAAAAAAAGTTTGTTAAGTTCAGATAATAAAATGCGTTACAAAAGATAATTTATAAATGTATTATATATACTAATTCGAAGAAAAAGAGCAAGAAATAAGCAAAAAAATAGAAAGATCGATTTCTAGAGCAGCGAAGGAAGAAGTAGGGTTTCGATGGTGGGGATTTTGTGTTTTACGGTTTGGTGTGGGGGAAGTGCGATGCAGGTAGAAAGGTATGTAAGGAAGGGCTATTTTTTGGGATGTTTGTCTTGACTGAGCAGATGATTTTATGGAGGGTGGAGGTGGGGAGGGGAGAGAGGGAGATTTTTAGAGTTGATTGCTGGAGGGGGGGGGAGAACGGGAGGAGTCAAGGCGTTGGAATGAGGATAACAGGAGAGACGCAGTTGGGGGTTTTTTTGTTGGTCTCGAGTTATTGTTTTGGGGGAGCTTGTTATTCGTGGTTGGGGATTGCTTGGTTGAATGGTGTTCGATCGGGTGTTATAGGCGAGTGTAGGGTTGTGAGACGGTGGTGAGGGTCGAGGGGAAAGAGAGGAGAGTGCGAGAGATAGGAGTGTACGAGGGTGCGGTACTGTACGGTTGGGAGTTTTAGGTGTGTTAAGAATGGTAGTGTTTTTGAGGGGTTTTTTTGTGTTTTTTTTTTGTTTTTGAGTGAATGCTGTGGACGTGTTAAGTAATTTAAGTGGTGTGGAAATATAATTATTGGTGTGTGTTTGCTTTTGTTTATTGTGTGTTTTATGTGTGTCTGTTTTTGTTGTGTGATGACTTGTGTATATTGTAAGTGATAATGTCTTGTGTGAAATGTATCGTGTCGTGTATATTTAATTTTGAAGTGGCAATTTGATGTGGAATGGTAGTGGGTTTTAAAGAAGTAGAGAATGTGTGAGGTCGGATAAAGTGGTTTAATGAGAAGGAAGAGTTAAGCGGTTTGTGTAAGGGTGCGGTGGGTGCAGATGGTGGTTGTGGGGTATTAGTATATGAATTGGGATTCATATTTGGGTAGATGCGGACGTGGGGGTGGTGAGAGTTAAACGTGATTGGTTATGGGTAGTTCGGAGGGTAGATGTTGTGTGGTGGGGGACGGTTTGAGATTGGAGTTTAGCGGGTAAGGGGGGAGGAATATTAAATGGTGTCGGGTGGAATTCTAATAAGTTCAATAAATTAAGGGATGGAAAGGGGTGTGCGGCGAATGTTAAAATTACGGAGTTAAATTAAATTCAGAGAAATTCAGATGGTTTTTGGGAAGGGTGAGGGGGTAATTAGATATGAGTTATATGTAGGATCAATGGGGGAGGTTTTTTTATAATTATAATTGGGGAGTAATATTGAGAGGACTTTGAGAATAATCTGAGTAAGGAGAGGATCGAATGGGGAGGGAGGTTTTTTGGAGAAGGCGAAAGGGAGTGTTTAGTGTTAAAAGTGGTATGGAGGCGTGGCAGTGGGAGTGATTGAGGGATTATCGGGAGAAATGTGAGTTTGAGGGTGGAGGATGGTGAATTATAGGGGAATTGATTCGTTTTTTTGAATTAGGAAGGGGAGGGGAATAGCAGGGTTAGAGATTAGTGAGGAGTTCGACGATGGGTGTAAGGGAAGGCGGGAGGAAGAAAAGAAAGAGTCAGAAGAGGCAAACGGAAGATTTGGAATTAAAAATGAAGGGAGGGTGAAAGGATAGAAGAAAAGTAAGGAGGTAAATAGAAAGGATTAGGAAAAAAAAGGAAAAGCAGTTTGAAGGAAGAGGAAGGTAAAAGCGAAAGAGGGATATCGGAAATAAGGAAGGGGTTGGAGGTATGCGGAGATGAGCGAAGGATGATGGAATGAAAGGGTGAGATGAGCCCAGAAAGGATGAATGAGTAAGGAGGAAAGGGAAGAGAGAAGAAAATGGAAAAATTTGAGTTTTGGACAAAAAAGAGAGGGAATTAAAGACTGAGATGTTTGAAGGGAGAGGACAGAGATGAATGTAGGAAAAATAAAAGATAAACGTTAAGAAAAGAGGTGGTGTGGGAATGAGACAGGAGGTAGAGAAAAAGTTCTGGTTACTGAAAAAAAGAAGGATTCGAAGTGAAGATGTTGAGTGGGAGCGAGAGGGATGAACGTTAAGGAGAACTGTAGATCGGTTGAGGAGGCAGATTAGAATGAGGAGAGAGCGTGGATAAAAAGAAAAAAGAAGCACGATGAGAGGGAAGGACTCAGTATGAGGAACAAGATTGCAGATGGGAAAGAGAGTGGAATAAGGACGAGAACAGAGAGGAATGTTATTGAAGGAATAACGAGATTGGATGGAAAGAAGGAGTGGATAGAAAAAAGAATGAATTTGGGTTGCAATTGAAAGAAGGGAGGTGGGTACGAGGAGATAGAGAGAAAGAGAAGCAAGGGATGAAATTGAAGGAATATGGGATTGAATGAGGGATGAGAGAGGTGGGGTGGAAAACAAGAATTGAGTTTGATTATCAATAAGGCGAGAGAAAATTTGAGTCAAGAGATGGAAGTAAACATAGAACAAGTGGAAAGAGAGAATAAAAGTAGGAGAGAGACTAAAGGAGTCAGGGAGTGGGAAAGGATAAGGTGGGCGTGTGATAAAAGGCGAATGTTGGTGGTGGAGGATTGATCGAAATCGTGGAGAAAGAAAATTGGAAGTATAGGGAAAATAAACTGGAGAGGGGGTTTGAGAGACGGTAGTGGATTGAGAATGAATTATGGAAGAAGGGGATAGAGAGAAGATCGAAGATCTATACTGAGGTGATGGTTGGAGGACGGGAGATAGAGGGTGATTCGAAAGGGGTTAAGGAGAAAAAGAGGTGTGGGTTAATGGGGGGAGTGGGAATGTTTTGTGACGGTGAGAGGGATGGTTTAGGAGGAGGGGAAGTATGTTTGAAGTATAGAAGGTGGGGTTCGGTTATGTAAGAGAGGTTTGAGGGGGATGTGAGAAGGGGACGGGTTGGGGGTTTGAGACGGAATTGTGTGGGGAATTAGTGTGGTTTTAGGTGTGTGTTAAGGGTGGAGAAATGTGTTGAGAGTAGGTGGATGGAGGCTGTGTGGTTAGAAGAAAGCGTGTGTGAGTAATGGTGTGGGAGGTTGGAGTGAGGAGGTGCGTGTGAAGCGTGTGTGGATGAGGCGGTGGTGTGGAGAGGCGAGTGTGTGAATGGAAAGTTGAAGGGAATGGATGCGTGAAGTGAACGGGCAGTGAAGAGAGCGTGTGTGTGTGCGAAGTGGTTGCGGGAGATGGTGTGGATGGGGAAAACAAAGATGTACGTGTATCTGAGGTTGTTGAGTTAAGTGGAAATGGGAGTTTTGTGGGAGTGGAGGAGAGGGAAGGATGGAAAAGGGGGTAGGCGAGTTGTGTTTGGGGACGTGCGGGTTGGGGTGGTTCGGGATCGTTGATGTGGTAAGCAGAGGGCAGATGGGTGAGGGAGTGAAACGGTGGAAGGCGGTGGTGTTGGATAGGAGGACAAAATAGGTGGGAATGGATTCGGATGGATGGGGTTTAAAGGGGGTTTGTGTGATGTGTGGGAAGTAGACTGTGTTTGTGTGGGATCGAACTCGAGTTGTTTTGATGGCGAAGGGTGAGTCATGGTGACGTATTGGTTGGAATCGGAGGAGGGAGATACTGAGATGGTACTAGAGGAAAGAGGTAGCGAAGTGGCATGAGTAGTAGGAGTGGAAGGTTGGAGTTGGCGTGGTGTGATGAGAAAAAAAGAAGCTGTTGGGTGAACAGGATTCTGGGAGGGTGGAATTGGCGGCAAGGAACATAGTTAGGGGAGAAGGGTTTAGTGTGATAGAAGTATGGGGCAGGTAGTCTATGGGGTGGATGGATTGTTAGAGGGATGTAGGCTTGCTTTTTTTTTTCTCTATGCGCAGCACCAGCGCGGCAACTCGCAACCTGCGCACTCTTGGCGTGACGTCATGGCAGCTGTTCGCGTACCTCGTCCCTCTTGGATGGTACCATCTGGCAGGGATCTCCCCTCCTGCCGGATTCCAACCATACGTGCAGCCATGACGTCACCCTGC
>CM068952.1:53437086-53447651 GCA_035128595.1 Eptatretus atami
ACCGGTTGGCGTTGGAGTACTGTGGCGGTTGTTGTGGGTAGGTTTGTTGCGTGTCAGGCTTGCGGCTACTTGGTGGCGGTTGTGTTGTTTGCATGTAGGTTGGTGCGTGCTTGGCGTTTGCGCGGACTTGGTGGCGTTGTTTGCGGTAGGTTCAAAATAACAGATAGATAAAGAAAACGGCAGCTCAAAGAGTCGCAGCCGGATGAACACGAAGAATTCTTTAAAAACAACCGGTGGGGACCTATCCTGCAAAACTAGCGTCACTAACCGCATGAATCTAAGGACACCTTTATGGTGTATGCGAATTTCACAGCCGTAACCCTATATAAAACAAAGCTCTAATATTTAAATTTGTTATATTTGTGGGGGTGGGAGGAATTCTAGCAAAGGTAGGATTTATGAGGTAGCCATGGTCCAGTGGTGGTAGAGACATTGACTGTGTAACGTAAGTAGGAAAACTGTTTACTTAAGTGTTGTGTCACACACGGGGTGGGGGGGGGGGTGCTGTTTAAAAGGTCGGTAAGGTAAATTTTCCAGTATATCGATTGCCCCCAGTGACTTTTCCTATGTTTTCGCATTTCAAGATGCAATAAAAGGAATCGCGGTCCTTAGAACACAACCCGAAGCTGGCGAAACCGCCTTCAGGAATGACATATTGGTGAGCACCACGCCCCTGGTTTGGGTGCTGGATGGGTGGTGAATTCAGAGAGTGCGGGAAGACGAATGAGAAGATGCGGTGATTGAAGGGCATTTCAGCTGGTTTGCCCTCGACTGGTGAAGAGGTGCATATTCTCGTGTCGTGATTGAGGCAAATTTGTCTCGCGTGATGGAATACAAGGCGCTGACCATTGTCTGTTCGCCGGTCGCGTATGGTACCGTGCCTCGGGCTCGTGGGGCTGGGGAAGAAGGCGATGCCATTTGCAGAGCAGTGGTGTCGGAAATCTCAATCTTGGGGGAAACTTTCCGACAGCTTCCTGTGTCCTTAGAAGGGACATCCCCACCAACTATCCCATATGCTTCCTGCCCGAGAGTGCTTGTGCATTTTGGTGCGCATTTTTCCGCAGGTGTTTGGTGACCCACGTTTGCAGAACTCATTCTGGCACACGTAAGTGCGGAGAAGGGAGTTATTCTTTTATTTTTATTCTGGCCCTTGTCTGTATAAAGTCTGTGTGGAGGTCCTCAAAGGAGGGATTTGATACTCACTTTTGGTTATCCTATTTTTGATTTATTTCCATTGTAACATTTGATTTGTTTATTAATGCTCTGTGTTGTCTATTTGTCGTGGATTCGAGTATGACCATGTGTTGTCCGTCCTGTGTGACACGCTAGGTACATGTTTTGCCTCGTCCGTCCGCGCGGGCGTCCATTATCTCCTGAGAATCTTGGCTCTAAGCTCAAAGAGAAAACCTATTTGGCGATCCGTCCAGGTGGTCTCAACGGGTGACACGGAATATCGATTGAAGGAAAAGATACAGACGTTGGAAGAATGGGAACATGGATGTGTCACAATTAATTTGTATCCTTGTACGAATGGTTCGAAAGGAATGAAAACTGAGGAAAAGCCTCGGTTGCCTTTGTTCGTGCACTTTGGATGTGTTGATCTGACACACACCATTTGTCCTCAATTTGAAGTCCACGTACAGATGGTAAACATACATCGGGGTGGCCCACAAGGGCGAGGCTGACCTTGTGTTCTTTCTTGATTTTTTCTGTTTTGTTTCTTTTTCAACAGTTATGCAACAACATAGCTTGTATTTCCGGAGAGGTGGCACTTGAGGCACATTGCTCACGCAAACAAAGCTCGATCTCAGCCAAAACAGGGTGGTTCTAGTGTGTTTCCACATTTCTGTTTGAATTGTTTATGTATCTTACATTTCGGTTGGTACAAGGAGTAGAATTACCGCGTATTCTTCAATAAAACCCTGGCGTTATTTATTTTTTCAACCCCGTCGTTTGAAGTGATTTTGTTGGGGGAACATCCTGTATGTGTGGTGGCTTTTATCTTTACATCCTTTAGCGTGCTACCATTTTACTTCACACATGATGCTGGCCTCAAAGCCAGTCACCATCTGGCATCCCTCGTTGTGCAAAGTCCTTCCTGGCACACTTAGCTTGCTGAACACATACAAAGCTTTTTCGTCGCATGATCTGATGGAGTATGCTCTTCTCTGGGTGTGCTCTGCCTCTCACTTTCTCGGCTTTAAGCTGTGTGAACCAAGCATTGTGATCATTGTATCTTCGCGTAGGCTGAGTCTTGAGTCTCTTCACCGAGACAGGTCGGTGGTCTTCTTCTTCTACCGTCTCCTCTTTGGCCTCGCACCCACCCTGCTCTGTCGGAGATATGTCCCCCCCCTTTTGAGGCGCTCAGGTTCGCCAGCAACCCCTTTGTAAAAACTAGCCAACATCAGAATCACTGCTCACCTTCACTCTTTTTTAGTTTTTCCTGCCTTTGGAACAAACTCCCACTCACGGCTGCAAGCCCACTCTTCCTCCAGGTCTCAATGGCAGCTGTTGCCACATCTCATCTTTCCCCATCAAGTATGATTTTCTACTCGTTAATCCACCCCAAACCACCTCCTTCAATTCCATGCTTTCTTCTGAAGTCCCTGTCGTGTTAAGGACCTGAATCCTGTATTGTCCATTCTTTATTTACCCTTGCACCCTGACCATCCTCTCCCTTCCACAGTCTCATGTCTTTGTTCCCCAATGATTTTCCTTTCCCTCCATGCCCTCTTTCTCTCTCCCCTTGTGCGTTTTGTGTGTTAACTCTTATACGAACCTCGACAGTGATACAAAAAAGAATCTGATCACATTTGATACTTGTGCACACCACTATTACATGGAGTCATCGTATCATACATTGATATGACCTATCGTCACACACTTCCTCACCTCTTCCTGTAAATTTACCCATTTCAATACTTCCACATTTTGGTGTAGGGCTAGCCTCCAATTGTGAGGTACGGAGCCCTGCAAAAATGTCAGCTGGACATCACCAGATCTACAGTCACATCAAGTTTTTACCCACAGGAACCATTGAGTCCCAAATGGGGACAATGAGATGGCGTATGTTTTATTCATATAGTAAGCCTGGTGTGGGGCTTTGTGGTTAGGGGGGTGCTTGGGATCTTGTGGTCATGAGTTGAAATCCATTGACGTGCTGAAGTAAACATTACGGGTCGATCACCTGTCTCCTTCTGAGGTCTGCAAAAATGATGCCAGTCCACGGTGTAGGGGACCAGTATCATTGCACAACTGCGCGTCCAAGGAAATGAAGCTACCCGAAATCAGGCTCCATACGCAAGAAACAGAGGAACACGATAGTCAAAAACTATCCTCAAACCCACTTAATCTCACAATCAGAATTCCTTTAATGCAATGTCAGATCAGTTCTCTCCCACACCGTTTGGTCGACAAATTATTCACTGCCTCAATTAAGTATTTAAGAAATAAATATTTCAACAATTAATTAGTACCATGTGGTAAGGTTGAGGTGCGGATGGACGAAGGTATGTACACTCGCCTCTAAGTGTTTGCTGGGTTTGAATTCCTGACGGCCTACTACTGTCATCCCGTGTTTCCAGCAAGGTGATTCATCAGTGTTGCCTCCTCTGTGAAATAAAATGGGTGTCCTTTTTGCCACATTAGTTGGTGGACATTGAAGATCCCCGGGTCCCTTTTGGGAAGAATATGGCTATCATCGACCGTAACAAATTACAAGTATAATGATGTCTGACTCCTGTGTTGGAGTGGCGACCCGACAGGATTTACTCCGAGCTAGTGAAACTGCTTTGCAGTCTATGCGCGCTGATGTTGTGCAGAAGGAAAACCAGAGAGTGTATGGAATTTCCCCCCCCCCACACTCGTGATTCCCCCTCCCCCCACCTGGTTTCCCCCCCCCCCCTACACTCGTGGATTGTTTTCCCCCCACACTCGTGGATTTTTCCCCCCACACTCCGCGGATTTTTTCCACCCACACTCGTGGATTTTTCCGCACCCACATCGTGGATTTTTCCCCACACTCGGTTTTTCCCCAACTTGTTATTTCCCCCTCCCACACTGGGGATTCTCCCCCCCCCACACTTCGGATTTCCGCCCCCCACACTTTCGGATTTCCCCCCCCCCACACTGGCGATTCCCCCCCCCACACTGGCGATTTCCCCCCCCACACTGGCGGATTCCCCCCCGCCACCTGGATTCCCCCCCCACATCATGGATTTTTTTCCCCCACACTCGTGTTTTTTTCCCCCCGCATCGGTGATTTTTTTCCCCCACACTCACGCACTTTTTTCCCCCACACTTCACGCATTTTTTCCCCCACACTCGCGCATTGTTTCCCCCCACCGCGATTTTTTCCCCCCACTCGCGCTTTTTTCCCACCTCGCGCATTTTTTCCTCCCATCTCGCCATTTTTTCCCCACACTCACGCATTTTTTTCCCCCACCCGCGCATTTATCCACACTCGCGCTTTTTCCCACACTCGCGATTTTCCCCCCGCACTCGGCATTTTCCCCCCGCACATCGCGGGGTTTTCCGCACTCGCGGATTTTTCCCGACTCGCGGTTTTCCCCGCACTCGCATTTTTCCCCACACTCGCGATTTTCCCCACATCGCGATTTTTTCCCCACACTTCGCGTTTCCCCCCACTCGCGATTTTTCCCCACACTCGCGCATTTTTTCCCACACTGCGCGCATTTTCCCAACACTCGGCATTTTTTCCCCCACACGATCGCGCATTTTTCACCCCCAACACTGCGCATTTTTTCCCCACCCACACTCGCGCATTTTCCCCCCGACATCGCGCATTTTTCCCCCCACATCGTGCTTTTTTCCCCACACTCTCGCATTCCCCCCCCCCCATTCGCGGTTTTCCCTCCCCCCCACAATCACGGATGTTCGCAGGTGGGGATCCCGGAAACTATTTCTCATTGACAATCCACATTCGCTTTTTCAACTTCGCAGGATTTCCAGACATATCCCCCATAAATTTGTCGGGGTCTTGGTTGTATTTCATTCATCAAGGTAGCTCACATGAAAGAAGGTGGTGACCCCTGCTATTATGTAGTTTTTGGCCCCTCTCTCATGGTAAAGAACCACTTGATTTTTTTTAAATCTCGTATGTGGATCTTTACTAAACCCAAATCAATTCGTCCTGTTACACACCCACGTTGCCACAAGTTTTGTCTGATCTGACCTTTTGAGATATCTTGTCAAAGATTCGGGTGAAAACATACTCCATCACTTTTGGTGTCGAGGGAACATATATTTATTTTTGTTGTGCTGTCGTGGCCTCCCCCCCCCCCCAACTAATCGATTATTTGCTCTCCAACCAGGTAATTTGATTATTTCGGGCCTTTTTTTTTTTCTTTTTTTTTTTTTTTTTTTTATTTGATTATTTTTTTTTTTTTTTTTTTTTTTTTTTTTTCCTTTTTTTCTTTTTTTTTTTTTATTTCTTTTTTTTTTTTTTATTTTTTTTTTTTTTTTTTTTCCATTTTTTTCTTGTATTTTTTTTTTTTCTTTTTTTTCTTTTTTTTTTTTTTTCTTTTTTTTTTTTTGTTTTTTTTTTTTATTTTTTTTTTTTTTTTTTTCCTTTTTTTTTTTTTTTTTTTTTTTTTTTTTTTTTTTTTTTCTTTTTTTCTGGTGCTTTTTTTTTTTTTTTTTTTTTATTTTTTTTTTTTTCCTTTTTTTTTTTTTTTTTTTTTTTTTTTTTTTTCCAACCTTAACTATTTGCATTATTCTACAAAGCGGACCTTTGAGTTTAGAAATATGCTTTTTGACGTCACAAAACACGGACGGCCGCTTCTCTTTGGTAATGATTACATGTCTGTACAAAGGTGTTATAATTGTCTGGCAGTGGTTTTATGTAATTATTTATTTTTTATTTATTTTTGTTTTCCATTCATACGCCACAATGAGGGCGTTATTGGACGGGGGTGTTTATTTTCTTTCAACCCTCCAGGAGGAGAACCACTTGTTGGCTGAGTGGATTGCTTGATGCAAGCTTGCCAATTTAACTTCTCTCAGACACTGCACCTCAGTTTTACCTGCAGGTTCTTTTAACACCTGCTGTTGGATTCAAGTACTGTTCGTTTTGCAGCTTTGATGGGATTAGCAGTGGATGATCTGGTACATAATCTCACACAATACTTTGTTGAGGTTTTTTATCCAAATGTCTGGAAGTATGAATATGTATAACAAGTTATTTTCACGTGCCATTCGTTGGAAGCACAATCAATGAATGTGTGTATCTGGCGATAATTTTATTTTATTCATTTATATTTATCGGGCCGTGCATCTTAGTGGCTCACCGGATATCGAGAGATTCGTGTGCCTACAGTAGAGGAACAGACAGGAGCGGAGTCCTTGATTTAGAAGAGCAACAGATGACCAGCGTAAGCTGACTTGGCTTCATTCTTGCTCATTCCCACTGTTCTTGGCTTTACCCAATCAAAGGGGGGGTTTATCTTGCGTTTATCTTTTATTTTCTGTTAAAATTTTGTTTATTTTCTGTGACATACCCACCCACATCTGTATTTCTCCATTACTGACACATGTTTTGGGTTTTTGTGTTCCTTATAAACAGTTTTGTTTAAAAATATCTAACGACACTTGATGTGGAATTTGAACAATTGTTCTGGAGTACAGATTTGACATCACATTCTCCCCACAGGGAGTACGTTATCGACTGGAGGAAACTCGAGCACCTGATGCGGTACAAGGCTATTGCACCGCTCGTCTCCAATGGAGCAGAGTTCAACTTATTGTTGTTTCACAGAGGCTGGGATCTTGTCTCAAGAGTTTGAGTTGGTGTCTGAGATTCTTGTGAGTGATATTTATTTTATTCACGGGAAATTCTCCCACCCTCCTCCGATTGATGCCGTATTGTGAGAACCACAGGGCTTTGCCAGAGGCTTTGAAATCTGCGTGTTTTTAAAATTATTTTATTCATGCTACCTGAGTGCTATTACTTTCTCTCCTTAGTGTTGTGTGTCACCATGTGTTCACCCACTGCAATTCAGTGAAAAGACTGGCGACAATGCATGGTCAAAATCTTTTGTGGGCTTTCGAATGACTAAAGTTGTTTTTACAGATTTGACTAAGTTGTTAAAGTGACAAAGATCACTTGGCGTCAAGAGCTTTGTTGAAATCGAGGTAAACGGTTAAAGCCATTTGGGTATCTTGGTGAGTCGATCAATTTCAAAAGATGTTTGATACTTGCAGCTTGTTGGAGCATACTTTTGTTGTGTTGACTGGTGGAATGTTTGACATCTTCAACATTTGACATCTCGGTTCATTTATTAGAAATAGAAAGATGACATTGGTTTAAAATATTCTAACTGTACCAAATCATCAAGTTGCCATTTCAGTGTAATTGTTTCCTCGTGTTTGTGGTTTCACCTTGTGGTATCAATTGAACGAAACCTCAAATCTCTACTATTTTGGCACGGATTCCCTCAGACTTGCCATTAGTTTCTTTTTTTAAATGCAGTAAGGGCACGTGTTAAATGAGATAAGTCTTCAAAGCCAAAATCTGTTAAGATGAGATTGAAGCTTGAAATAAATCAAACTTTTTTCAGAAGGAGTCTTCCGTTGAGGCACGATGCTCAACCGTCAAGGATGCATCGGGAGAGTTGACCTCCAATGACGAGAATGGCTTATTAAAATGTCAAATTTTACCTAATGATGCACCTGTAAACATGATATCAACTTACAGGCAGTTTACCAGAGATACTGCATGATTAGTAAAATAGGGTTCCAGTTTGACCAAAAACATGCTTGCAACAAGAAATCCTGAAAAACTCTCCAAGGGGATAATCACAAATATGTACACAAGGGTGACTTATGAGGTACTGTATACAAAGTAGGGGTGAGGCGGGAGGCTTGACTAAATCATCTACTTTGGATCATGGAAATAACAACATCAAAGCATGGTTTCCTTCTGACGTTTTTGATATAACAATATAAATAGTCAATGAAAGGAAATAATGCTATTTTCAACCTGGAATGTGAAAATACTGGTTACCTAAAAATAAGCACGAGTGCTGCACTGATGCCTCTTTTTGGGGTCGCACGCAAACTTTTTGGGGAACTTTTTGGGGTCTCAGCGGTCTCCCCTAAGTGTGTGGAGTTCCATAAATTTCTCATATCTTATGATTTTGAAGTTCTCCACCCGTTACGAAACTGCCTCTCTCATCTCTCGTCTCTGTCTCTGTCTTCTCTCCGTTTTGTAAACTCAATGTGGTTTCCGGCATTTTTGCAAGATGTGATCATTCGCTAGCTCTGTATATCTTTCAATAATTGATGGTTTGGAGTATTTCATGAATGACACGCCTTTTCTCAATCCTAAGGTGGAAGTTTCATAAATTCTCTCTCAATTACATTTATGAGATATGAGTTCCTCCTGTACAAAGCTGCTTTTCTTTCACTGGAAAATTTGCTGGTTTTTGGTGAACCTCTCATGTTACAGTTCTCTATCATCTCATCATTCAGTGCATTGGATTTACACAGTACCCTGCCACATTTTGGGGGCCAGTCCACATATTCCCTGTTACTTTTGGGTCCCTGCTATCAACCTGGATTAAAACGATGGCCTAGGAGACAGGCCAGGGTCTGTTCATCTTGGAGGTCGCCTCAACTTTGCGTTTATTTGCCTTTTTCCTTTTATTTAATTCAGCTAATGCCACAGCCTGATGTGCGCTTCGTGGTTAGGGTGCAGTTGGGAGCCGGGTTCCTGAGTTCAAGCCCGGTTTGCCGCTACATTATATAACCGGAGGTTGTAGCCTGTCATCTTCGAGGTCGGCAAAATGATACCAGTGTACTGGTAAGGGGACACTGCATCAGCGGCTAGACCGTTCCAACAATGATGCAACCGCATCGACAGGCGCTGAGACGAGAGAGAGGGAGAGAGAGGAGAGAGGAGAGAGAGAGAGCAGAGAGGAGAGAGAGAGATAGAGAGAGAGAGCTAACTCATGCTGGATACTTTACCAACTTTAGCTAGCGGCATTTCTGCCACAGTTGTGTAGTGATAATTGGATGGCCTTACATGCAATTCAGTTTCGGCAAATCTATTGTTGGGACTTCGGGTTCGAGGCTTGCACGAGGGGAGCGCCCGCTCACTCTCGAAACGACTGGTCTGAGGCCAGCGGGCACAAGATATACTCGCGCACCGGTTAGTTGCTAAACAACAGGAATGGATTGGCTCTGGCCAATCCGCGACAGGGTTACACTACTTCGCACGAATACTGACCTGTGGATGCGTGTCAATTAGGGTCACATTTCCTCAACACATACTCAGTTACTGAGAGCGATAGATTACAGTGGAGTGTGTGCCGAGTTAACGAGAGCAAAATTTGTTGGGTGTTAATTACCTGGGCTAACTAATGGGCGGACATGCTTGCCAATGAAGGAAAAGACAAAACGAGTTGGGTCATTTATAACAAGCATGTTTATTTATATATATAAAGTGAGGAAGAAGCCATGGTGGAACAATAAGTAAGGTTTAAACACAGCATAATGCACAGCAGGGGGAAAGAAGAATTCATGGGGTGTGGCAAAAAGAAATGCAAGAGCTCTCTTCATAAGTCCCCAGTGGGGGCGAGCTTGAGAGCGGACATGCAGAGCGGATGGGTGTTCTATAGCACCCCATTGGCACACGGATGCTTACATGGCCTTGGCCCACCCAGGCGAGGATTGGGCCCGAAATGGTTCAGTCGCTCTGCAGTTGCCATGGCAAATATAGCTCCGAGAATAACATGGATGAAGTACTCCGATTCACGTTGCCCCGACATGAGCGTGCCCTCTCATCCCCGCTAGTCCCAAAAGGTGCGGTCGGTCTTTATTGTGTCGTTCAGATAGTTGTGTGAGCTTTTTCAGTGTGGTCAGGTGGTGGTCTCAAGTTGATGTGGCAATCAATGGTGTAGTAGCAGGTATGGGTTGTATCCGATGCTGTGGGGGATTTGTTAGAAGGCGTGCATGGTGGTTAGGAAAATCTGTATGTGTGGTCCGACAGTCTAGTGAAGTTTGAAGTGAAAGTGTCCGTCCATTTGAATGGCGCGTGGTTGTTGAATGGGAAATGGCGTGCGTATGCAAATGAGCTACTCTATGCTATGGTGGCATGCATGAAGGTAAGGCTCCTGTATGTTGCAAATGAAACTAGAGAAGCGGCACTTTTGTTTTATAGAAGCGCATACCTCCACCACGTAATGTGGATCCACGAGACATTATGGACCCAATACATTTTTGGAATATATGCTATACAGAAACGACTATCGTTTTTGGACCAATCAATGGTGAAGAATCCACTTTATAAAATTAAATAATCCGTAATCCAGATCCGGATTGGATCTTCATTCGGTCTATCTCCCGTGTCTCTGGCAATACCTCTCTCTTCTCCAGTTTTATTTGTGTCTCCTTTATTAGCGTTGGTCCTAATTGTTCTTTCCTCCGACGAGTGGTGTCGATCAAGTCCTGCACCACCAACATTGCTCCTTGTGGTATCACACGTCCCACCTTATTGCGCTGTTCCACTCCCTGACTCCCTTTAAGTCGTTCTTTCTCTCGGAGCT
>CM068952.1:53447906-53464301 GCA_035128595.1 Eptatretus atami
AAGACACACTGCTATGTGCACAAGCTCAGTAAATCTCAATCCAGCAGCAGTAAAGTGTTTTGCGCATTCTTTGCACGAGCATGCAAAAAAACATGTTTCACACTATTATTGGGACAAATTTGTCTGGCTTGCTTATGATCTTATAATTACCGTTGCTTAATCAATTTATCCACGTTCAAAATGGTCTCGCCAGCCTATGAAATTACAAGAGAGAAGCATCAATTTCAAAAAGTGAATTCCTTAGAAATCCGCGTAATGAGATAAAACAAACCGAAAAACAAATTGATGAACATTTTTTCATCCTAGCCTTTCATCACTTTTTGTGATGTAGCAAATAACGGAATCGTGTGCGTTTTGTCCTTACAGATAGATTTCAATTGCAGTTACAAACCATTTTGGAGTACATAAACCTCTGATGGACTCCAGTGTGGGACTATAAGAATGCGAGAGGCATCGCGCCGGCTGTCGAAAGGCCAGCTCAATTTGTGCAAGCAGGGGTCGGCATGGACAAATGGTGGGTGCCTGTTTGCTTTCAAGACCTGTACATAATCAGGAAAAAAGAGTAAGCAATTGCGCACTGATTCCCCTAATGGTAAGTGTACTTCGTTGAAATGGATGTGCTGGGTGAGCAGTCGTGATTGTTAAACTTAATGGGTGTGGATAACAGAGGTAGTAATAGCTAAAGGGATGACCAAAAGATGCTTCGCCTAGAGGTATATGTGCTCCACTTTGAGTTGTCTCATCCTGGGTTCGAATATCTTGACCAGCTATAAATGGTCACCCTGGTGGACGCGTCTGTCAACGCCAGCCGTTGGTGGACGTTGGTGAGAAGGAACGGCAACCAGCAAATAATAACAAGCCCCAATGTAGCAAGCTTGGTGTTGGCTTGCGGCTAAGGTGCTGACTGAGGATCGTAGCCTTAGACGCTAAGGTGGCTGGCCTAGGATCCTCGGTCCTAAGTACGAAGCACCATCATCACCTAAGTACAAGTCACTAAGTACGAAGCACCGATTCTCTCCACGGTATATGGTACATTGAATGACTGATATTATACTCGAAGCACCCGCTCCCTAACGGGAAGCGTCCAAGGGGGTCCATGTTATTATATTTAGCTATTTTACTCCAAGGAGTCCCAGGATACCACACCCAAAGGTGCGTCGTTCAGCCGTTTTTGCGTACCTGGGAACAGACAGACAGACGACAGACGGTGATATAATAGTAAGATAATGAGCCTAGAATGGCCTTTTCCCAATTGCAAAATAATTCTTTGTATTTGGGATATCCAAATCAAAACTCATGCACCACTAGTACAGCTTCCAGCAGACAAGACTTGGTCCTACGTTTCGAACACTGAGGTTCCGTTCAGGATTTTTTGGGGGGGGGTGTAGCTCGCAGGCCTCGCATGGAAGTAAGTACCGTTCCCTCCCACGAAAGCGATTCACATGACTGTAATGTCTGTCATTCACTGCTGAAACGTCAGACCTGAGCCATACTGTTGAGCGGCTTTACGCGAGGTGGTGGTGCCAGTGCGGATTAAGCTCGGCTGGCCCTAAGGCACATTTTTGAAATTTTTAGAGAAGCATGAAATTAATTAGATTCGAAGCCAATGGAAATGGAACCGCCAGACAAAAGATGAAGATTCAAAAGAAAAATTTAATACAAAAAAGACAAATATTTAATGTGAAAATAATTTTTGCCCAATTTTGGCTGGCCCTAAGCACATGTATTGCTGCCCTAATGGTTAATCCAGCACTGGTGGTGCCCTCGTTTTGACAATGGTTCTTCACCCAATGTCTGTCCAACATCAAACGCATAAAATGCCCGGGAGACAATCCTTCCACCGAACAATCTTCTTGTAACTCAGGACTCAGCACCACATGTGGGTCATAAACATGCTTGTTCCGTGGAAATTGGCACCTGTGGTTATTGTGAACCAGCAACTGGTTTATGAACACACGATTGAGTGAAGGGCAGGAGCAGTTCAGCTAAATTTGTATACGCCTTCAATCAATGAAGTTGATCTTCCTGGGTTGAAATATTTTTAACTCTCCATCCAAGGACGGCTTTCCTGTTGTTTTTGTGACATTGCATCTTGTATGATTGAATGACTGTTCACGTTGCTCATTGACTTCAAACAGATTGAGCAATGATTATAAGCAATGATTGTTGTTCGTGTCATTTCAGACAAAATAAAGTCTAGATGGGAATTAGGGAAGCGTATTCAGTATAACTTGTATGCATTGTGTTAATTTACATCAAAACCTCAGCATTATGGTATTTGATATTGGCATGGCTGTGAAACACGGAACAAATCCGAAGTTGGGAACGTTCGTGTCTAAAAATTATTCCCGCAAATGTACAAATCTTGTGTTAGTATCGTACAGTAACCTCTATTACTCTCATAACATATCTGTTTGTATCACATGGAAAAAAGAATGTAATCGCTGATCTCAGAAAAATTAGTGATCGACGTGGACCACAAAAAGAAGTTGAAAACAATAGAAATATAATAACCTAAAATGGGGATTGATCCACCGGTGAGAGAAGAGGAGGACGTTTCAGGCCTTACCCTTCGTCGGAGAAAAAGCATGGGCGACGTTGCTTGCCCAAACGGCTTTTGCTCTGACTAAGGGTAAGGCCAAACATCAGCTTTCTCTCCGACGGCCGATCAATTGCAATTAAATTTTTTTTCAATAAATAGTCGAGGCCTCATGAAAAAGCTAGTAAGAAGTAAACTTTTTTAAAAAAAAAAACACACACAAAAAAAATTGTAATTTGCTTCTTTGGATCTTGTGTTGATAAATCAGTGAGGGGGGGGGGGTGATGTTGATGTTGTGCAGGCATGATGGGGCTGAATGGCCCCACCTGTGTCTGAATTTCTTGTATTCCTGTATCAGGACCAACAGGACAAGAGGAACAGCAGAGAGAGGGGGGAAACGCCAACAGCAGAGCCGAAGGAAGAAACGAGGTGTGGACAAACAATGGGTGTGCGGAGGAATGGGGGGGGGGGGGCAGGAGAGGATGCATGGGTGGACAAGATGGTTGCCAGAAGGAAAACTCTCAAGAGAGAAAACTGGAAATTAGGTAGGAGGGATTGGGTGGGGTGGGTTAATGAAAAAAAAGGGTAAGAAAAGGACGTGGTTTTTGGATTTGGACCCATCTGAAATGATGCCTAAACACCTTTCGGGATTTAAAGGTTTTTTATTACCCTCGCCAGAGCAGAGGGTGTTTCTTTTGGGTCCGTTTGTTTGTGTGTCCTAATCTGGGTGTTTCTGATCTGTCTGTCTGTTTGCAATAGAAAGCGTGAGTAATGTGCATCAATTACATGAGACCTTCTATGTACCTTATACCCTTAAGACCTGGAAGACCCCTTTAAGAACTCATAGGATCCTTTGAAAACCTGAAGTCCCCTTTAAAACTCCTAAGACCCTTTTGACATCCCGAAGAACCCGTTAAACCCAAGACCCTCTAAGCCCTAAAGACCACTCAAAGACCCTTAAACCCGAACAAGACCTGTTAAACCCCAGACCCTCTCAACCTAGAACCACTAAGACCCTTTAAACCCTAAGACCCGTTAAACCCCAAGACCCTTTAACCGAAGCCCGTTCAACCCTAAGACCACTCAAGCCTTTAAACCCTAAGACCCGTTAAACCCAAGACCCTTTTAAACCCGAAGACCGTTAACCCCAAGACCCTCTACCCCTAAGACACTCAAGACCATTTAAACTTAAGACCCTCAGACCTTTCATCCATCTATTAATTTTGGGTAAACGTATGCCAAAAGGTAAAATAGACCAAAAGGTTAACATAAGGCCCAAATTTCTAAAAAATCTCAATTTTAATCGCATTAACTTAAAATTTGAAGAGTATTGATATCCAGGTCACTGATTCCACACCTACTATTCTGAGGTAACATAGCCAAAAGGCGACCATAGGCCAATGCAATTTGGGCCAAATTTTTCTACAATTTGAAAGAGTATTTGCAGTAATCAGGTCACTGAATTCAACCACCTATAAATTCTGAGCTAAACGTATTAATAGGCCCAAAAGGTCGACAAAGCCAATTAGGCCATTTGGGCCAATTTTCTAAATCTTCAAATTTATCCAATTGACTTTAAATTTGAAGACATTTCATGTCAGGTCGCTGAATTCATACACATAATTTGAGGTAAACACTGGCCAAAGGCAAAATAGGCCAGAAAAAGGCCAATTTTGGCCAATATAAATGTTTTGGATAATTATGACGTCATCCCCCAATCTCCCACATCCAGATGGTGTACCAGCCTTCACCAAGTCGAGAGAGAGAGAGAGAGAGACAGAGAGACACAGGAAAGAAAGTACAGTCCATAGGGACCATTTGCACTCATGACGAAAACCGTGCTGCCTTGACAATCTGAGCAGCAGGGAAGAATGGGGAAGATTTGGCCCCTGATCTTGGTTGTGCGCTACAACCATTGTAGGGATCCTGATGGTTAATTAACCTCCGCCATCCGAAGATGGATGGGTTACTGTTTTCACCCTTTCTGTTTTGTTGTTGTTTTGTTTGTGAATCAGTATTACGAAAACTCCTCGACGGGATTCGACGAAACTGGTGGGGGATTAGTCTGGTCCAAGATCATGCATTAGATTTTGGACTTGGTCGCAAATCAATATGCGCTATGGCGGCCAAATTGAAAAAAATTTGAATTTTTTTTTTTTTGCATTTCTACATGTTTTTAAGTAATTTCCAACCCCCCCCCCCCCAAAAAAAAATTGTTAGAGAAAATAAATTTTTTGGGCAACTTTTTTCAAACAATTTCGATTTTTTTTTGCATTTCTACATGTTATGAGTGATTTCCAACAAAACACTACCAAGAATTATAATTGGGCTGATTGGAACTTCAGGTGGATATACCACTAAAATCAATTTTGTCTCAAGGAATCTAGTTATGACGAATGAATGAGTATGTAAATTAAAAGTAAAAGGAAAGTTGCAAAGCTAAATAACTCCGTGAAGCACTGTTGACGTCAAATTGAAAATGAATAGGATATCAGGTTCACTTGAAGTGACCTAGCAGTATTGGCGGCGGAGGTTGCACTCTACCGAGGGCTCCCCTCTAGTTGAATGTGGTTGGTATCGTACCTGTGATGGTCTCAAATACAGTGTTAACCTCCTGTGTGATCGAGCATTAAGCACATTCCACATTCCAATAACAGCCAAAGCTGTACGACTATTAACAGTATGTCATTGCCACAGGAGCACATTACCTCTGCCTGCACTATATACTATATATATATATATTATATATATATATATATATATTATATATACACATATATATATATATTTATTTAGTACATATTATTTTGCGGGGCCGGGTTGGGTGAGGAGACCACTTTTGGGGGAAGCTATCTCTGTTCCCACCCAGATCCCGGAATGTGGCCGTCGCACACGGAATAATTCCGTGGCACGCAGCTCGCTTAACCGACCGTGGACGCCAATAACTCAACCACGTGACCTCGGTCCCTCCGTCTATGGGTTTAATCGGTACCTAATAAATTACGTGGTTTAATTACCGGGAACACGCCCTCGATACGCCAATGTCTGAACCGGATATACTCTACCGCACCGGATCACTTACGGATCGGATGCAGGCGAGCGACACTGCGCAAGGACGTACCGGCTAAAATAAACGGATCGTTGGCGAATAAAGTCCACGGCTAACACTAGGATTCCGGACATGCTGGACAATGGAAGAAAAGACAAAACGAGCAGGGAACATTCCTAATAATAATTTATTAACAGTCCACTTACAAAACGGGGACACAGAGCAGACTTAAAGTGAAAATATAACACATAATAACAATAACGATCTCTGCGGTCTTACTTAAGCGACAGGCGCCAGCACACACCGCACGCACGCACGCACGCACGCACGCACGACATCACACACACACACAACCAGATGAAGGAAGTTTTGAACAAAAGGGAGGGGATTGAGGCTATGATCTCGTAACCTTGTGCCCGCCCGATAAACAACGACGCACACCAATACGTTTCGGGGGGGGGGGATGCTCGTGTCGTACTCCGACAGTGGGCGTGTTGTCTCTGCTTCAGCCGCACGTGTGGAGACCGTGTTCTGAAAGGAGGAGCTTGAGTAGAGAAGGGGCGGAGTCGCAGAGTGCGAGGTGGGGAGTGGTATGTGACCAGCTAGGCAGTGGGGTCGACGACGTACGGGGGCGGAATGAAGGAGGCGGAGTCCCGACTAAGCAAGGAGGCGGGTCAGGTGGTGTTATGAGGCGCGAGGCCGAGAACGGAGAGAGGCGGAGAAAGAGGCAAGAGCGGCCAAAGAGAAACTGCTCCCTGGCATTTATAGAACTCGCAAGCTTTGGGGAGGGGCCACCCGAATCGAAGACGTCAATCCAATGATTCGGGTGCTCCGATTGGCCCGAACCTCACATGGCCCGCCAAACTTTGGCGAAACCGTCCCTCACTTAGTTTCCGGCAAGGCCATCCCAGACAGTGAACATATTTCGCTCCAACCCCACGACATGACATGAATCGCCCACACTGAAATTGCACGTGAATCGTTCTGGCAAAAACCCCGGGCCGTGACGGTCGAGGATCCCGCATGCCCGCTCGGGCATTCGACCAAAGCGTCGATCAATGCGGCTCGCTCCGTTCGCTCATGTGGCCTGCTCTGTACATTTCCCGCCGCCGATTCGCAGCTTCGCTGGCCATGGGGACGAAGAGACGCCGCACCAATCCCGCGGAGAACCCGCTCTGCCAGTGAGTGCCGAAGGTACATCACCATGGAATAAATCCATGCACGTTTCACGAGCGGCGTACATGTCTGCTTTCGAGCACCATTCCGTACAGTGCGCGCGGTTTGCCATTAGCACATGGCCAGCGCTCGTGTTCACACACCCACTAAGTGTTGCGTGGGGCAAACACCAATATGTGTCGGATATTGAGGATGAAAAGGACAGGCCGCATCTAACTCCGCACACTCGTATCCTGCCAACAAATGGCGTGGATCGCTTATGCATTTCGTGCAGCACATTGGCGGTGCTGGCGTGTTTCCTGTGTTGTGAAACAACCATCGTGCAGCCTCTTAAAGATACTGCTCACATGCCTTTTTAATGGCAACCGGAATCCCCCCAGACATCAGAAAGCCCGAGTCGATAATCCCGCACTGCCAAGCGCACTATATAACTCGCGCACACGCCGGGTTTAGGCTCACCGCGGAACGAGGATCTCTGTGCAGCATTCCCTCACCGCGGCGTCGCAGCGTGGCCTTCATGAGGCCCAGCGCATTACAGCGAAAGCGCACGGCTGATTTACCTCAGGAATAAAAATGACGTAAAGAAAGTAGGGACGAAATGAAGGAGAAAATGATTCAGCAAACATAGCTAATTAGATCATCACAACCGCCTCCCTTGTGTCCCTGCTAACAAGGAAGGACTATCTCACCATATAATAAATGGAATAAATTGTCTTGGACACATCTGTTGGATTGCATGTGGTTCCGAGAACCGCAACAATAAATATATATATATATATATATTAATATATTATTATATATATATATATATATATAGTATATATAATATTAGGGTGTGTCTAAATGACTACATGAAAAATTTAAGTTGATATTTTATATCGGCCAGGTAAAATTGTGTGCCACTTTATACAAAAACACCATTCCAGAATTAAAACTTGTAGCACAACATTTACTAACTTGGCTAAACGAGAACCAAAGGTATACACAAGTTGCGTCTAAAGCCCCGTCACTGCTGTGTTTACTGGATTGTGGCCAAGTGGCCCCCATAATATTTTTTGTTTATATATAAATATGTATTTTGTTTATAAACATAAATATTAATTTTAAAGTTTTGTTTTGAGTTACCTCTCCAAAACAGCGCTGCACAAATGCACAGCACATCTAGCCTGCGAAGCCTGACAGTGCAAAGCAGCACCACACATTCGACCGACAGGCTCACAATAAAATTGTACACAATTGTTATATCGCAGGCAATTGGCTGCACATCAGCTTTGTATATTTATCTCGCCTGTCTTTGATGTATCTTGTGATGCTTATTCATCATGTTTGTATTGCCATTGTTTTGGCTTGTTTTGCAGGGAAATGGCAAAAGTTAACTAGGAAAAGACTGAGATTTGGTTTGGATTGTGGCCCAGAAGATCACTTCAGTTGTGCAAGCTACTTCACGAGGAGAAGTGCTCAGTGTGTTTGATTTATATACAGAAAAACATAGTCTAAAATAAACAGTGTGAAAGGAAAACGGTCACAATGATCCTACAAATTTCGGAACGAGCAACGATCCAACGAGGGCTAGAATCATCTCTGGATCAGCTACGAACGTCTTTCACAAGCATGGCAGGGCCTGAAAAAATCACAAGGAAGTCGACAGAAGAGGAAAGCGTGATGCTTTCAGGATTCTTTGGACATGTCTTTGATATTGCCATGAACAGCATGACGATGATCTAAGATAGAAGAGGATCGCAGTGTTTTGAAAAGGCTCAGCGTGAAAAAGGACACATGGTTCGATGAGAAATTGACGTGAAACTCGCAAAGCAAGAAAGAAGAGGCACTGGCAGATCAGCGCGTTGCAGTGCGTGAGGAACAACATCATGGCAAGCTACAGCAGAGTGACAGATTTGTAGTGCTTCAATTTCCAATCAATCTTGGAAAAAAAAAAAAAAAAAGGAAACAGCATTATCTGCAGTACTCAGAAGAAACCAAAGAAACTTCAACATCTCTGGATCACGGCGCGGAAAGGGGAAAAATCTCTGTAGTTACAACGTAAGTTGTCAGCAAGCGCTAGATTCAACACCAAAAACCAGCGCAGGAATGCTACTTAATATTTTTTCTGCCATGGACTACGTCCCGATCAGTTTCAGCACCAGTTAGTGAACTGATGATCAGTCCTTCCTTCAGTCCAACGAGCAAGAAAAGTTCAACGTGCAGCTCTAGCAGCGAGATTCGTGAATCTTTTTCATCCACTCGTCCACTACATTGCACTGGGATGGCAAGATAATGCCAATTACACAGGAACTGAAAACTTGTCTGTGGATCGACTCCTATTATGGGTGTCCTGGCAAAGGAGGTAACCAAAGCTTCTTGGCCAATCCCCAAGCTATATTCCGGCACTGCTGCATTATGGCAGAGGCTTGTATGGCTGAGATAAGGAGCTGGAATGGAGAGACAGAATTGTGGCCTTAATGTTTCGACACAACAAGCAAAGGAATACAGGTATAAAGGCAGCGTTGCATAAAACTCGAAACAGAGTTAGGAAAGGATCTCTGAACCTTGCCTGTCGACATCACGTGTCTGAAATTGTTTTGGAAAGAGGTTTTTTTCAACTGTATGTGTTTTAGGTCTCCAAAAATCGAAATCTCAGTCATTTCCGTGATTCTGGCCAAACATTGATCAATCAAAAGTATCGAACAGCTTTGATGATGTAGATGCATCCAGAGCTGTAGATGTTATTCGGAGAAAGTACAATCACCTTTGCCATGCAGCACTGAATACTAAGCACCCAGAGATGATACGAAGAGCTCTTTCAGTTAACAGTCATACTTCCTAGGAGCTACTCCACCAGAAGGGCATTAGGTCAGGAACAGGGCAGTTCAACCGTGCGCGTTGGATGCACGTGCCAGTTATGCATCAAAGATTGCTTTCAAGAGATCAGTTCCACATCCAACAGCGCCAGAAGCACATCGAGGGCATTGTACATCCCACTCTCACATGGTGTGGAAGCACTTACTTCGAGTGTCACTTTTGTGACCACTACCTAATGTTAAATACTGGTTCCCTGTCGCATCAGCTGCGAGCCCCAAGGAATGTCTCAATTCTTGAAGGCACGTGCATAGCTACCCAACAAGGAATCCTCAAAATGCTGCTTGAACTGCATTTTTCCAGACACTGTGGTATTTGTCGAGATTGATTGGAACTCAGCCTTTTCTGTGACTCCGTCCTGTCCGATGAAAAAAGCGCTGCAATGGTCCACAAACAATGCACAATAACCGGGATCTGATGACCCCCAAAAAGGCTTCCTCCATAAAGATGCCATCACATGGCACTACCTGACTTCGTTACACTTCACCATCAAGCTGCTAGAATCCTGGAACTGGATAAACCTTTTCTTGAAGAAAGACCCACAACAATGGAGGCAAACAAATCATACATGAGGCACAATATCAATTTCCTGCCCCCGACGAGTGACAATGATTTTGGCAGAGGAGAGGAGTCGCCTTATGCAGTCCTTCCAATGAAGCCCTGGTCCGCAATGAGGAAGAAAAACAATTTGTCTACAAATGGCGAGTACCACGAAACAAATTCCCAAATGCAGTGAAGGCAACTGAAGGGAATGATAACTTTGATCAGTGATTGTTTTAATTTGTTTTATATCATTTGAACAGGATGTTCCTTGAAGCCGTGGTCCGGCATGAGGAAGAAAAACAATTGTACTATCAAATCTCGAGTACCACAGAACTAAATTCCTGAAATCAGTGAAAGGCCACTGAAGTGAAGGGAATTGATAACTTTAATCAGTGATTGTTTTTTTATTTGTTTTATAGTCATTTGTACAGTGACCTGTTCCCTTTGTGTGTTTTTATATCATTGTTTGGAATGTTTAAGTCATTGAATTAAAATAAGCTACAATATCGCGCATTTGCTATATGTAAGTAAATCTTTCTGGGATTTGAGCAAGTTCTAAATATACCTGATTTCGTATAATGGGCATATACATTTTTTTCTCAAAGTGGCACAGCAATGCAACCCTGGCATATTAATTTAAAACTTCAAAATTAGACACACCCTAATAAATATATATATATATATTATATATAATATATAATAATATATATATATATACTGTATATATATATATATATACAGTATACAGTATATATATTAATATACTAGTATCAGTATATGTATGTATATAACTAGCAAAATACAAATCTGTCGCTTCGCTGAAAGGGGTGTGAAAGGGAAGGGGGAGAAAGAGAAAGGAAGAGAGAGAGTGGGGGGGAGGAGGCAATGAGAGATGGAAGGCAGGGAGAGGAGGCAGGGAAGCGAAGGAGTGGGTGAAGAAGGGGAAGCAGAAGGAGAAAGCGAGGAAGGGTGAGGTGGAGAGAGCTAATGCCTCACGAAAACGTTGCCTATTGTTACGGCGTGGAAATTCGCCATACACCATAAAGGGTCCTTAGATCAGTTATGACGCCTAAGTTTAGTGCAGATAGGTCCCCACCGGTTGTTTTTAAAAGAATTCTTCGTGTTCTCCGGCTGCGACTCTTTGAGATAGCCGTTTTCTTTTCTATTGTTATTTTGAAACAAACCTTCACGCAACAACAAAGCGGCGTTGAACCGTCGAAACGCAAAAGGAAACCAGAGGAGTTCCGATGGCGCGCGGATTTCCCGCCTGTTTTCTCCGAGAGTGTGACGGAGCAGAGGGGAGGGCGGCTCACCCCCGATTGTGGACGCGCGGGGTGACGCTGTCGGGAATGGAGGAACGCCCTTTTTGGGAAGCTTCCAGAAGGAGGCGGAGCCGAAAACGGGCGGAAGCGAAGGGCGAGCCCGCGCTATATCAAGGCGGACCGTGCGCGAGGTCACACTCTCTCTGTCAGGGTCGTGTTGGATTCTACTCGCTCCTCTTGGTGGACGTCATCCTCATCGCTTCATCTTTCGACTCTCTCTTGTGTCGAGATCGGGCTTTCTCGTCTTGGCGTTGGGGCGACTGTCGGTGAAGGAGCGGGCCGGTGGCGAGTCCGGGCGACCGCCTCAAGACGCAGACGGGAGCGGCAGCCCTGCCGGCTCTGTGGTGGCGAATCTGCGCGTCTGGCGAGGGACCCGGAGAGAACTCAACGACACATCATTGCAGGCCCGAGACAGCCGCGGCCTTATGCTTGCCGCCGTGGAACAGGCGCGCCGAACCTGCCCACCGTCAACCTCGAGGGCAGGTACAGCATGGTCTCGCCGGGCCTTTTCGGTCATCCACGGACCCACGATCATAAGGTTTAACGAAACCCCGTCTACCTCCCTGCTATGGGGAGGGTTTTCCTGTTGTTTTTGTATCAATGCTGTGGCGCCGTGTCCTGTTAAGTAACAACTGTTAAGTGTATGTACATTCCATTGTAGTCGGTTGTATGGCTTTCTTTTGCCTTGCTGTATATTGCATGAATTCCTTGCTTGTGTTTGTGTGTCATAGTGCTTTAAATAAATGTCCTTGTGTGAAATGTACCCGTTCGGCCGTCTTTTTCCCTTTGAAAGTGCCCATCTGAATCGCGAATAAATTAGTAGAGGTTTCAACAACCCGTAAAGAGAAATCTGAAACCGTCGAGGTCGCGATAACACCGCTCGGTTTATCCCCTTAGTACGGACGAACCGCTACGGTTCGTGTCATAAGCGAACCTGCGGCGTGGTTGCAACCCCTCGGTAGGTACCCGCGCGGGTATTTAGGTATCATCGACATTTCGCGATTCACGTAATTTGGCGCGGTAGAATGCGGACTGGTTTGTGGTGAGGTAACCCCCCACCCGTACTGGCTCCTGGCAGTAGTTCCAGGAGGGTCACGACTGAATTGTCCGTCGGTGGGCGACGCGGCTGCCATTAGAGGTACGCGGCCGACTCGCACGCCAGGCGGCCAGAAAATTCGTAACACTGGTGTCCGGAGTGGGATTCAATCCATCCCGCCTCCAACTAAATTCACGGATCGGTTCAGGGTGAGTGGAGCGACCCTCGATTTCCACCAAAACCACGAGCGATATAAAAAATTAGATTCCACAAATAAAGAATGGCTTTTCAAGGCGACGTTGCCGGGGGTAATAGATATGTGTAATAATTAGGATCCATGGTCCCGGACGGGTTCTGTTATAACTCGCCGCTGATGTTGATCCATGGGGGCTCAAACCCCTAATTCTGAGCACAGACGTTTGCTGGCAAACGAGTCCGCAACAATGGCGCACGTTTTGTGGCCTCGCCGCTGATGTTGATCCATGGGGGAGCCCGACAAACTAACTCTGAGTCGCACAATGGCGGCGCAAATCGCATATCAGCGCACACGGAGCAGGCGGCTATTTTAGCGCAAACGAACGGTGCAACACAAGGCGAGTGCTTTCAGTCCCGCTTCAAACCACGTGGTCATGCAGCGAGCAGGCGGAATGGGCGGGCTTCGGAAATCAATTGAGGAAGAATGAAAACCGAGCTTCGAAAAGAAACAAAAGGAAACACAATTTGGAAGTAAAGCAAAAAGGAAAGGTAGGAAGAGGCAATCCGGAAAACAGAAAAGCCTGGAAGAAAGGTAAAAATAGAACGGAATATCAGGAACAACAAAGAAAAACAAAGGTTGAAGGAAGAGAAGGTAAAAAGAGAACAGGAATATCAGGAACACCTAAAGGGAAAGGCAAGGTTGGAGTATGCGGATGAGCAAAGAAAAGGGAATGAAGATGAGCAAAGAAACGGATAGATGAAAGAAAGAAAAGGTTATGAAATGAGTAAGGAGGAACAGAAGACAGAGAAGTGAAAAATGGAAAACTTTGAGTTACTGGACACAAAACCAAAGAGAGGGATTACAAACGAGCTGAGGACGTTGAAAGAGGAAGAACGGAAACAGAGAATGAACATTAGGAACCACACAGTGCAGATAAACAGTTAGAAGCCCAAATCAAGGTTGGAGTGTGGCGGAGATGAAAAGAGGTAGAGAAAAAAGCTTCTTGAGTTACTGACACCAAAACAAAAACGGATTACGAACGAACTGAAGATGTTGAGTGAGGAAAGAACGAGAACGGAAAATGAAACTTTAAGGAACCACACGGTACAGATCGAACAGTGGAAGCGAAGGCCGATTTAAGAATGAGGAAACAAAAAAGACAGTGGAATAGAATAACTGAAAGAGTATGAAATTGAAAACTGAACGACAAAAAGGAAAAAAGATAAGTTGGACATACGAGGGAACGTGAAGAGCAAGCGAATGAAGGCAGGAAAGGAGAAATCCAGAAGTGAAATACACGAGATGCAGAGAGGAAAAGAGAGCACAGTGGATAGAAAAAAAAAAGGAACATGAAAGCCAGGTGACATTAAAGAAAAGGCGAGGCTGGAGTTTTCTATCCCACTGTCTTTCTTGTTCCTCATTCTGCAATCTCGTTATTTCCTTCAATTGACGGATTTCCTCTTCTTGTTCTTCGTGTCCTTTATTCCACTGTCTTTCTTGTTCCTCATTCTGCAATCTTGTGGTTTCCTTCAGTTGGCTGATTTCCTTCTACTATCCGTGAGAAATCGCGCACTGTCCAGTTTGCTGCTTATACAACGCAGTTTGGGCTGATTATGCACCCATCGTTGTTACATGCTAAACCCAAGTTCCGAGTGGTGTTCCATACCTGTCTACAGTATGGCTTACAGACAAATATCTTAGACTCCAAGAACGGGGTTATTACTCTATCCCAGTAAACAGACTAAGCTCGGCTTGCGTTAGTGTCTCGGTGTAACCTAGATTTGGACCAGTAATTCCAAATGCTGCAGCACACACGACAAGCAACTAGAGCAGGAGACTTCTGATCCTTTTTCCGTCTACTTGTCTGAGCTCCGTTCCAAGTTCTAGGGAATCACCTCTCGAAGAGAGAAGAGTAAAATGAATTACGGACTTGGAAACCCGTGTTTACTTATAGATGATACTGATGGACCAGGTCATGAGTATTGAGCTCGTGAAACTAGGTAGTCATATTCTTGGACCTGACGACAAATCTAGGATCCACAGAAAAGTGAGAGAGACAAATCCCATAGAGGAGAATAATAGAAGAGCAAAGAAGGACCTGGACACTAAGATGTCTAGCCCTTAGACAAGAGTACCTCAATTGGAAGTGGATGTCACCAAAGTACCAGTCTTTCTACTTTAAGAAAGACGGTGCTTAATGAGGAAGTCGATAACCACTTGATTACCAGCAGATAGAATGAAGGTACATTATCAAATTGGGTCCTACAACGCAACAGAATGGAGAATATATGAGTCTTAGCCAAATGCAGGTGCCCATGGCAGACAGTCACGCAGGGTGAAAGAAAAAAATAGTGACAAAATTTGAGACATTTCCTTTGCCTCCGATTTATGACGTGAGTTGCACAAGTTATTATACATCCTTGCCAATCATGCCCAGATGGTGGTGAAACCAATAGCAGATTCCTTCAGTGTCCTCAAAAATCCCATCTAAGGCTGTATCATCCTTCAGTCAGGTTGTCACTCATCGACTGTGCACTTATGGTCCTTGCCAAAAACTAAGGCAGGTATAATCGTACAATGTTTAACGCACTTGCTGTGTGCCTATCGACGAGGTTCCCAAGAGGCGATCATCCGATCTGAGAACCAAATGCGTGAGCCACCTCCAAATGACATGCAACTGGCAGAGTTAATGTTTATTTAGTCTTGTTGGCCTACCTAATTGTCATACACTCTGATTCAGGTGCATCAATCTCACCGTCATATTACCTTTTTTGTCCAACGAGTTTAGGCAGCAGTTGGGGGTAAACAAGGTAAGTCAAGTCTTTCCACCTGAATTCAATAGTAGCTTTCTTGGAAAGTTCCCATATCCAAAAACTTTGAAAAAACAAAGATAAACTTTCCCAGCTTTGAGTGTGACTAGGATGAGCTATCTGAAGCTAGTAATTCCTACCTTGGGTTTGCTGAACCTTTGGGAGTTAAATCTACGCTAGCTCGATTGGGATTACAGTTCCCTTGTCGAATAAGTGTTTGACACATCGTGCCGAATACTCTATTGAAGTGTGTAGATACAGCTAGCTCAATTGAGAAGGTCACAGTTAGATTTATAGCTAGGATTATGGCCTATGCAGATACCGGCGTTTGTGTCAACGCGACATAGATAGCTTAGAAGAACTGAAAGAACCCAATGAACAAAATGTAAGAGCTAGTGCGCATAGAATAGATATTCCAAGACATGAAATCAGGCCGGTAATAAGTTTGGTCCTGTGCTCAATTGCCAAGGTAGTCATCCTACAGGGTTTATGGGTATTTGGACTGTACGCTTCATTGAAATAGAAAAGTCCAGTGAGAACGGTAAAACGTTCATTCTCCGTTTCTCGTCCTTTCTCTGCACTCACAGTTTCAATGTGGTATCGGCCCGTTCTTTTTTGGTTTCGAGTATCAGAGCTTTGTCTATTCCGTGTTCTTGCATCTCCGCACACTGCCGACCTGCTTTGGCTTCCAAAACGTTGAATGTTGCTTCAGTGTGGTGAGCGTCGTTCATTCCTCTGTTTCCGGGTTCTTTTTCCTCTTTACGTTCCTCAGCTCGTTTGTAAATACCAGCTCTTTTGGCTTGTACCATAACCATAAAAGTTTTGTCATTTTCCCCTCTCTCCTGGTCTCTGTTCTTCCTATCTTCTT
>CM068952.1:53469701-53493409 GCA_035128595.1 Eptatretus atami
AAAGAAAAAGCAACGTTCCATCAAATATGAAGAACAACAGCTTCCAATTTATAACACTGGGAAAAGAGAAAGACCTGGAAGCAAAGCAGTTGCTGAAGAATACCACGCTCTTCCTCAAAAATCCATCCACAGAAAGGACTTGATCTGGATTCTTCTAGGCAAATGCACCCGGAAAACCAAATTATTCCAGGATGGACAGAATCAACATCATTATGAGACAGGACCAGACAGTTCATCAGCACAACATAGGCTATCTTAACCAATCAATTTTCCAGCAACCAGCATGGCAACAGCAGCGAGATTTTGAACAGGTCAATGAAGGTAAAAGAAAGCCTACATCTTAAGAGGTTGTACTGGTATTCGACCAGGCCCTTTATTCCAAAGTGGCAGAAGTTCTGTGGAAACACAGATGTCAATATCCCGGAGTAATTCTTCGCCTCGGCTCTTTTCATATGGTCTGCAACTTTGGGAAAATACTTGGAAAACGTTTTGAGGATGCAGGCCTGCGTGACCTTTGCATTGAGGCAGGAATAGTGGCAGAGGGATCTGTAACGAGTGTCATGGCAGGCAGACAGTACAACAGGTCTCTCCGAACGCACAAATACATATATGAGGTCCTTTTCAGATTGCTATGGGCGGGATTTCTGCTATGGCTGAAGGAACAACAACCTACACAGATGAACCAGATCACATTATTGGAATTACTGAGTGATTCTGGACACTTCTCGTCAAAATTCCAAAATGAAGAGACGCTGAACCATGAATTGTTCTTGCAGATGCTGGAACACTTTGAGAAATATTGTGAACATCTACGGCACACCAATGGACCTCTTTCAGCGTTATGATGTCATACTTTGACATGGTTGGGGGAGTATTGCTGGCCCTAATTCGCTCTTCCAGAGAAGGTGATTGGAATTTGCACATGGCTGCAGTTCGTGGCATGATTGTCTGGTGCTTCGCTCAGTACCGACAGAATTATGCCCGTACCTTCCAGTATACTACGCTGAAATGTCCCAGCTCAGAAATGACCATCCAGAAGTGCTTCAACACTTCCTTGAAGGAGAGTTTCTGTCCAACGAGAGAAAAAAGACCCCTTTGCTAAGATACCCTTGGACCAGACAATTGAAGAGACAGCCAATCGTGACACAAAAGTTGCGGGAGGAGTGCGCAAGTATAGTCTCAAACCTGGTGCAGTGAGTCGGTTCTTCCTACGACAGAGAATACCGGTCATCCTTCTTGCTCATCTCCGAGACGTGTTAGTCACAGGCAAATCTGATCATGGACAAGTAGAGTTACAGAACAGCAGAATTAAAAAGGATGAACTGGCTGTCAATGCTGTTGTAGAAACCCTGCAAAACTGGTTAATCCCTTTGAAGAAATCAACAAGAACTAGTCAGTCTGTCTACAGCTGCTGCTGCAACAAGGCAGATTGCCACACAGTTGCTAGAAGCAGAAAAGCTGGTGAGGCAGCTTATCAGAGCTTTAAGTCTGAAAGACCGAATCAAGTCCACCAGTCGTGAAATTTCATGATCCATTGCCTAAGCTGAGGCTCAAGACCTTTTCAGATATGACAAGAAGCAGAAGAAAGTTTCTTCAAATGGAAAAATGATTCTGAAAGCAGACCGAAATGTTTTGGGCAAATGGTACTCATTGCACAAACAAGAAAGAACCGGATATGAAAGATGTCCTGGCACATCCCCTAGGTCCGCTGCCATGGTCTCCAGCCTGTGAAGATGGGAGTATCAGGAAGACAAACAAAGCTGTGTTGGCCAGAGCATTACAAAAAGATGCACAAGCAGAGAACATTCCCACACCATCAGCCACGATTATTGATGGCATGGCTTTGGTTCAAAAGATGAAGGGGACCAGAAAACATTTGGAGACATTGCAAACACCTTGCTTCTTTCTGCAATTAGAGAAGGTGCACACAGTACTAGGATTGACATCGTGTTTGATGTGGATCAACCACACAGCATAAAACACCACGAAAGAGCGAGACGAAGCAAGAATCCAGGCATACAGTTCAAGAATATAACTTCCCAACAAATTGTCCGTCAGTGGAGAAGTTACCTGCAGAGTAGTGACAACAAGACTGAACTCATTGAATTTCTGTTTCAGGAATGGCAACAACCACTTCAAGGTCATTATTGCAGTCAAAGCATATGTTTGTAACCTCAAAGGAGAAGTGCATCAAAATTACTGACTCAGCAGTTGAAGATGTACCGGAGCTTTGCTGCCAGCAAGAAGAAGCAGACACGAGGGTACTGCTTCATGGAAAACACGCAAGTGACACGGAAGTGCAGCTGTAATCTTTGTGGCGGACGACACAGATGTCTTCCTTTTGAGCATGGCGTTCTGTACACAAATTACTGCTCCTCTTTATCAGAAATGTGGGACTAAAACTCGCACACATTACATAGACATCACAGCTGTTGTCAACATGAATGGATCTGATGTCTCAGAGGCAGTTATTGGATTGCACGCTTTCACTGGTTGCGACTCCGTCAGTGCCTTCGCAGGTGTGGGAAAATGAAAGCATTCAAACTGGTCAAAGCAAATCAGAATTTCCAGAGTCTCTTTAAGGAGCTTGGCCAACAGTGGAGTCTTTCGTCTTCTCTTCAAGCTCATTGGAACGTTTTGTTTGTGCCATGTATGATATTACATCTGGAGATGCTTCAGTCAACGAGTTTCGGTACAAACTATTTTGTGCAAAGAAAGGTGAGAAAGAGTCCTACCAGTTACCCATGTGCAGATTGTCTTGGAAAACATGCACGGCGAGCAAATTATCAAACCGCAATTTGGAGACAGAGTTTGATGAACGATCCCAAGACGCCCAATCCTGCAGGCTATGGCTGGAAATTCGTTGGCGATGTGATGACAGACACTTAGCTAGACTGGATGGATGGTGCACCGGCCGACGCTGTTCTTGAGATGCTGTCCTGCAAATGTCGGAAGTCCTGTCGAGTTCCTCAATGTCCCTGTGCTGCAAATGGATTGAAGTGTTCTGACATTTGTAGTTTGAGCCCATGTGAAAACAACCAATGAACACGGTACAGACAGCGAAATGGAGTTGAGCACGAAGACGATTATGAAACTGAAGACTATTAGTTCAAATATTCCAAGATTGTGTACTTTCATTATTGTGTTTGAATAACAATAATAATGTGTTTGTCTTATACATGCCTTATATTTTATTTCTGTGTTGCTGTTACAGCTGCGACATTTGAAATCTGACCAAATGATCAACTTGATGTCGAAAGCACATAATTACATATTTTCTATGATAGAATTTGTTTCCTATATATGTAAGGTGTCATTTATTGACAAGGTTAAATTATATTAAGATGTATTCAAGGTACTGTTATTATAGTGCCTGAGTTGAAGTTTCTAATGTCGTTCTACATGTTGGAAGACACATTTTTTCTAAGTGAAGAAAAACATTTGTTTCGCATCAAGGGGTCCGCAGTATTTCATGTCGGGTGTCTGTGAGTGTTTTTATTTTCTTCTTATGTTATACGACTATAAACTTACTCCATGAGCTTTCTTTTGATATATAGATTATACACATTAAAGTATATTAACAGTATAAAACGCTCCCAACTCAAATCCATGGTGTATAAAAATTATCGAAAATCTTCGATTTTGTGCAAGAGGGTCGCGTATAAACAGTGCCATTACACGATATAAGCTACCGATATTTCCTTGCTATCAAGTGATTTTGATACCCCAGGGACCCATCTACAAAAAAACTTGACTAGAACAGGGCACTTTGTTTGGTACCAATGACCAAAATCTTGGGCTCGGCCTCATGGACTAAATATGAAGAACGTTAATCACCAAACTTTGGAATAAATTTTTGTTCGTTCATTAAAAATGACATCCCACTGTAGTTTGTAGCAAAATTTAGGGTTCAACTGGGAAGGGGGGAGGGTTTAAATTATCTTCAGAATTCAAATTGCTGTGACAAAAAAAATAAATTTAATATTGTGGTATGCCTGGTGTTGGCTTAATGGTTAGGGTAGTGGGTTTGGGATTCGAAGGTCCCAAGTTCAAATCCTGCCCGGCCGTTGATTTAATAGCAGTTGGGGTTAACTCGGCCTGTCATCCTTCTGAGGTCGGCGAAATGAGTGGCAGCTTTCTGGGATGACCGAGCCATTCGAATATCCTGCGATGGAGTGGCGACCCGTCCAGGATTGTGTGCAACAGCCAAGGAGACCGCTTCGGCAGCACTGACGCTCTGTACGGAGTATGGTCCCAATGGATGGAATATTGTGATGGTCATGGAACCGGCCCCCAGGTGAACATCCATGATGCGTAGGAGTTCCCTTCATCAGTTATATCGTTAGTATATGTGCCGACAGTCCCCCACCTGCTGTCTTAGGGAAATGGGGTATATGCATTGTGTGGGCTATAGTAGTAGTAGTAGTAGTTCTTCCTCCTCCACCTCTATTCCTCCTTTAAATCCTCTTATATTCATGGCTCGTATACAATGGTTGCCATTTCATGCACCACATAATACAATTTGGTTCCCTCTCTTCACCAAATTACCACTTAACATTCTGCAACTATATATCAGGCACAACTAGTTATTCATAAATTCCTTTCTTTCGTTTAATAACCTCTCATTGCAGCATCACACACAACCACATTCTGAAACAGCATCACAGCCAACCACAATTCAGACAAAGGAGAGAACAAAGTCATAGCCTTTTCAAACACACTGGGCAGGAAAACCCGTAAAGAAAGCAGACAAATTGGGGTAGGACTCAAACTCAAGGATGATTGACAGCAAAAGGAGTCATTGGCTGGTGAGCACACCATTGAGAAGGTGCTGTTGTGCGTCAAAGGGCAAGCCACGACCTTTGCTCCCAGGAACTCCACCTCCCATGAACTCTGATCCCCTGAATCACAGCGGCTGCTGCTTAAAAGGTAGAACGCCAGATGGATCGTGGCTGTTGAAATGTGCTGGGGACCCAGAGACAACCTGCCTGTCTGTTCGTGCTGAGGAAAGCGAGACCACTGTTGGAGGCTGCGCTTAAGCCAGGACCAGTTGTGCTGAAGCCAGTACGAGCTGCACCAGACAGCGCAACGGCTGATCAAGCAAGAGGCTGAGAGTGTCCGAGCTGGGAGGTCCCTAGCGCAATGAGATAGCCTCATACTGACACACTTCTTTCGCTTGTTATCCCTCTAATAATTGCAAATTTGTCTAGTTAAGACAAATTTTCTTGACCGTTGTGTTCAACTGCTGCACCACTGCCTCACTGTCAGTGTGCTGCTTTTGCCCTCCATCTCCTCAATCTTCCACAAGCCAAGATTTTGTGTGCAAATCTACACTAATAAATGTGTGTGTCACCTCCATTACTCCAAAACCATGAAACCCAGCAGCCTGAAACTTTGCATGCATACTAAGGGAACCCCAAGAGAGTGCGTGAATGAAAATTGGATGTTTGGGTTAATTTAAACACCCCTTTTGAAGATAATTAATGGCCTTATTTAATTATCCTTCATCAAGGCATCATCCTTGGTCACCTCGCTGGAGTCTTAATTTTCAAAAAAAATTTTGGCCTGCTCAACAATGCCTCGACTTGGAACAGGCCACAACGGTCTCTAAACAATAAATATCCCCCCCCCCTCCGCCCCCATTTTCCATACTCATATCATCGAATGCCTGATCATCATATCTTCGAATCACGAGATACATCGCAATGCTTATAAATGCCTGGAGACAGCAGTGTTCGTGGCTTTATTCAATTTCTGCAAATGCATCAACCTCTAGAATCTCTTAACCTGAGCCAAATTTCAAAATTGAAACTGCGGAAATTGACCTCAGCAGCAGTTCCGACTGCTAAAAATAAAAATAAATAAAATTTTGAAAAAAAAAAAGTATTCATTTGTCCAATTTGGGCATTGTTTGACATACCTGGTGTCTCCGGAAGGTGTTTAATATGACCGATCAGCGATCGCTAATGGCTTGTCAAGCCTGCCATTCCTTAATCATTTCATTGGAGTGCTTATTTGAGTGCTTCAGCCACTTGGCGAGTGCTCTACAAGCTGCTTGGATGTTAGTTTGCAAGCCATGGTGATACACGGCAAAAGTATCTGCACTGTCACTTTGCATCCTCTGATAAGCATAATAAAAAAATACATGGATCGACCATCTGCCTGTGTTGCACCCCACGGTGTTGTGCGGTGCCAAGCCTGGAACTCATCGATGGATTGAGGGAAGGGATGGATGGAATGGAGGGAAAGGAGGGAAGGAATGGATGGTTGGACCAAACCGATGTTTGTAAGCCATGGTGAGACAGTAGACGGCGGTGTATATTTGACCGATTTTGATCACACTCATCGTTTTTGAAAATAGACATTCAATACAATGTTAGGTGATAATGTAAATGAAGTACATACAGTATATAAACGTGTGTTCCATTGTCTTAGTTAAATCTGACAAGTTTTAAATGTAACCTTCACCACAGAGCGGTCATGCTGAGCACTGCCTGGAGATGCACCCCTGGTGGAGCACTTTAGAAGTAATTAGGAGAGTTGTTTCCAAAACCCTAGCTCATTGTAGATGCTACAGGGAATGCAATGGCAGATGAAGGAACAGCAGGTCGGAACTCATTCATCATTCATTCCATACACCTCATGTTCACTCTGAGATTGGAGTATCGTGTGTTTATGAACTGTGGAACTTGCTGTGAATCCACTTTCCATCCATCCATCCCATTCCTTCATGTGTCTACACACCCCCACCACCCCTCCTTCCTCTCTCTCCTAACTCTCTTCCAAATTTCATGAAGTGATAAACAATAGGTGGTTGTGATAAGTTCCCACAGGTGGTTGTGTTGTGTTTTGAGCCTGGAGTGCCAGGGAGTGTGCGGGTTGGGCAGATGGGCACTTTTTTGGTAGTCAGAGTTGCTTCTGGGTTTGATTCTGTGGTTTGAATTTTGGGATTTGACTCAGGTTGAGAGATTATGGGGCTCATCCCATTTCGGTTGGAAAACATGTGCCAAAATTAAATAGAGGCATGAAACACTGGCATCTGGGAGTTTATAAGCATTGCAGCTCGGGTGGGATGGGTGCTAGGGTCTCTTGGCCCGAGCCAGGTTTTAGGGTTTGGACTGTGGGGTTGGGCTTGGCGACGGGTCTGGCTGCTGGATGGGTGTTCGTTTTTCCGGTTCGCACATTCTTTGGCACTCTGGGCGTCTCCGGGCAGTTTGTGACCCCCTCGGAGAGATCCAGTTCCAGAGCGGGTAAACAGGATTTCAGCTGTAGTTCGAGTCACATACCTCAAGGGATGCCTATGTTGTAAGCTCTTTAAAAATAGGACACACATCCTTAAGCTCACCTGGATCAGGAGCAAGTCACTCACTCAACCCCCCCCCCCTGCAGACCTCCATAGACCGAATTTTTTTTTAATGCCGTGAACAAACTTTGGTACATCACGGTTGATGAAGGTTGTGGTCAAGTTTCAGCGAAATTGTGTGTGTAGTTTTGAGAAGAGAACAAATACCTATTTTGGGGGGTCAAACCTAACCCCCCGTAGAACCCCTTAATGAGTGAAGATTTTGATGCGGTCGATATACTTTGGTATATCATGGATGATGAAGGTTGTGGTCAAGTTTCATCAAAATTGTGTGTTTAGTTTCAGGGAAGAGAGCAAATACCTATTGGGGGGGAAATCAACCCCTGCACCCCCCCCCCCCCCCACCGTTATAGACTCCCTTAATGAGCGCAGATTTTGATAGGGTCAATACACCTTTGTTCATTCCTGTACAAATGCTGTCAGACGGGACCATCCCCCCTACTTCCCCTCAAGTCTCTCTCCCAAATGCAAATCAACCCTCTCCACCTTCAAGTCCCACTACCAAACGCAAGTCCAAAACACCCCTTTCCCATTCAACCTCCTTGCTCCCCCATCCTCTTCGCTCCCACCCCCCTATCTCCCGGATTGTATAGCGACGTGTGGTGAAGCGTCGCGCGTCCCTCTCTCCCCTCTCTCTCTCTCCCCTCTCCTCTCTCTAACCCTCGCCCTCTTCACTCTAACACCCCTTCTTAATATTCCCATCAGCAAAGCGACAGGTTTTATTTGCTAGTTTAAAAATAATTTAAAAAAAATTAAAATCTGACCTGCAATCAGATATTTTTATGGGGAACGCTGCAAATCTACAGCTGCTCGTCTGCAAATTCATACGTCCTCACCCTGTGGATTTTGCTTCCCTTGGCGTTGTACCTCCTCCAATGTGCAGAGTTTTACAGGGCAGGCAAAAGAGGGTTGTATCGGTCCATCCACCAACACAACACACGTCAGCTTCGGTGTATGCTTCAAAATGGGCTGGGAGAAGAAAAGGTTTTCAATGAACATCAGTCAAAACTTGTGTAATTAACAATGGGGATGGAAACGTGCATACCTCCAAATTGTCCAGCTTGGATTATGTGCCAAACTGTACAGGGAATGACCATTTTAAACTGTTCTCATGTTGCTTTGTAAGCAAGATATTGCAATAAAGGGGACACCACTTGGAGCGCAAAGCCAGCTTTCACATTCATTAGCATTTTATTGCGGATGGTAAAGATATAATGGTGTCATTCAATAAGCTCAGACCCTTCTCAGTTCCAAAATGCTGTGGGCTACAGCCAACACCATCGATTACATTTATGAATAGAATCATTGAAACAAGGGACGAAATGTGGGGAAACGGTGATCTCTCAAGTTCATACAATATTTGAAGAGGTAATTTGGAGAAGTGTCAGTTGTCAAAAATACACCATTAGGTGGCCTGTTTTGACAGTGTAATTTTAGCACATTTCTCATGATTCGAGGATCCCAGGTTTAAATCCTGTGTTGTATTGGATTTGTACAATGTCTTCCAACATGTTACGACTTCCTGTAAAATAAAATTGATGTCTCCTAATGGGCTTATCCGATATGTGATTCATGTCGAAGCTCCTTCGCAAGACTTTTAGTTGGGAATTTATTCGGTGCAGGATGGCAAAATTAATCATGCCTTAAACGCACAATACTTAAGCATGCTTACAATATATCAGCCGAACAATGGCAACTCTATGCTGTTGCATCTGGCTCTTGCTGTCAGTTCGCTATGATATGATTAGCAATCGATGGTAACCGTTACTTTGCAATGTTGCAGAATTTCTTTGTTCCCGAACTACGGCAATTAAATCTTTCACATTTCACCTTGCACCAGCAAGATGAGGCTCCCTGCCACTATGCTTCGAACGTGCGACTGTTCTTGAATTCGGTTTTCCCAGATAAGTGGATCGGTAGATGTAGACCAATTGCTTGGCCACCTAGTTAACCTAACCGGTCCCCATTTTTATGGGGTTATGTAAAACTGTTCTTCACTCACATTATTTTAATTTATTATAAAACACATTTTAAAAATAAATATAGGGATACGATCACAAATGCAATTCGTGAAATGATCAGCATCTGGAAAATGTTTTAAACAAGTTGGAACATTAGATTTAACAATTTATTGTGAAAGATGATGGTTTTGTTGCCTAAAAATGTGAACTGTATCAAGTAACAACTTTGTGAATTATGTTTTAATACGCCATGTACACTGCGTTTGTCACGAGTACATTAAAAGTTCAAAGTTGCACAAGGACTTTGTGGACACCCTGTGTAATGCAGCTGGAACCCCCCTTGTGAAATGTGGTAGGATAGCAACCTCATGATGTGTGAAAGCCAGATGAAACGAAATCTACTAAACTAATGTCGACACTGACAAGACCTGCTATAGTTCGATAATTAGAGTGATAATTAGAGAAATAACCAACTTCTCATTGGTTGAAAAATGACAGGTAGCTTCTGGTGTATCTATTTTGTTGCTTCTTCCAAAAAAAACCATGAAGGACCAATGATGCACGACTCCCTGAGAGAACACCAGACATTGGCAACATTAAAGACTCACCAAAAAAATCACACTTCAAGGTTTTTCTGTCCCCAAATGTGGTTATTGTGATGGTTGACATCACCACTGATGCAGAAGTTGTCTCATCAGAAAAAGTCAACTTGTCAAGAAATCCAGGAGAATTGTGGATTTAGCTTCATCATCAAGAGTGAGAATGGCTTTGTAATGCAGTGTCTTCAGAAAGTATTCATACCCCCTTGACTTTTTCACACTTTGTTGTGTTCCAGCCTGAATTAAAAATGGATTAAATTATATTTTTTGTCACCGACATACACAAAATATGCCATAATGATAAAATGAAAACATGTTTTGAGAATTTTTTACAAATTAATTAAAAATGAAAAGATGAAATGTCACATTAATTATTATCAAACGAGAGCAGGTCTCGTCAGTGTCGACATGAGTTCAGTAGATTCTGTTTCATCTGGCATTCAAAAATCATGTGGTTGCTATTCCACCACATTTCACGAGTGGGTTCTAGCTGTATTACACAGGCCATGCACAAAGTCCTTGTGCAACTTTGAACTTTTGATGTTAGCAAAGCTCCTGGAACCCCCGAGTAAAGCTCTTGGCAAGGCCCGCTGGGCCGGTTACTTTGATTGGCTGTACCAGGCTGATCCACCAGCTGTTGAGTTGGATGTCAGGGGTGTTACTATCCTCAATGGTGACCCTCCAATAAACTGTGATCCACCTCCGTTTGTGGAAACACAGGCTGCGGCGAACCGGTTGAAATGGGGTAAAGCTCCTGGGATCTGTGGCATCCATGCTGAACTTCTCAAGGCTAGTGGAAATGCTGTACTCATGTCGTTGCACACAGTTCTGTGCTCTGCCTGGAACAAAGGCATCATCCCGACTGACTGGAAGAGGGGCCTGAGTTGTTCCTCTCTGAAAGGGAAGGGTGATCGCCAAGACTGAAACAACTACCGAAGGGGGACGCTGCTCTCAGTGCGGGCAAGGTCTTCCTCGGATAATTCTTGAAAGGGTTCACCACTATCTGCTTGAGCACCAGCGTCCAGAGCAGTCAGGCGTTACACCAAAGAGGTCAACGATTGACCGTATCCTTGCCCTTCGGGTCCTCCAAATGCAGAAAGAGTTTCAGCAGGGGCTGCTTGCAGCCTGTGCTGATCTCTGCAAAGCATTTGATTCAGTGAACGGAGCCCTCTGGGATTCTTGGTCTTCGTGGGGTGCCACCAAAACTGATCAATCTAATGGCTGAAGATACGTCGGTACTGAAATTGCTGTGAGATGTTGATGATACCATCTTCAACTTATTTCCAGTTGTTACTCGAGTTCTTCAGTGGTGTGTACACTGGCCCCCACACTTTTTAGCGCTTGTATGGACTGGATTCTGGGAAGGATGTCGGAGAGATCAAGCTGCGATGCATCATTTGCAGATACTCTGGATATCCTTTTGGGGGCCCTCGGGGTGCTGAATGAGGAGTCGGAGCCGCTGAGATTATGGGTTTCCTGGGTCAAAACTAAGATCCAGGCTTTCAATGACATCTTGGATGCTGCTATCTTGTCTGTACCTGTTTGTGGTGAGGATGTTGAATCATGGAGAGATTCACTTACCTTGGCAGTGATATTCATGTCTCTGCTGGCTGTGAGCCAGAGGTCAATAGACCTCTGGTTCAGGCCTGGGGAGTCATGGATTCACTGGATCATGGGGTGTGGCACTATCAGTAGCTGTGTAGGAGGAAAAAAGTCGAAGTCTTCAGGTCCTTGGCGCTTCGTCTTGCTCTATGGATGTGAGACTTGGACTCTGACCAGGGATCTGAGACGGCGACTGAATTCCTTTGGTACCAGGTCTCTGCCGAGAATCCTTGGCTATCGCTGGTCGGACTTTATGTCCAACGAGCGGTTGCTGAGAGAGACTCAAATGAGATTTGTTACCTGCATAGTCCGTGGGCGTCAGCTGCGGCTGTATGGACATGTGGCTTGTTTTCCTGATGCTGATCCTGCTCACCAGATTCTCTCCGCGAGGGGGGCTCATGAGTGGAGGAGGCCAATGAGCCGACCAAGTGCCTTGTGGTTGCAGGAGGTTGATCAGCATCTCAAGGAAATGGGGATGGGCCAGGCATCTGCCTGGGGGATGGCCAGACGGAGGCCACTGAAGTACCGGTGGAAAGTGGACGCAGCGACGCGCTGCTCCGGCGTATGCTCCAACACCTGACCTGAGTGCTCAAGTATGCAATTTTATTGAAATAAAATAAAGGTTTTTAAAGGTTGTCAAAAAAAAATTTGGAAATTTATCACCATTGATGCACAGTCTTTTATACCACCTTATTCAACAAGTTAGTTCTTCATGCCTGTTGTTTTTGTGTCCTTCAATGACCTCCATAAAAACAGTAAGTTTCCTGTTTGGAATGATTTTCAATTTCGTTTGACTGCCAAACAGACTAAAAAAAATTTGAATCTTATTCCTCTGCATATGCGCGATCACGATGAATTCATACTCAGTGTTGCTGAACTACAAGTTTGTTTGCCGATTCCTATTCAAAATACAACATTGCCTACGAACTTCCGATTAATATCACTCTTCCCTTCAAGGATATTATTATTAACATCTTCCCTTCCAAAATCAAGTTGTTCTTCGATCATAAACTGACATTTGTAAGACAGACAAAGTGAACCAATTGCTTAACCCCACTTTTTGCTTCACGTGTTCAGGGGTAAATATATATATATATATATTTTAAATCTACATTATTCTCCTTTATTACTGTCTTGGAACATCAATACTCACAAGCAGTTTATGTTTGAGAAGATCGGTACTTGTAACCACATGGGATACACCGGATTCATTCAGGCCGTACGTGATAGCGTCCTCACCCAGTGTAGCATACAATGTGACCACTGCACAAGAGATGTCACAAAGCGTTTCAAACCTAGTTCAGAGCTTCAGAATACATGTCAAGTATCATACCTTCATAACCTAGTAGTTGAATGCAGAGCGTAAAGTTACAAAAACTGCAAGTGAAAAGAAGGGGGAAAGAGGAGCAGGAGACAAGATGAATGACAACTACCAAAATGGAGGGGTTTGCAGGATGGAGAGAGATAACATTCAAGCTATGAGGGGGGAAAATACAAAAAAAAAAAAAGAGTCAATGAGCAGTACCAGGAAAGTTTCCTTTGAAGCAGCCGATGACGGAGATGATCCATTCTGGCCGGGTTTCACAAAAGATGGCAATGTTGCTCTGGGCATCCAGGCCAACTTCTCTCAACCCTTTAGCGAACATTGCTGCCTGCTGGTCAACCTCTTCATAGTTCAGCCAGTGGTACTCACCAAACAAAGCCTAAGGAGAGGCAGTCTGCTATTACAAAAAAATATTATAAACAAATTAACAACAGTCCCAACACCTCTCACTGACATCCTGATGATATTCAGTAATAGTCATAACAACAATTTGAGGGTAAAATCCCAACACACCAAAAATGTATCTCCACCAACCCACATAAAGCTCGTGGATAAAAAACAAAACAAAAAAAAAGTCAAAACACAATGGCAAAAATTGTCAGATTATATGTCACACCACCTTCACACACTTGTATTTGAGAGTAAAAACTCAAAAACATAATTAAGGAAAGAGGGAGTGGTGTTCATAGGTTATTTTACAAAATTAATTGAGTGAAACCCAAAATGCCAGTGGGGATTTTAAAAGCAGAAATATTTATACTAAAAAGTGAATTAAAATTTTAAAATAGAAGACTCAAATTATGTTTTCGAAGTTTGAACTCTTATATCAACCATATACGGCTATTTAAAAATTGCTTCTAATGAATATTTAGTGTATAGTCAATGATGTCAGCAGCGATTTTCTCTAACTCTTAAAATCAGCAATTTGGAGGCAAGAGGGAGGGGAGGGAAGGAAAAGGAGGGAAATGTAATAATTGGCAGATCTGGGATATCTGCAGCCGAACCTTAGTTACAGCGAATTCCCCTCCTCACGTACGTCGACCAACTTGGGTGACCTCCTTAGCAACGTCATGCTTGCATGACTGCAACACACTGTTCGCAGACTTGCCTGCTTCTTCTCTCAAGCCCTGACAACTCGACAATAAGACTGCAAGGCTCAAATTTGATTACCTCACTCCACTGGCTGCCATTATACCATTGGATAAATTTTTAAAATGTTTACAGATGAAACTTGAAAATCAAAACAAGTTAGTTCCTGCCTACATTTCTGACTGAATCAAAACTTGTACCCATGCAAGAAAGCTACCATCTAACACCGAGAATCTCCTGGTCGACCCTGAAGAGCGAGGAAGAATTGTTTTTTTGTTTTTTTTAGGTGATTGAAAATTCTTCCAACATGCTTCTCAAGTGTGTAACTCGCTACCTCTCAATTTGCACAGCTTCAACCATCATGGTTTTTAAATCCCCCAATTCAATTTACATAATCATCGATTTCTCTTATTTCTTACTTCTCTCCTCTTCCTTCTTTGTAAAGCACTTTGAGACCTTGCTGCCAAATGACAAACGGGGACAAATCGATCGATTGGGTTTCGTAAGATACTCTTCCCTTCACGTGGGATGGTACACAATTCTGGGATGAGAGTTCCAAAATGACTGCTTCCAGTTCTCGCGTGTTATTACAAGCGAGAAGCATCACTTACGGTAACCATTCTTAACGCAACTCATTTCCTTTCTTCTCATCCATATTTTCCTGCTTTTATTAAACACAACAAGAATCCAAAGTATTACGACAATGGCAGAGCCACCAAAATATTTGCCTCTGATTGTTTAAATAATAAGAAAAGCTTTCAAGTGGTCCTTAACAATTTTAATGAGATTATATTTTCTAATAATAAATATTTGTGGTCGAAAGATTAGGGCAGACTACATTAATGTTTTATGTTCAAGCTAGAAAACAAATCTTATATATATGCTTACCCCACACCCAAATAAAAACAAGCCATAAGGCAAAATATATATATATATATTTTAAACAAAAACGGAGTTTCCCAGAAAAATAATTGCCAGTTGCTTTGGGAAAAAAATGTTTTGGCATGGTGAGGGATAAACAAGACTAAAATGCACAGATCTATCATGTAGCACAAGAAATGGATTTGAAAGGTGGAACAGTCTGAGGTCGATGTGGAAAGCTCACAAGTGCAAAACTACAAGATTGTAGTGGGTGGTGTTCGTATTATACATCTGAAGTTCAAATATGTGGAGGTGTAGAGTAACAAGCACAATAGGTGGTTGTAAACCTAATGATATTGTAAACAAAGAAAGTCATTCACTGTTGACACCAGAAACCAGGCATCATACTGGCGATTAATGCATATAGCTGGAGGACTTTTATGCTTCCTTTTACTGACTAAACCTATCTCACAAACTTCTCTCTTCATTGCTCCACCATCCATCTCCTCACTTTATAAAAAATTCACCAAAGCAAGTAATGCATTGGTACTCAAAGGTTCTCCACATCATGTTTTTTATATTTGTTGTGAAATTCATTATGGTTTATCATTATTTATTTATTTTTCAGAGTGAAAGTTTCAATCTAAACACCAGTTGGCATGTGTGTACTCCCCTCCCTGCTAGTAAAGATCTAAAACACCTGCTGTAAATTTCATTTCTTTCATGTCAAGCATCTCCCTATCCACCATGCAATCTCAACCCTTTTAAACTGCGCTGGTGCCTTCTCGGTTAAATCTGAAAATAAATTTTTCAATCAAAAATTGTTTTTTTTTAAATTCAATCGGAGTGAACTCTCACAGCAAAACACGCATTGTGTGTTAATGCCACAAAAATAAGTTGTGCGAGGTGGTCATGTGATTTTTCTTTTGGATGGGGGGGGGGGGGGACACAACAACTTGCAATATAGTTAAGGTTGCAACAGATAACATCAATAAAAGACTACCATTGGAACTGTAAACATACATGATGACCAAATACAATTCAGGTAAGATGAGAAATCCTCTCGGTGGAACGCATACCTCCACCAAGCCTGAACAATTCACGTTTTGTATCCCACTCATTGGCCGGATCTGCATCAAGACCTTAACCAAAATCTAATTGGTTTGTTTTAGTCACTCACTCATTTGTTTTAGTCACTAACTCATCCATCAAGTTTTGTCATAATCTGTCTACAACTTTTTGAAATATTGTGCTATGTATTTAGCAACTTCGCGAAGAAACGGAAGGTTTGGAGGAGGAGTGGAAGTAGTACAGAGAGGCATTTAGGGGACTTGCAGAAGGTTTGTGCAGAAGGATGTCAGGAAAGGGTGCACCATCGAGGGATAGAAATCAGGTATAGTGGACAGAGGAGGTAGCGAAGGCAGTTTGTGAAAAGGAGGCTTGGAAGAGGAAAGAGATATCAAGGATAGGGGGAGGCAGCCAGATGCACTTGTATGGGCAGAAGAAAGCAGCAAGGAAAGCTGTGGATAAGGCAAGGAATGATATTGAAGAGGAGGTGTACAACAAGTTGGAAGAGGATGCTGGGAAGAAGATGATATACAAAGTGGTTCATGACAGGGATGAGGATGGTAAGGACATTAAGGGGGGGTGGTCATTAAGGGTGGTGGCAGGAGGCTAGTGACAGAAAGGGGGCAGTATTGGAGGCGTGGGAAGGATATTTCAAATTGCTGTTGAAACCGGAAGGAAGCAACGGATGAGCTGGAGCTACCATGATAGGTAGAGGGGAAAGTGGAGTTGGTGGACATCACTGAGGAGGAAGTGCGGACATATTTGAAGAGGATGAAGAAGGGAAGAGTGCCAGGCATTGGTGAAGTTGGTACAGAGATGATAATTGCAACAGAAGAAGTTGGAGTCAATTGGCTAAAGAGGCTGTTGAATATATGCATGAGAGAGGGTTCAATTCCGGAGGAGTGGAGGACAGGGTTAATTGTGCTGATATGGAAGGGGAAGGGCGATGTTCAAGATCCAAGGAAGTGCAGGGACATTTTGCTCCTAAATCAGGTAATGAAGGTGCTGGAGAGGATTCTGGATGAGTGGATAAGGAAGAGTGTGGAGATGGAGATCAGAGAAGAGCAGCAAGGTTTGGAAAGGGTAGGGGGATGACGGATGGGATGTTCACGCTGAGACAGCTGGTGGAGAAGAGGTTGGAGGTGCAAGATGAGATGGCATTGGAATTTGTGGACCTTGAGAAGGCCTAGGACACTGCCCCGAGAGAGATGGTGATGGCGACACTGAAATGGATGAGAGTGCTGGAAGCAGAAGTTAGGTTTGTGGAAGGGATGTAGAAGGGAATGAAGGGAAGAGTTTTTGTTGGTCCTGGGATATCTAAGTTCAGTATGAACATTGGTTTGAGGCTGGGAAGCGCTCTCAGACCACTCGTGTTTTCCATGGTGATGGAGCTGGTAAGCAGGAAGGTGAACTTGAGGGGTGGTAGTATGGGGAGGATGCTGTATGCGGACAATCTGGATATGTGGTGGAGTGGGTGGGAGATGCAGGAAGTACTGGGGGAATGGAAGGAGGCATTTGGGAAGCATGGGCCGAAGCTGAGTATCGAGAAGACTGGGGTGATGTGTGTCAGGCAGCAGAGAAAATAAATGAACATCAGGTTGGAGGAGAAGGAGATCAGGCAGGGAAATTGGTTCGAGTATCTGGGAGGAACAGTGACCAGGGATGTGAAGTCTGAGGCAGAGCTGCGGAAGAGAATTCAGGTGGGTGTGAATGCATGGAAGAGGTTGGAGGGGGTAATGGCAGACACAGATGTCAAGAAAATTGAAAGGGAAGGTTCTGAGGTCATGTGTAACACCGGCCTGCCTTTACGGTCTGGAGACGGTGGAACTAACAATGAGACAACAGTGGCTGCAGGTTTTCGAGAACAAATGTGTCAGGAGGATTGCAGGAGTGAAGAGGGTGGATGAACTGAGGGAGGAGATTGGATGCAGACGAGTTTGACGGGGAGATTGGTGAAATGCCGGCTGAGATGGGCTGGAAACTTGGTGCAGACAGGGAAAGAAAGCATAGCAAACAGCAGGTAGGTTGAGGAACCAAGGTAGGAGGAAAAGAGGTTGGCCGCGGTTGAGATGGGAGGATTATGTGAGGAGGGATATCTGTAAGGTCGGGGTGGTTGGAGAGTGGAGAGAGTTGGCCGAGGACAGAGAGAGGTGGGGGAGTATCGTCGTCAAGGCAGGGCAGAAGCTTGGTGCCATCGGACCTCACCCCTCATAAAGCGAAGAGCAGGAGAAGAAGAAGTATCATTTTTGGCCCCATCTCTCAATGGTGAAGCATCACCGATGAGAAATAAAAAAAAAATTATCGGATCTGAATCTTCACCAAAATTGAAATACTGTCGGACACAGCGATTCGCGGGGGATATGTTCCTGGAAAATGTCACGAATGTCGAATCTGTGAACGTCTGGGCATTGTTTCAATGGAAAACTAGAAAGGCACTCTGTAGAGTACACACCTCCACCAAGCTGAACAGTTTACGCTTTGTATCCCACCGATAGGCCAGATCTGGATTCAGACCTGAACTAAAATTTAATCTGGTTGTTGTCACCTAACCAACTCACCCACCAAGTTTCGTCCGAACCCGTCCATAACTTTTTGAAATATCATGCTATATATCGCTTTCGCCCGATCACTCAACAGTGAAGAATCACTTTAAAAATTCTCGAATCCGGATCCGGATTCGGATCTTCACCAAAATTGAATCAGTTCTTCCTAGTCACGAACCCAAGCTTTCCACAAAATTTCGTCCAAATCCGTCCACAACTTTAAGAGATATTTTGTTCACAAACAGACAAACATGGGTGAAAACATAACCTCCATCCACCTTCGGTGGTAGCGGTAAAAAAAAAAGGAGATAGATTCCTGGTGGGTCATGATTCATAAGGGGGGAAAAAATCAATAATAGTGTGAAAACCACAAATACACCTGTGAAAAAATAAAAATGTCCACCAAATTTCGTCTGAATCCATCCATAACTTTGATATCCTGCTCACAGACAGATGTGAAAACATAACCTCCATCCATCCTTTGTGGTGGAGGTATTTAACAGCACAAAAGGTGAGTACATCAGCTGCTAGCACCTTGCGGAAAACCTTGCCATTGGGCTGTTTCTCCTCCTCCTCTTTCAGAAGTTCACGATGTCCAAGGCAGGGTCGTGCTGCAAATCTGCTAGCAGCCAGTGCAAAAAGTGCATCAAGTGTATTCACACCCTGTGCCAATGTGGTAACCAGACCGTCAGCATGCTCTGCGCAACGGTAGGGGCCAGAAGGTCCACCACCAGGTGCGATGATAGCCTTAGCACGGCGTGTGAGTGCTCGCCGTTGTCGTGCTGAACCAAAAATGTATGCCGGCAGGTATGTAACAGCAGAGTACAACCACATAGCTGCTTGGGCAGGAAGCAGCAGCCAGGACGGCACGTCGACTTGCAGATCCATGCTGCACTGCTACGAAGCAACGTCTCCCCTTCGATGCCGATTGGCGATATCGATGTGGGAATTCCCAGCCAATCACAAGGGAGAACAGATATCAGTTGCCAGCTTCTTGTTGAGAAAAGGGTGCAGATTTAGTGAGTTTGTTATCGCTCATTGGTGAACAAAGCCAATAGACATCAAGCCGATTGTTGAAAATGGTGCGAATCTGATCACGAAGCTGTTGGGAATGGATGGGAGAAAAGAAAGATGACAATTAGAAGGTTCTTCCACAAGGATCATCAGCATGTTTTAATAAGCTGGGGAAAAGATATGGAAACAGATTCTGTTCAAATACAAATGAGTTTGTTCCCCTCCCCCCCAAAAAAACCAAAAAAAAAAACCATGACATCATAAACAGAAGTTGCAAGTCCAACAAGTGAGTCCAGTCTCACAAGGGACATGTCCCACTCAATACAGTGTCACCGTTATGATCACTTCAGTCCTGATTGTTTTGACAAGATAGATGGCTTGTTTGGCTTTTGAAGCAAGGTATGAAAAAACAAAAGCATTGGGTAACTTTGATAAGTTCTGATATACATGAAGAAATAAAAGATTTCAAATGGGTTATAAAGAAGTAATAAGATTTTTCAAGCACTGGTGTGTGCAGCCAGGTATTCGATAATAATAAGAAAAGGGAACATAGGATATGAGGGAAACGATAAAGATTAGTGTTTAATACTGCAATGAAAAAACAATTTGCTCCTGAAAAGATAAGTTTTACCAGTTGGATTATTTGGCATCCACCTATTGCAACATCATTTCACAAAACTATCAAACATTAGTGGCCTTTCCTGTCCTTGAGAATTAAATGTGGCAAGTAATCTTTGGATATTGGTTTTGGTTTGTTTTTCTTACTAGGCATTGGCAGACCAGATTGATTCCTCCCTTGGTTTGCTCATCTCCACCTTCCTCCAATATTCACCCATAAAGCTTTGTAAATGTTTGTCGTGTCTACCTTTGCGCCCAAGCCCTTTACATCTCTGTGCTGTTTATTTATATGTACGTCGCATGTGGCTGCTTGGCTGCATCATTTTATGGGGGCACGGTTGTGCCACTGATGCAACGCCCGTTACCAGCATGCTGGTACTCATTTTGCCGACCTAGCAAGGACGACAGGCTGAGTCAACCTACCTGATGTTAACTGAATGGTAAACAGGGATTTTAACTCAAGACCCTGTTCTTAAGCCAGCCACCTTAACCATTAAGCCAATACCAAGCTTCCGTGAGGTTGATCTACAATCATTCTTATTCTACGTGGTTGGTTTCTTTCCCCACCTCTGGCTTAGTTTTCTGTTTTCTTCTCTCTGCAATTCTCTTACTTCTAGCAATTAATTTTTATGAACTATCTTTACTGCAACCTTCACATTGCATTCATTCTCCCGTTCTGCTCAATAAAATAAAAATAATTAATATATTTATTTCTCAAAGTTTCAATACTTCCTCGAATAAATGTAACTGTGGTCATGCTGTGCCCTCAAATGACATATGGTGAATCCTGCTCCTTCCCTCACTCCAATTTCCTCTTCTCCCTTTCTGATCCATTCGCATTTGATCCGAGGAAGGGCATAATCTGTTCCACAAACCCCACGACAGTACTCCAAATCCCTCATGCAACTATCCCTTCCCTCTTCCCCATTCTGGCATGTTCAGCCAAGCACCACCAAACCTTTTCATTTAGTCCAACATTGGAGGCTTGCTCCCTAATCCCATGGATCACTCTCAACAAATATTACATGTCTGACAGAAAATTTGCTTTCATGGTATATCTGAGGCTTACTCATCTCCCTCTAAGTTTAAATCTTTTGCACACTTTTGACACAGCGCATTACTCGTGCCAGTGGTAGTGATGTGATTTTCATCAGGGGAAACCTTTCCCATAGTCCCTGACCTTGCCTGTTAACCTCCGCCCCAATCATTGAGGAATATCTTTCGATGAGTCGCCCTTCCAATGGCAATATCTTGTTCATGTGCATGGTCAATCAACAAGGTTCTCAGGCAACTTCAACTCGATAATAATAAGATTCTTTGCATTTTTATCTACAGGGGCATCAACAGTCACCATTCCAATTGGTTTAGAATTTGTACAGTCAATAGTATTGCAGTGAAGGAAGGCCTTTTGCAACAATGATGGCCTCACATAACCTGTTGAGTTCCCAATCCATACTCCCCCCCAAATCACGGCCACATTCTGCTTCACTTGAACATTTGCAACTTTCCCGCCAAACTTTCCTGTTCTTCTTCTATTCTCTTGGCTGCTCAGATCATATCTAGTACAGTCAAAATGTCGGATGACCTCCCACAAATTGCAACAAAAGCAAACTCAACAGATTTTGATTCCTGGATATGTCCTCAGTGACAGAAAAAAAAGGTCTTAAGGTATCCTCCGGGGGGAAAGTCCTGAAATCATGGAAATCCAATATGCCGCCACCCGGCTTGGGAAAATGAGAAATTGTAAAGATTGATATTTTAATATGTAAATATATGTTTTTCTGCATTATAATTTTGTTTCTAGTTATGGTGAGTATATTGATATACAAGAATAATATTAAAAAAGTGAAATGTATTGAGGGTAAAATAAAAAATTATAGCTTTTTGTCCAAAAAGGTCAATTTTTTGTCCGCGAAAAAAAAATATTTACCTGCTACCGATTTTGGCTCCTGGACCAAAAAAAAAAAGAACGTTGAAGACACAAGATGAAATCAAGTCTATGTAGCAATACATATAATTATGTAAATCATTGAACATGACAATAATCACATTCACTCGGGCAATCACATTGCCTGACGAATGTTGAAATGAAAATGAAAATTCGCATTAAACTCAGAAAGTACATCATTATAGAACTTACTATACATGTTGAAAAAATCAAGCGTATTAAAGTTCGAACTCGACAATTCGTTCATCATCCGCTCGGATTAATTGTCACATGGAGTGTTTGTGCAGCAGAGCCCTGCAGTTTCCACAAGCTGGAGTGCACTCAATGTGTTGTGCTTCTTGCATGTGCATCTCATGGTGCTACATTCAGCCTGGCAGTTGCAACCTAATGACACGTAACATCTTTTCAGGAGCTGAGCTATGATATCTGAAGTGGCACAAAACCTCTGGTCACACTTCTGCCAACCCCAGTCTGTCGGAAGAAGTTCATCTGCACATCCCTTCCATTCTTGGACTTGCAGATACCGCGCAGGCTGTGATACTTTGCTGCTTATGATGTTGGTGGTAAAGTCTGTGGTTTGCACGTGAGAGGAGCTCCAAGCCACCTGTCCCAGTACCGCTGATACCAGAGGGTGTCCAGCGGTGCAGTTGACTTTCCGTTGTAGATTATCACAATGTTTTTTTCTGCTTCGCCTTGGCATCTGCCACATCACATACGGAAGCTGGATATGTATCAAAAACATTGGCCTGCTCACGGAATGTGTTGTTTGCTTTTAACTTTTTGAGGGAAGCTCCCTTTCCAATCCCATGAAGATGAGATGTCGTGTCGCACCCAAGAACTGCCATGTAGAAACAGTATGTGCTTGCATATGTCTGTACCAATCATTTCTTTGTAGCCTTGATTTTCAGTGAGCGAGGCTTCTTCGTGTTCTTCTTTGGCTCGGGACAAAAGAAGGGTCATGGGATTCTAAGCTTGCATGGTAGCATAGGAGGACGAGGAGGTCTGTGTCATCACCAACTAACACAGTGTGGTGAAGTAGCAGACTGCACGGCCTTCAGTACAATCAGGAGATCAGCATCCCCTGAGGCATGGTGTGTCTCACAGTTCTTCTTCTGAAGCTCTTCACTCAACATAAAAAGAATCGCGTTTATTCTGCCTATTGGCAAGAAACTGTTCCTTCTTCATTGTGAGACGCATGTCAGCTGTAAATGTCACAGTATGCCAGCATTCCCTTTAGACCGTCTCTGTGTGTTCATGTCCTTCGTGTTGGTACTCTCATAACCATCAAACACGACTATGCATCTCCGTACTTCTTTGTTACATATCAGTTGTACTGGTGGCATATGTCTCTGTATGTAGATCCACGAGACCATGGAATGCGTTGAACAAGTGCCCCGCATTCCAAAGCATACTGTTGCCCATCATTGGGGATATCGGCTGGGACATCGGCTCCAAGAAGATCCCAGATGGCATCAGCAAAGACTGGCTTGTGTGCTTCTCGGAGCTGAAGAGAGGAATCAAGAGGGCTGGTGGATAGCTGCACAGTTCATATTTGAAAGGCCGACTCCAGTTCTTCTGCTGTCTGTGCAACAGTGATCAGTCTCTGGAAGAGGAGTTGTGGGTCAACCTAGACTTGCTCTCCATCAATCTTGACAGATGACTTCATGCCGAGGGTGACTACTTGGTCTTTCCTCTTAAATGTGTACTCGGCAGGAGTT
>CM068952.1:53527194-53539393 GCA_035128595.1 Eptatretus atami
TTCAAGCTTCTGGATCTCACTGTCTGCCATGATATTTCCTGGGAAAGCCACATTTCCAACCTGGCCTCCAAAGCCAGTCGCCGACAGGGAATCCTCCATCGTGCAAAATCTTTACTCGGCCCAACTGAGCTCCTGACCACATACAAAACTTTCGTCAGCAGCCTGGAGTACTGCTCTTCCCTCTGGGCTGGTGCTCCTGCCTCTCACCTTTCTCGGCTTCACGCTGTGGAAAACCAAGGCATTTCGGATCATTGGCATCTCCCACGGTGAGGCTGACTCTTTGAGCCTCTCACTCTCTCACCGCAGGCAGGTCGGTGGTCGTTCTGTCTTCTACCGTCTCCTCTCCGGTCTCGCCCCCCCCCCCGGCTCTGTCTGCGATTTGTCCCCACAACATTTCCGCAGGCGCTCAAGGTCCGCAACAACCCCCTCTGAGTAAAAACTACCAAAATCACAAATCACTGCTCACCTTCACTCTTTCATTCCTCTTTTTTCCGGCCTTTGGAATAAACTCCCTCACTCTGTTCAATCCCATTCTTCCCTCCAGGCATTAAAAACAGCTGTTCACCAACACCTCTTATAGTCCCCCATCCAAATCCTCCATCTTTTCTTCCCCCGTTAATCCACCCCAAACTCACCTCCTTCAAATTCCCTGCTTTCCTTCCTGAAAGTCCCTGTAATGTCCATCTTGTATTCCCCATGTTCCCCACCCCATCCCTCTCCCTTCCACAGATCTCCTCATGTCTGTTCCCCACTGTTTTGTCCTTCCCACTCCCGCCCCTCCTGTCTCATGCCCCCTTGCTCTGTGTTGTGTGTTAGCTCTCATACGAGCCTCGACAAGGTATACAAAAAAAAAGAAGAAAAAAAGTGACATGTAGTTCAACACACGAGAATAAAATGGTTGAAGTTATCTGCCATAAAACATCACCAAGTGCTGAGGTTTCAGACCTTACCCTTCATCAGAGCAAAAACAAATAAATAAAGAGGAAAAATCCATGATTTCGTTAATTTTGTTGAAATGCGTTTTCACTAAAACTCAAACAATTGCCCAATTTCCAAAGAAAACAAAACGGAGAAAACATTTGAAAAACAGGCACCGCAAGTACAGCACCGCCCATCCCCCACAAAAATGTGGGAACAGTCACGTCCAAATATTAGAAACAGAGTTAGCTGCAAGTCACCACTATGCAGTACCTCAGTCACCTCTACAAAAGAAGGACAAGACTTTACACCACAACTTTCAAAATATCTCGATTACATACTTCGCGAAATACTGAGATGGTGCCTCAAAAACAAAAAATTAAGACTAACAAGTGGACAGATGGACAGGGTAATGATACCACTTAACCCACATGAGCTCAATGGTTAAAAAAAATTAAAAACTTGAACAATGAAAAAGTTTAATTGAACAAAATGTACAAACTACTACTTCTGACTACTCCCAAATCAAAGTTTCAAATGTCACAACAACCAATAAGCCGGCAGAACGACTAATAGCAAGAAAATAAAAATATTTAAACTTTTGGTCAAAGAAACACAGAAAAATAATTAAATAAAGAACTCTCACGTCACAAGACGAGCACATAATAATTCGTCTCAAAAACCTTAAATTAAATCCAATAATTACTCGGAGGCTTCGTGAAGCCAACACAAAGGTGACAACTGTGCTGCCAAGCCAAATCTGCACTGCCATGGGAATTTTCTTCCTCCAAATAAACAGCCAAAGCACAGCAGCTTGAATGTGCATTCATTCTTATGGTCAGAGCAAGTTGTTCACTTATTCAAAATGATCATTAACATTACACTACTACGACGAGTCGACGACTACTACTATACATCTTTATTTCGCATAGAACTGTGCTTGTGTGAAAAGAGCTATTGCTCATCTTTTATTTTCTTACCATAGCAGTTAGCACACATTTGTCAACACTTAGATGATGGAACCCATCGTAACAAGACAGAGCATCAAGTAATGCAGAGCCATTCCAGGGTATATATGCATTACAGTAGATCTGAGATCCAGTACAGACTCAAATTAAAAATGTGACCAAGGCTGCCCAGGCACTCGAGTTGAGCCTATGGGCCTTGCAGCACACCTCAGAACATGGGCTCAACATGTGACCAAGGCTGCCTTGGCCTGATAGTCGAGCCTATAGCCTCAGTTGTACTGCAAGGTCTGAGAAAAATGCTGCGAATGTCGTCTTCGAGTAATTTGCCGTGGCCACAAAAGCAACACTGAATCTGTGCATTCTTCACTTATAGTTAAATTAGACAACTTTGTTCCACCTTCATTATTAGAAGAAAAAAAAAAATCCTGCCCTAATGAGCAGAGGGCATTGCATCAGCAGCACAGTCACATCCTCAGCCAATGATGCTACCCTGCAGCCTTGTGCTGCATACGAACGAAGAAGAAGAATTGGAAAATAAAAATAAAATAAATAAAACTGTGTTGCCGAAGTATATCTAATACATTGGATCAAAGAATGAACGATCTACATCAAAGTAGATGTGTGCAGACTCACTCACTGACACTTCTTACAACAACCAGCCTCTCCACTTTGGGCAAGCTGAAAATAGGTACAAACATTTGTTAAAGCTTACTGACCTTGGTTCCATCAATTATGTCACCTCATTCAAATTGAGAAAGATTAAAAAAAAATTTTTTTTAATCTGAGAAGGTTTTTGAAGACATACCTTGAAACACTAGCCTTAAATCAAATATAGCTGTCAGCTGCCATCTTTGTGCAATGAATCATTAACTCCGCTGTCCAGAGGCGACCAAGATGGAGTTTCCGTATTTACAGCGTCTTTCACTTCCCAATGATATTTTTCACAAGAATGCAGCCCTTTACTTTGGCCAAGTTGTTCTAACACTTGCGTTCAGGTTCATGGCGAGTGTAGCGTGAAAACAAGTCAGATGTCTATTATATGTCCTACTAACAGGAGTACCCATTTATGCCCAATGCTATCGATCCTGTTGGCATTTTGAAGAAATTTGAGCAATTAATTTAAAAATAAACGATAAATAAACAGAACTTTTTTTTTTTCCACAAATTTTCAAAACTTTTTTTTTTGCCTAACATCCACCCCTCACTCACTGATGAACCTCTGAAAGTTTAACGAAGATCCTCAGCCATTGAGAAAAAATGCGAGACATGAGAGGCGTTTGTCTGTTTCTATGGATTAGCAAAAGTGACTAAAGGAATAACTATCTGTGATCAAATGCTTGTATTGTCATGTTCACGTTATCTCAATTCACTGCTTGGTGTCCCATTAAGCACACGACTCATGTTGCTGGGATCCCATGTTCCCACCAACATGTCCTGTTCATTTGCTTTGAACATATGAATGTCCTCACAATTCATGAGTACAATGATGTCTCATTCATGATACTGTCATACATGTAATTTGGTACCAGCTTTTCCATGAAACTACCTGACAACACCCGCCGCCCAAACCCCAAGCCTGCCCTCCCGCCCCCCTGCCCCCAAAGAATCCCTTTAATTTCAGTTCCTTTCAAGGATTACCTTGTGACTTCAAATTCCAAAAACGTTTTTGTAATCTTGCAATACCAGCATGAATCCTGCCTACAAGTTTGGACATGCCAGCTAAAACCAAGAAAACCTGAAGTAAGACAATGGCAATGACAGAGTTGAGGGTTAGAAGAGTGAGGATGGTGGGAGAGGGGGAGACGGAGGGAGGGAAGTAGAGTTGTGAAAGGAATTTAGAAATGAAGGAGAAAAACTGTCCTCGTTAACTGTTTAAGAAGAACTCAACGTACTTTGATCTTTGGAATCCCTGGACGCAAAGTTAATCTTTGAACTTTTGCCAAACCTTCACAAGCCTACACAACCGGGGAATATAAGATGGAGGAGGAAAAAAATATAAAGCAAATAAAAAGCAATTGCACTTAAAGATACCACACATTGAAATGGAAAGATAAAAATCATTCCCCACAATTGCTGTTTAATAATCAATACATTTCCCATCATAGTCAGTTAATACCAAATGTGACAACATCTCATACTATCCATTAAAATTCCGATCCCCATAGCCAAGCAAAGCCAATCACTTACCCTCAAGTCTCATAGCAACAACAACAAAAAACTAGAACGGCACTCTTCTGACATTGACGTCGACAGATATGCCTCCACACACATTATTACATCATTATACGTACTTGTACCAAGTCTCATTTAAATACCTGAACCCAGATTCAAAACATTAAATGGCTCTGGCTGCAGGACCATGCGCCTGATCAGGTTGAAATTTAAAATATATATATATAATATTTATATATTATATATATATATATATATATATATATATATATTATATATATATATATATATATATATATATATTCCCCTTGACTACCAGAATATAATTGTGAAGTTTCTGATTGATTGATGAAACAGTTCAAGAGAATTTTTTTAAAGATTTTCATTCATCCAAAATATGAACTGAAGACCATGTGACCTATTAATTATTCGTGAACATACTGGTACAGTATCCCCAAGGCTTGGGAACATGTGGGTGAAGTTTCCCCTCGATCTGTCAAGCCATTCTGGAGAAGAAGATTTTTGAAGGTTTCTCCTTCAAAAAAACAAAAAAAAAATAGCTGCCAAACCATGTGACTTACGACATCACTGGTGGAAAACGCTTTGTTCCTCATGGATAGGCGATCATACCTGTAAAATTTTGCCTTGATCTGTGGAGCCATTTTGGAGAAGCTTTTTGAAGGTTATATTTAATTTTTTTAAAGTGGCTGCCGAACACATGACCAACGACGTTAATTCCCTGCCCCCCCCCCCCCCCCATACAATTTAACCCTAAAAAAAAATTCAAACCGATCGGATAAAGTGTTCGACGTTTGCAGTTCGGCATCGTAACAAAGCCACCGATGACATAAAAAAAACACTTGTTTCCCATGGAGAGTACTTCACATATGCTAAGATTCAATGTTTTCCATAGAGTAGTTTCAGAGATCGAGGTCCAGAGTTTTCCCATTTTTCCAACATGGCTGCCACACCACAGGACCTATGACATCATAATTATTATCGAGATATTATACATGAGTAGTTGCACCTATGCCTAAAATTTCATGGCAATTGGAGTAGCAGTTGCAGAGAAAACTGGAAGGGCACTCGGTAAAGCGCATACCTCCACCACGTAATGCCTGATCCACGAGAAAATATCAGGCCCAATACATTTTTGAAATATCATGCTATATATCGTTTTTGAGCCCTATCTCTCAATGGCAAAGAATCACTTAAAAATTAAATAATTATTGTATCTAGATTCGGATCTTCACCAAAATCGAATCAATTTGTCATGGTCACACACCCAACGTGTCCACCAAGTTTTGGCTGAATCCATCCACAACGGTTTGAAATATCATGCTATATATCGTTTTTGGGCCCTATCTCTCAATGGTAAAGAATCACGAAAATAATTCCAGTAGTCGGATCCGGATCTTCACCAAAATCTAATCAGTTCGTCCTTGTCACACACCGAACCCGTCCACAAATTTTCATTGGAATCCATCCACAACTTTTTGAGATATCCTGTACACAAACAAACAAACAGAAAGGGGTAAAAACACAACTTCCTTCACCTTTGGTGGTGGAGCTAACAAAGAAAATTAGTACGGACAGACGGACAACCTGAAAACAATGCCTCCGGCAACTTTGGCAGTGGAGGCATAAAAACAAGGCAGACAAGGACCAGGCATACTCATACATTGCATTCATAAGAAAGTCAGAAAGAGGGGGTGGGGAGCAGGATTGAAAAAAATAATTTGTAAAGAAAACAAAATAAAAGCAAAATGAAAAGGATAGTTAAATAATAAATGGAGAGAAATTGGGAAGCAGGGTTCAAAAAGTGAATGGAAGATCGAGATGTCAAGACAAGAGTAAAGGGGAGATTCACACTGGAACATGTTATGTTTGTGGGGTGATGAGGGATTTCATAGCAAAAGTAGGATTGTAGAGCAATATGGCCCGTGGATGGGAGGAACGTATCGATGTAAATTAAGAAGGGAAACTGTCAGCTTAAGTTAAGACCAATTTCTCCCAGCATGTGATTGCTCCGTGACCTTTTCCTATGTTTTTGCATTTACAAGACTGGCGATAAAAAGGAATGACGAGCAAACCACACCCCTGGGGTGGATGATGGATGGGCATGACGTCAAAAGGTTCAGGTGAGAGGAGAGTTGTGGAGGTATGCAATTTGAAGCAAAAAGGATCTGGCTCGCTGGCTTCCCCTTGACACGGTGAAGAAGGCTGCACGATTCTCGCGTTCGTGCTGAGGCGACTTTGTTCACGCACTGGAGCAAAACGCTAGCCATTGACTGTTTGGCTGAGTCATGAAGCATGTACGTTTCTGAGGTGGGGAGAAGAGTGTGCCTTGTGGCCTGACCACAGGGCCTCAGAAATAGTCTCGTCGTATAGTCGAGGAGGAAGGTGGGCTATCGTGGTGAGCGGACCTGGTGCAAGAGAGGAACGGTTGGCATATTCGCTCGTGAAAAGAAGCTGCACAGCAGTTTCTGAGCCCTGGTGTTTAACATCATCGCCCGAATTGCCTCATGTACGTTTCTCGCCGAGAGAGCGGCTTGGCGCCATTTTGCAAGCTTCCCACGCAGGACGACGCAGCTCAATCGTCAAGTTCTAAAAGACGATCTCTGCACAAAGCTAAGTGCCAGAATAAAGACAGGGATTTTCTTTTGTTTTATCTTACCCCTTGTCCATTTTTGTAAGTGTAGAGGTGCCTCGACTTTAGGCTGTAGATTACCTCATGCTTTGATATATTTTCAATATTTTTCCTTTGATTTATTCATTTTCTGAAAACTTTATTTATTTATGTTCATTAAAACCCTATATATTAAGATTATGCCTGGTGTTGGCTTAATGATTAGAGTGGTGGGCTTGGGATCCCAGGATCCTGAGTTCAAATCCCACTTGGCTGTTGAATTAATACCAGGTGGGTTTGACTCTGCCTGTTATCCTTCCGAGGTCGGCAAATGAGTGCCAGCTTGCTGGTATCCTGTGTCGGAGTGGCGACCCGTCCGGGATTGCGTCCAATGGCCAAGGAGACTGCTTACGCAGCACCAACACTCTACATAGAGTATGGTCCCAATGGATGGATGGATATCAAGATTGCTCGTGTCTGTCTCTGCATTGTGGGTTTGAGTATAAACCCTTGTCCTCCATCCTGGTGAAAGCGTCTGGTACGTGCTTCGCCACCATCCCGTCCCGCGTGCACCATAATCTCTAAGGATCACGTGTTCGCCTCCAAGGGAGAACTGTTCGGCTATCAGCCCAGGTCAGTCTAAACCAGCCCGTCCACGAAAATATGTTAAAATGGGGGATTTCTACTATTCTTCATAAATATACAAGAGTAGATGGCACCACACAAAGCAACAGGATGAATTGTCATCTCCTTCAGCATCAACTGGAAATTGCCAAGACAAGCAGTGCTTGAGATTGAAGACAGTTTAAAGTAATTGCTGCATGCCAAACAAAAGCTCACTTATCAATTACAACTTTTCTATTTTCAATGTTCTCTCCAATGAATATACAGTAAACCCTCAAATATCACGGAGGTTAGGTTCCTGGAAAATTCCGTGAGTTTAAAACCGTGATTGTGGAAACCAAGGGCCAATGGGAAGAGGGGGGTTTGGTTCCTGGAATTCGAGAAAATAAAGGAAGATTGACGGCAGCCAGAAATAAACATATTACAAATGAAATAAACATGTAAATATACATATAAAGCATATTAACATTGAAATAAACATGGGCACACACAATAAATACGGGAAAAAAATTAAAAAAAACACGAGTTTTTAAATTTTAAAATTACATTCCAAAACAGGGAAGGTGGTTTTACAAACAGTGAAGTGGTGAGGGTAAAAACATTACATACCACTCGCTGTAAATATAAACAAAAGCTTGGATGTGAGGAGACGCAGTTGGGGGGTGGGGGTGGGGGGTTGAAGGGAGAAGAGGGAGGTTGGAAGTGAGATTCAATCATCGGGAGCTGGTTCAAGCAGTGGCGGTGGTGCTGCTACTGCCTGCTGCTAGCCACAACCATCGCTTCATGTTGTAACCCAAATTTGGTAGCATTCTGGCTGGTGGATCTGGAGAGGAAGATTATTGAAGGAATTTTACACGATTTTCCCAAAAATTTATTAAGTCCGCCATTTTGACACACTTCCGGTCACGTGATCGGCATGACCTCCGCAATTTAGCATCCTTACCCTGGCCTAATGTTATAACCCAAATTTGGTAGTTTTGTGAATGGTGGGCATGGAGAAGAATATTTATGATGGAATTTACACGATTTCCCCAAAAATTGACGAAGTTCATGCCATCCAATTACAAATATTTGCTAGTCCAAAGTCTGTCATCTTAAACTACTTAGTCACGTGACCGGAATGAGCTTTGCAATCTCCGTTACCAGTCAAGAGCGGAATGTTGCTGCCAAATTTCAGCTGGATCGTCCCAGCGGTTTGGCCAGAGAAGTTAAAATAGGAGACGGATGGACGGAGCTCGATGACAATACCTTATCTGGAATTCCAATTCCTGACAAGACAATAATAAACAAGCCGATAGGCGACATGGGTGGTCGCTACATAATTGCATACTAGTCATACAGTTTTTGACGGATCGGGCTGAAAATTGACAAAGAGGTTGATTATAGTGCGCATAAAAGCACGGAAGCCGATTTTTGAATGTTTTTTTTTTTTGATTTTTCAAAAATTTCAAAGTCCCGTTGCTCGGCAACGGTGGCGTCCATAGCAACGGTGCTCAAAAGCATACAACTAGATCCTGGTATGAACCTACCAGTCAAGTTTCAACAAAATCGGTTGACTCCTCTGGCCTCCAGAGCTGTCCATTACATACATACAGACAGATGGAAAACCTGAGAATAACGGTAGTCTAGCGACCACCCAATACAATACATGGCCAAAAGTATGTGGACACCTGCTCGTCCAACATCTCATTCCAAAATCATGGGCATTAATATGGAGTTGGTCCCACTTTGCTGCGATAACAGCCTCCACTCTTCTGGGAAGGCTTTCCACGAGATGTTGGAACATTGCTGCAGGGATTTGCTTCCATTCAGCCACAAGAGCACGAGTGAGGTCAGGCACTGATGTTGGGCGATTAGGTCTGGCTCGCAGTCGGCGTTCCAATTCACCCCAAAGGTGTTCGATGGGGTTGAGGTCAGGGCTCTGTGCAGGCGATTCAAGTTCTTCCACATTGATTTCGACAAACCATTTCTGTATGGACCGTGCTTTGTGCACGGGGCATAGTCATGCTGACACAGGAAAGGGCCTTCCCCAAAATGTTGCCACAAAGTTGGAAGCACAGAATCATCTAGAATGTCACTGCATGCTGCAGCATTAAGATTTCCCTTCACTGGAACCAAGGGGTCTCACCCGAACCATGAAAAACAGCCCCAGACCATTATTCCTTCTCCAGCAATCTTTACAGTTGGCACTATGCATTCGGGCAGGTAGCGTTTTCCTGGCATCCGCCAAACCCAGATTAATCTCTCGGACTGTCAGATGGTGAAGTGTGATTCATCAGTCCAGAGAATGCCTTTCCACTGCTCCAGAGTTCAATGGCGGTGAGCTTTTCACCACTCCAGCTGACGCCGAGCATTGCGCATGGTGATCTTAGACTTGTGTGCAGCTGGTCGGCCATGGAAACCCATTTCATGAAGCTCTCAACGAACAGTGCTTGTGCTGACGTTGCTTCCAGTCAGTTTGGCACTCTGTCATGAGTGTTGCAACCGACGACAGCCGATTTTGCCGCACTACGTGCTTCAGCACTCGGCGGTCCCGTTCTGTGAGCTTGTGTGGCCTATCACTTCGCAGCTGAGCTGTTGCTCGTCGACATTTCCACTTCACAATAACAGCACTTGCAGTTAACCGTGGCAGCTCAAGCAGAACAGAAATTTGATGAACTGACTTGTTGGAAAGGTGGCATCCTATGACGGTGCCATGTTGAAAGTCACTGAGCTCTTCAGTATGGGCGATTCTACTGCCAATGTTTGTCGATGGAGATTGCATGGCTGTGTAATTGATTTTATACACTTGTCAACAATGGGTGTGGCTGAAATAGCCAAATCCACAAATTAAATGGATGGGTTGTCCGCATACTTTTGGCCATGTAGTGTATATATAGTGTACAGTATACAATATCTTTTTATTTATTTTTTATTGGATTTCAACCTTCACAGCTGCTGGCTGATTCTGCCAAGCGACAGTACCGTACACAAAAATAAGCGAACATCAGGTTACCAAAAAGCACAAAAAAGTACCTTGCAGCTACAAGCTATTTTGTGTACATCCCAGGCAAGAGCTACACAGGAGTAAGATCATAGTAACTCTGCATCAACTACCATGTAGTTAATTGTAGTAACATGTGATTAACAAACCTTTGAACAGAATCCACGGCGATGTCACCATACCAGTCAGGAGGTGCGTGGATGTACAGTGGGGAGAACAAGTATTTGATACATTGCCGATTTTGTAGGTTTCCCACTTACAAAGCACGTAGAGGTCTGTAATTTTTATCATAGGTACACTTCAACTGTGAAAGACGGAATCTAAAACAAAAATCCTGAAAACACATTGTATGATTTTTAAATAATTAATTTGCATTTTATTGCACGAAATAAGTATTTGATCACCGACCAACCAGTAAGAATTCCGGCTCTCACAGACCTGTTAGTTTCGTCTTTAAGAAGCCCCCCATTCTCCACTCATTACCTGTATTAACTGCACCTGTTTGAACTCGTTATCTGCATAAAAGACAGCTGTCCCACATCAATCAATCAGATCCAACCTCTCCACAATGGGCAAGACCAGAGAGCTGTCTAAGGACATCAGGGACAAAAATGTAGACTTGCACAAGGCTGGATGGGCTACAGGACAATAGGCAAGCAGCTTGGTGAGAAGGCAACAACTGTTGGCGCAATTATTAGAAAATGGAAGAAGTTCAAGATAACAGTCAATTCTCCTTGGTCTGGGGCTCCATGCAAGATCTCACCTCGTGGAGCCTCCATTATCATGAGAAAGGTGAGGATCAGCCCAGAACTACACGGCAGGACCTGGTCAATGACCTGAAGAGAGCTGGGACCACAGTATCAAAGAAAACCATAAGTAACACACTACGCCGTCATGATTAAAATCCTGCAGCGCACGCAAGGTCCCTCTGCTCAAGCCAGCGTATGTCCAGGCCCGTCTGAAGTTTGCCAATGCAATCTGGATGATCCAGAAGGAATGGAGAAGGTCCTGTGGTGTGATGAGACCAAAATAGAGCTTTTTGTTAAACTCCACTCGCCGTGTTTGGAGGAAGAAAAAGGATGGTACAACCCCAGAACACCATCCCAACCGTGTAAGCATGGAGGTGGAAACATCATTCTTTGGGATGCTTTTCTGCAAAGGGGACAGGACGACTGCACCGTATTGAGGGGAGGATGGATGGCCATGTATCGCGAGATCTTGGCCAACAACCTCCTTCGCTCAACAAGAGCATTGAAGATGGGGCGTGGCTGGGTCTTCCAGCATGACAACGACCCGAAACACACAGCCAGGCAACTAAGGAGTGGCTCCGTAAGAAGCATCTCAAGGTCCTGGATGTCCTAGCCAGTCTCCAGACCTGAACCCAATAGAAAATCTTTGGAGCGAGCTGAAAGTTTGTGTTGCCAGCGACAGCCCCGAAACCTGAAGGATCTGGAGAAGATCTGTATGGAGGAGTGGGCCAAAATCCCTGCTGCAGTCTGTGCAAACCTGGTTAAAAACTATAGGAAACGTCTGATCTCTGAAATTGCAAACAAAGGTTTCTGTACCAAATATTAAGTTCTGTTTTTCTGATGTATCAAATACTTATTTCATGCATAAAATGCAAATTAATTATTTAAAATCATACAATGCGATTTCAGGATTTTTTTTTTAGATTCGTCTTTCACAGTTGAAGTGTACCTATGATAAAAATTACAGACCTCTCCTACGTGCTTCTGTAATGGCGAGAAACCTGCAAAATCGGCAATGTATCAAATACTTGTTCTCCCCACTGTATGTATGTCTGTATAAATAAATATATTATTGCGGTTCTCGGAACAGCATACATCCAACATGCAGTGGTCCCAAGACAGTTATTCCATTAATATACGTGTAGATCAGTGTTTC
>CM068952.1:53548383-53562376 GCA_035128595.1 Eptatretus atami
TTGCAAGCAATAAACGGAATGAAAAACGAAATAAATGAAAATGCGTGCAGGATGGAGTGCAGGATGGAAAACAAGATGGAGGGCTTGAATAAAAAAATTGATACAAATGCGAAAAGAATGGAAAACAAAATGGATGCAAATATGCAGACACTGAGGGGTGAAATGCAGAGCATGCGATTGAATCTATCTCCAGCAGAAACAAAGGGGGAATTGAAGGCAATAGGGACGGGCATAAGAGGAATCACGGCGGCGCCACGTGTTGGAGCGAACGAGCTAGGGGGAGTGTGGATTGTGTCGGTCCCGCAATGGAGACGAGCGAGGTCACAATAACAAGAGAGACATGTAGGGCGAGACTCTGTGTAGGTGACCGAGAAAGTGACGGTGACGGAGAGGGAAAAATTAAATGGGCTGACTGAGACGTGTAGGAGAGACAACTGGAGACGAAGGAGATAATAAAGGAGGTAGCGGTGACAACGACGGGAGACGCAGGAAATAGAGGTAACAGACACGCGGGAGATAGAGACGGTGCGGAGAACTACACGAATAAGGACGAACACACACACATGGAGTAGTGGAGGACAATGGAGTTGAGCTGAGGAAGTGTTGGGACCCGATCAAACAGCAGGATAGCTTCCTCCAGGAACGAGGGGAGGGACTGTGCCCCCTTGAGCGGATCGCGACGAGGAGAGTCCGGTTGCGCTTTGCGAGGTAGAGGGGGCGAGTGCTGTGAATGGGTGCACACGGAGCTTGGAGGGTTTGGAGACCCGGGAGCGCTTGCGTATGCGCAAATTCCCAGCGTGTCGTCCCGGTGTGTGTGGTTACGAGTGTGGAGAAATGCGTGCTGGAAAGCACGCATTGTGTGAGTGAAACCCCGTGTGCAAGTGTTTGGCGTGTGTAAGCGATCCCCGTGTGTGAGTGAAACCCCGTGTATGGAAGAAGCACGATGCCGAGTGAAAAGGTGTTTAAGAGAAGCGCCATGTGTGAAGAAACCGCTGTGTGAGGTCACGGTATGAAAGAGAAAATGGCGGTTGGTATGCGAGAGGGACAACCGCGTGTCCGAGTGCCATGGTGGAGTGTGTGAGCGTCGGGCACGTGAGAATGTGCGCGTGAGAGTGCGACAAAGACGGTGCCTGATGAAGGAACAAGGCCGAGTAGCGGCCGCAGCTATTTTGGGACCGGCCGGGTTTGCACAGCAGCGCGCGTGGGTCCGTGCTGTGCTACGCACGAGCCACCGCGTGCGCGCCTGCGGCGAGTGAAATCCGGTCCGGAAACGTCCGCGGTGGATACAAGCCGATCCCGCGGGACGGACAAAAGGTAGGCTGGATTGTGAATTTGATTCGGACGGGTTCTCCGGCGAGTGTGTTTGTAAAGCTCATGTGGCCTGCGTCGCACGTTCTGTCGCAGACCGTGCGAAGCGTTTCCCCGATGCGCTGAGCACCCCCGGCTTTGCGGAGAGTCGCGCAGTTCGGGGTGCGAATGACGTCATCGGAGATTCCACGGCACGGGTTACGGACGGGCAGAGCACATGTGCTCGCGTGGGGAACCCTCGAAACGCGAGGCTTGCTTGGGATGCGCAGTGACGTCGTGGCTGCACGAATAGTTGGAATCCGCGCAGAAGGGAAATCCCTGCCGGGTGTTACCATCCGGGAGGGACGCGAAACGCGAATCAGCTGCGCATGACGTCACGGGCAGGTTGCGAATTGCCGGCTGGTGTGCGCAGAAAAAAAAAACCAAGCCTCGCCATTCGAGTGGACACGAGCCCCAGGCAGGGGGTGGAAGACCCCTTGCTTTAGGGGGCACAGGAAGTACTAGTTATGGGGATGGGTTAGCGATAGTTAGACCGGCTTCATGGGGACATGGGTGTTTGTTCCTCATGGAGCCCGTGGAATGGATAGTTTAGGGGATTTTAGTTCAGATTTAGGAAATGGGAATTTTTGGATTTTCGGAGACACGGACAGACGGGAAATTGTGTAGTGGAGACGGAGCTTAGCTACGTAGAGTAAATGGAATGTGCATGATGTAAGGGATGACGAGGGAGCACGAGTTAGTCAGGGGATTTAATTAGGAGGATGGCAGTATAGAGTGTTGGTGCGAGTTGTGAAATGGAAAGTGTGTGAGGAATGAGTGTGGACAGCAGGCCAAAGTGTGTGAGTGGAGGCAATGTGGTTATGCATGGTGCGATGACTGGTTGGGGGGGAGGAGTGATTCCCACCCAAGTGACCCCGGGTCAGTTTAATGTTAGCTAGTGGATTAGTAAATTTACTAAAAGGAGGTCGTTTTGTTGTTGGTGTCGAGAGAAGGCACGAACCCCGTTTTGGAGGGGTGCAAGATTCATGGACCGGCTGGGAGCGTGGCTGGGAAAGGTGAGTTTTGTTTAGTGGGCACCCGGCAGCGGACTAGTCGGCAGAGTAGGCCAAGGGCCCAAGATAGTGTAGTGGGCACGGGCGACCCGTCGGAAACGGGACCGTAGCGCAAGAATGCCACGGGGCAGTTGAGTGCGAGGCACGAATGAAAATTGAGGGCAAGGCCCAAATTTATAATGGACACCAACACAGGCGACGGAATCATGTTTTTAGAACGATAGTTTAAAGGTGTCAGGCGTTTTTGGAAAGCCCCGGGTAGTTTCAGGTTAATGAACGTTTAGGTAGTTTGGAGATGTACCCCTTCGCACCATCCATCCCTTCGCTCGTTGTAGGCCGCTGGGTCACCTTGGTAGATCGCTGAACTCTGAGGAGGCCATTCTGAGTGCTTTGTTGGGCTCGAGACAGGACGCTAGTCTCTCCCTATTCTCCTCCAAGAGGGAACGTAGGGTTGGGAGTAGGCTAGGATAGCCAGACAAAGACTACAAAGGGGGTTAGGGAGACAATTATAAAAGGAGAATAAAAATAAAGAGGGGCGAAATTTTGTTGTGTTTTTGTGGCAAATTAAGGGAGTGGGTATGGACAGAGACGGGGCAAAGGCGATAGAGTGGGGGATACAGTAGGCTAGGTCCGAGCCCGCCTTTAGAGCGGCCGGCACCACACACTCCCTCCAGACCTGATGGAACCACACCAGAGGCCGGCCAGTTTCATTGCCGCCTGTTGTGCTGCAGCCGCCTGTTCTGCATGGGCTTACCTTGCCATGCCTAGTTGCCTGCCTCTGCATGACCCCATGCCTGCTAGCCTTGTTTGCGTTTTCCCCTGTGTCCATCCATCACCATGTGCACCAGGACCATCCAGTTTGTGAGGACTGCCCTGCAGGCAGCCTGTGCATCCAGTCATTTTGTTTGCAACATTCTCATCATTCCCTGCATCAATGAACTTTGAAATGTTTGCCTTTCCCCTTTTACAGATCACAAGTCTGGGCCATGGTTAAGTAATGGATAAGTCAAATGAAAATTGTAAATACGTGAAAACCCCGCCTGCATGTTTGTTTTAGCGCCGGCAATTTTAGTTAAGTTGTCCCCGAATGAGTCTGTGAAAGTTTGTTTAGTTAGTTACGCAGCGCTTAGGTTATTTTTTTTGGGAACGTAAAAGAAATGTCGCACTCAGGATCGAAGGTAGAACGTACGAGGGGAAAACTTACCATGCTGGTCACAACGAAAATTTGACGACTCGGGACGAGTCTGTAAAAAGGGAGGGGGTAGTGTTACGAATTTGGAATTCGATTGCACACAACATACAGTTCCTTTAGTCAGCTATGTCGATAAGTGCTTGTTCCTAGATAGCTCACCTTCCATTGTTTAAATGTTTAGAAATCGATTAGATACGCTGCGGATCGATTTTAATAGTTAGGGAACGAACAAGTGAGACATCCCTCCCCCTCTCTGCGAAGAAGAGAGAACCCTGCCGTCCCGTAATTCATGAGGTCAACAACTCCCTCCCACCCGTGGTTGAGCGGGGGAATGGATCACGAGGGATGAGTCACGCGGGCGCGGGGGGGGGGGCGGAGAAGGATAAGGACGAGATCCTTTCTTTGTTCTTGAGTAGTGAGCTTTTGCTTCGCAGAGAGTAGTCGTTCAGCAGACATTCGGGTCTGTTTGGCTTGGGTTAGGGTTGAGGCTTCGGAAGCTTTTTGCTTTTGGGCTGGCTCAGTGAGCTTCGGCTGAGGCCTGGCTCGGGAAGGAGGCTTTTTGCTTTGGTGGTTAGTGAGCTTCGGCTTCTGCTTGGCTCTGTAGCCTTTTTGCTTCGAGCTGCTTTGTTTTGGAAGGAAGTTGAGCCAGTTGCTCGGCTCGAGCTGCGAATGGTGGCTTCTTCTTCTTCTTGGTTCGTGGAGCTCTTATTCTCCATTTTGGTTCCCGGCTTGGTGCGACTCATCGGCCTCTTCTTGGAGTGGTTCCTCGGGGAAGCGACGCATCGACGGGAAGGATCGGCGCCTCGTCTCACCAGCACGTGTTGAGAAGCGCGGGGGATTCGCGGGAGCTCGGGAAGGATCGCGGCTCAGGCGATTGGTCCAGCTCGCTTCTGCTGGGACCGGGTCCGAAAAATTGAGACCACATGAGGTGGAGAGGTTCCAGATAGGTTCTGAGTTTCAGCTCACCTGTCCTCCGAGCTGGAGCTCGTATTAAAAGGCCTCTGCCACCATTTCTTGGGTGTGTGTGTGTGGTGCGTACGTGTGTCCGTGGCCCGTCTAATAAGTAGGAAATTGTTAAGTGCTTTGTGTGCTGTAAATGTTTGCATCGCATTTCGTAAAGTCGGTATAGTTCTGCTCTTACGTCTTCCCTAGTTCCCCCATTATTTTAATAAATACCCAATTGTTTAATGTTTTCCAGCTCGTCGCGTCGATTCTTTCATTGACTGAGCATTTCGTGTGTTGGAGTTAGAAAGCCGTTGGTTTGCCGTAAAAGGGGGACATTTGGACCGACGGTTCTCGGCGATTAAGCCGCTCGGAATCGCGCACGGACAGCTCGCCTCGGCGGTTTGTTCCGTACGAGTTCCGTCGAGGGGTGGAATACCCCGGTAGTTGGATCGCGGGGGTATTTAGGTACATTAAGATTGGCAATCGACCCTACCCCCACGTGATCTGCCCATTGGCGCATTTCGTTCTTGTACAAGGACACGTCGCTCGGACTTATCTGGGCGGCGATCTATATTCTGGGGATCGGTCGGGCCGACTCGACTTGCGGCTTCCGTTCAGAGCGGTCGGTTGGCGCCGACGCACCGGCACCGTAACAATATACATACATCGTTGCGGTTCTACGAAACCACATGCCTCTAAGGCAATGGCACCAACATACAGTGATCCCCAGGCAAATTTTCATTGGTCTTCGTGCAGTTAGACCTTCCTCATGTCTGTGGGTAACAGGAATGAAGTTGTTGACTGGGTCTAATTGCTAGGTCTATTAACTATATTCTCTATCTTCTTTTCTGATTTCTTTTCAACAACCTTCCCTTTTAGCCATGGTACAAATCAAACAAGCGAGCAAGCACACACAGCATGAATAGCAAACACACTACAGAGCCTCCGTGGGAGAATCAACAAAAGAACACACACACAAAACGGCACACGCATGGCACGCCAATTCATTCAAATCTGCGCGCCAATTTCCAACGGCATCTCACCTTGCCTCACCCCTCGCTCATGAAAACTCACCACCTCGACTACCAACATCTCCCGCACACGGGAAAAATATTCCCACACCTCGTACCTCTGTACCGATATAATTCGCCCCTCAACAGAGGCGTGTAGCATAGCTCAGGCTGTACTCGAACCACGTGATGCGGGGACAAGCATTGGATGTTAATAGCACCAACCGCATCTCGCCGGGAATGTCCAGGTGAGCACGTGGGATTGATTATAACCCTCGTCCAGTCGCCAGAACACGGTAAGACGGGCGGCGAGGAGGGTCTGGAAGAGCAATTCAGGAGTTTAGTAGGAGCTCCAGGCCGTGTCACTTAGATTGTGCGAAATGTAGACCGCTTCTGGCATGGCTAGGGCCGCTGTGGCCCAATAGAGAAGCGGGATTCGGGTCACAGCGCGTCGCTTTGGGTCGTCACCCCACCCTTCGCCAGGGCTTATAAAAGGTGGATTGCGAGCCGCTCACCTCTTCACCACTTCTGCTTCTGCCATCCGGCTCTGAGTTGGCTCCTCCGTTGCCCTGCCCTTCGCTGGCTCTTTCACTCGCAGTTGTGTGCGACTGAGACATGCTTATTCCGGTAAGACCAGTGTGGACGCACATGCCACGAGCCCCGGCAAAAGTGACTAAGCCGGAGATAATGCACTAACTCTCGAGGTGGGAACGCTCAAGCGGAGCATCCACGGAGGTACACGCTTACCTAGGCAGAGCTATGCACAATGAGGTTAGGGATCTTTTGCCTCAAGCATCTTTCTCTTTCTTCTTTCTCTCTCTCTTTCCACCCCTCTATCTCATCCCTTTGGATGCACAAAAGAGCATCATTACTGACTCACATGTGAAGTTTCCACTGGCACAACACTGCACCTCACCCCCCCCCCATATTGCACAACACCACACCTTAAGCCTGCATCTCACTGGCTGCGCGCAGCTCGCGACAAGTGGAGCCATCAAATTGCGATAAAAAGCGATAATTTTCACTTGGAATCACACTGAATTTATACATAAAACAATTCGCGTATGTTCACGCAATATGTCACGAATTCCCACGAACTCCCGCGAAATTTGGGAGAATTCGCCTGGAGTTCGCATACATGTCGCACGACATTCGCGCGACGTCAGAGTGATAAAACTGAGATTTTTTTGGCACATGCAACTGTCGCGCGACGTCAGACGACATCGTGCAACCATCCGCGCAAGTCGTGCAACAGTCACACGACAATTGAGAATCGGGACTATATATATATTATATATATATATATATATATTATATATATATATATATATATAATATATATGTTCTCTTCCTTCCAGCAATCATATTGTCAGTTGGGAAACGAGTAAGGAGTACCCTGACTGAGTACTACAATGGTGTGGGAGCTGTGCCTGAGAACAGGATGGTGGGATTACAGGAGAATGCTGACCAAGCCTGTTGTTCAAGGTCTGTTACTAGTCAGCGTTGCACCACAACATTGTGTGTGACCAAATTGTTCATCTGCCTTGAAGGGGCTTGTGGGTGTGACCATTTTGGTGTGACCTAATTTTATGTAAAATATGTGTGACGTGATTTATGAATGATGGGAAGTGATGGAATGATGGGAAAGTGAAAAGTTTGCATTGAAGGCCATTACTCAGAACAGGAGAGAAAGAGGACAGACAATGCTGTTTTACATATGGAACTATGAGGTTTTTTTGTTTTTTTTTATAGTCATATCTGGATTGACTTTGTGAATCTATCTACATTACATTGCATGTCATATTTGTCGCACCTTCTGACTCACGAAACTAAATTGAGAAGGGTTCGAGACAACCGCGACGACTCTGACTATTTTGAGAAAAAATTTGTCGCACGAATTTTTTGAACATGTTCAAAAGTCCAGCGCCACCAGAGCGACGTCCTGCGACTCACGCGAAGGAAATGAGAACCACCGCGAATGTTTTCCAGACATTTTGGAGAATCCCGTTTGCATTTGTCGCGAGCTGTCGCAGCCACAGTGAGATACAGGCTTTAGCACCAGTATTCTCCTCCTTCCTCCCCTAAGCGTACTGGGTTGCGTTGGCGCCGACCACACCAGGTATTGCGTAGGCCGTTATTTATCTGCTGTCTGTCTTTCTGGCTATCTAATCTTCCGTGTGTGTGCACACCTGTCGTAGCACAAGTTAAGATTGTAGAAGTTCGAATCGGACAAGTCTGCTCTGTGTCTGCTTTGTAAATTGCTCACCTTTTGTCACATCCCACAAATTCCTTGCTATCCCTGCTGTACATACCAACAAACCCCACTCACTGTGCCACTATCTTTCCTCGCTGATTGTAAATAAATGCTTGATAGAAATGTTCCCAGCTCGTTTCCTTCATTTGCGTCCAGCATGGTTCATATTCTTAGCTTAGCCGGGACGTTATTCCCACGATCTGTTTTCTTAGCCAGTACGTCCTTGGGGCATGCAGTGTGGCTGCAAGTGATCCGGTTTGAACAAGGTTATGGCATATCCCCGGTGATTAGATCACGTGACTATTAGGTAACCGTATTTATTAGACGGGGACCTAAGTCACGCGGTTGAGTTATTGGCGTTCACGGTCGATTCGCTACCCGCCGTCGTCCCGAGTATTCGTGTGCGACGGACGGCCTGGCGATTCTGGAGTTTGGTGAGAACCTGAGGTATCTTCCCCCTCGTGGTCTTCTCGCCCTAGACTCCGGGTCCACAACAATATATATATATATGTATAATATATATATATATATATATATATATATATATATATATATATATATATATATATATAATAAGTAAGTTACGCGCAAGTCGGCAGCGTGTAACTCGTCACTTTCGCCTAAGTCGCAGCGTCAAAAAGTCCCGAATTTATCTAATGTTAAATCCCTTTGATAAAGTCTGTAAGTCGTCATCTCGAAGTTCGTCACTTCGTCGAAGTCGTCAGATGTTGTCGTTCCCGCGTAATGGAAACTCAAGTAAATTACCACGCCTAACTCGTCACAACACTGCTGCCCGTGGAAGCCCGATTTCATGGAATCGTGATGCGCGCTCATTGGTTTACACCGCCAGTGATAGGCTATTTATAACTGGCTGGCGTCAGCTCAGTCAGCGCGCCGTCCCACATGCATCTGAAGAGTAGCAGGGTGCGCAATGCAGTCTGGTGAAGGAGTAAAGGATCGATCAATGCTTCGTGTTGAAGTCCGATCTCGGTTTTAATATGGCTTGTTTTTGTACATCACCGCACTCACTTACACATAGAGTGGTAGTCATCACCACGATGACTGTGTCATGTATTTGTCGACATACCAATCACGATGGTAATGGGTGTCTTACAGTTGTTCATTATCTTTACTTTGATAAACTGATTCATGAATCCATCTTGCTTGATCACTTTCCAACTCACCAATGAACCCCCACCTATGCACCGAGGATGTGTTTTTTCCCTTTTGGTACAATAGCCGGCTTAGAGATTGTTGCGCCCTCTCACACGTACGTGTCCAGGCCACGCGGGACTTCGTCCTTCACCCCACAGTCATCATGAATGTTCGCATACACGTAAGTCGTCACTTTTTTCTCGGTCCCGATGGTGAACTATACGAGTAGTCTACTTGTTAGTATATATATATATATATATAAATATTTATATTATAAAAGTGAGGTGAGCGAAACTGAGTGATACAGTGGTGAGGTGAATAAACATAGTGATATTGCCATAACTAAATACATATTACAGTGGGACTGTAAGTGATCTGTAGTTGTATTGTAGTGAAGTGAAGGATGTTGCCAACTCGACAACGAATGTCTCCTGTGGGCGTGGCATGAACGCACATCACACCCAGGGCACCAAATGTAAGGGTGTATTCGGTAAAGGAGATTCAGATATTGCTGATGATTGCGTGATGGCGGCGCTGGTGCAAAGCTGACGCAGAAGAGATGCTTTGCTCTCCCTGGGTGAAACATCAGATGGGTACAGGCTAGTCTCCAACCTGGAAAGATGGATAATGGTGGCCGGCACAATGGAGACAACGCTTATCACATACCGCTTGATACCAATACCACACACACGTTTTAAGGACCCTGGCGTGTCAATCAACAACCACTCTCCGTTGAAGCAAGAAGGTAAGAACGTGGATAGGTATGGCAAATTCCCCTTCGCAGTGTAAATACCTGTGTTCCACCCGTGGCTCCTAGAAACAAAGGCAAGCTTACTCAGGCACTAATCATGTCAAGAGTACTTGTACGGTGCACACACCTTGTGCGTTAAAGGCAACCGACACAGGCGACTAGAGGCTCGACTGAACCGTATGGCGACATCTGCTCAACGTCAAGTGGCATGACTCGTTAAAACGAGAGTCCAAGGAGCTAATCGGCCGATCGATAGTTTTTCACATCGCAGTTACGGATGTGATGGCGTGCAGAGCAGCATTGAGGCTGGCATGTGATTCGCACAGTGGACTGGCAGCAGCTGCGGTGGATGATTTTCCGAGGGACGCCATCGTTCAGTGGGTCGACCAAAGATGCGTTGGGTTGACACAAATCCAAGAGTGGTCAGGGGAAAATATCAGAACTCAAAGCGGCAGCGCTGGAAAGACGGGTGTTGAAAAGCGATGGCAGTGTTGTCTGGTGTGTATGATGAAGAAGGTGATCCACGGCTTACGCCTATTTCAAATGATTGACTGTAGTGGAGAACTTTCCAATTTACCACTGTAAACTAGTGCATACCAATTGTTTCTGCAGCTACAGTAATTTTGCGCTTCATCGTTACTATAGCGCGTAACTACAAAATGTACAGCCGATACTATAACATTTAATCTGTAGCTGAAATTCACCAAACTGGGAGTTATTGTATCACAAGGACACAAAGTGTCAAGAGCAGTGTATCTTGGCCCCAACCCCTGGTGCGGGGGTCAAAAGGTAATACAAAAAACAACATAACAAACAAAAAAAAAATCATTACAGGCACATTTTTTTACATGAAACTTTGTATATGAAATCAACAATGGGGGCCCGCATGAAATGTAATGTTTTTTTTGATTTCATTGCCCCAGGGGGGGATTTGAGGTCACAGTGGGTCAAATGGAGAAAAAACAAAACAAAACTGACAGCTCTTACGCATCTCTGCCAGGAGTTGAGTCATAATGTCCAAAATAATTCTTGTTAAACAAACACAAAAAAAAATGACAGAACATTTTTAATCCCACAGAAAGTTAGTTAAGTTCCAAGACCAAATGAATCACTGTATTTACATATGAAGAAAATAAAAATCAAGTTTATTCATTGCAGGCCACTGATAATATGGGGGGGGGGGGAGGAGGAGGAGGATCTCTCATAATGTCATTACACGGTGACTGCTACACTTGCAAACAAGTTCCTTATTTTGGAAACAATGTGCCTCTAATCCAAAACCTTCCTGGAATAAACATTATCTAGACTCTGCGCTGCTCAGTATCATCACAACACTGTGCCAAAGTTTAAAAACAGCAACCAGGCAGTATGTGAAGGTGCTCCTGGTACTCCTGGAATTATAGCAATCACAACATATATAGAGACTTCCCTCCATCAAATGTTTTTTTGTTGTTTGTTTTTTGGGTTTTTTTTAACTGCCTTGTTTGGCGTGTAGTGGCTACCAGCGTGTAAGTTATTGCTGCAGGTTTTCCTGGTTTACAAACTCAAGGTACTGGCCAATCATGATGAAGAAAACCTTGCCCTTGTATGGTTTACGATTACAAGTAACAGTGTGTGCACGCACAGCACCTGTTATTAACATCAACATAATAAAAGCACTCTTGATAGACAATCCTCTTTTTATGAAATAGAAAATGACAACAAAAACAAAATGAGATCATCACGCTAGTACACAGGATTCTTATTACCTCTGCCACAGGTGAAGGAGGTTTGTTTCACCCCTTTCTGTCTGTTGTTTGTTATTGCCGGTGATCCTTCGATTTGGCAATTAAGTTGGTCGGTTGTGTGTGGTTCGTCTGTCTGTCTGTCTGTCTAGTCTGTGTGTCTGTTTACCCTTGCAGCCACACCGTTTCAGCGATCATGACCAAACTGAGGTAAAAACTGTCGGCCAGGTCCAACTTAGACCACTTGTCGATTATTGGTGAGTCAGTCAAGGTCAAGGTCACCCGAAATTCTTATGTTCGCAATATACGTCCGCTAAATGGTCAGTATCTGACTTAAAACCAAAATCCAAAATGTGCTCTTCCAATTCTGCATCCCTCTGTCTCATTGAGGTGTCACCCAATCACCCTCTTAGCGGTCGAGGTGTCGGGGGGGGGGGGGGGGGGGTCGGGTCAAAAATTTCAAATTTGGCGATAAAGAACGCCATTTCAAGTCCGAATGACTTCCAAATTATGATCATGACCAAACATAAGTGCTATAACTCATTAACACAGTAGCCACTATCGACTTATAGAAAACAAATGATTTCCCAGTTTTGTTTTTTCAGAGAAAAAAGGGATATGACACAAGTTATTCTGCAATTCCTTGCTCAATCGACAATTCCATTGTTTTGTTTGTGTGCAGGATATCTAAAAAAGTTGCAGACGGATTCAGATTAAATTTTGTGCAGGTTGCGCGTGTGTGACAAGAGCAAACAAATTATAGATTTATGAAGATCTGGTATCCAGATTGTGGCTACTAGAATTTTTAAAGTGATTCTTCAACCATGAGAAATAGTTGGCCAACAAACGATACATCGACAAACGATAATCTCAAAAAATGTGCGACGGATTCGGACGAATCTTGTGGACAGGTTTGGCGTGTGTGGCCAAGAAACAAATTGATTCGATTTTGGGTGAGATCCAATCCGGAAGTGGATACGAGAATTATTATTATTATTTTTTAAAGTGATTCTTCACCATTGAGAGATGCGGGACCAAGAAACGATATAATACTTTTGCACGATATTTTCAAAAGTTATGGGCCCGATTATGTTTCTCAATGATCAGGCATTGCGTGGCGGAGGTATGTGACTCGTACACGACGCCCTTCTGGTGGTACAGTGTTCGCCACTATGCCTATAATAAGATGAAGTTTTCACAAGGTGACCTTTGGTTGTGTCTCACGTTTCCAACATTGCAAATCATCATGTGGTATCCCAGAATATCAGTTTTTTGGAACCAAAAACCTTTTTGCTAAAGGAGCTGAAAAGCCACCTCCCCATCCCTTCCATCATTCTATTACAAACATGGAACACGAGGACAAATGTTATCCTGAGACGCATTGCAATTGCATCAAATGCCAAAACCAGGTTCATGTCATACAATATGCACGTGCACACAACAACGTTAAGCTTTAATGGCCAATTTTATTTTTTTTTCATCATTACTCTTCTTCATTTGCATGGATCCCAATTCAGCCATGATTTCCATCTTACTTACAAATCAACTTTTGTTCACCACAGTTGTCAATTTAATTGGGCAGGCTGAAAGCACTACTTCCCTCGTCACAAAAGCGGTTGCATTTCATATCACCCAAAAGCAAAAATGCAACCTTTGTTCGGTGTAAACATGTAATAATTGGGCAATGTTGTGTCAAGCCTCCAGCTTGGGGGACCCAAAAAAGGGAAATTACATAATGGTGATGCAGTTGCGAACACAGTTTCAAAGTGTAAATCGCAACCAATTAAAGCATTAAACACGTTACAACAAAGCAAATCCAATGATTTGAACAAATTCAAACGTTAAATATGGAATCACAGGTTCGTTGTGTTCCCAGCAACGTGCGCCACCGATTGATTTCACCCTCTTATCACCGACCCCGAACAATCCTGATTGGCTCCTTACTGACTAAGTTCAATGTGCTTCAAAGTACAATACAAGATAAACAATTATTATAAACATCGATTACATAAAAGATTGAGTTAACCTGTTTTGGACTTGAATGCAGCACGTAGCTCATGACGCTGCGATCACAAGATGGTACGTAAGCACAAAACTGATAGGGGCATGCAATTATGTCCATGATTACACCCATGTAACCTTAATCCTCTTCTAACCACAAAGACATCGCATTGCAATCATGAAACTTTGCATGGCAATGCCTCAACAATAACCAGAGATAATATTCCTGCTTGAAAAAGTGCAAGTCAATGTCCAATGGTTCATTCAACAATGGGTAATAGTTATGTTAAATTATTTTGTACAATGGTTGCATTGCATTGAGGGGCCCTTATTGCCTGTCTTGGAATTTCAATCCAATGTAATTTCATTCCGTGACAAACAAGGAAACGAGATCTTTGCAGATCATTCTCCTTGTCCAGTGTTACATCCCACGATAAATTGACCCTAGATAATGCCTCCACCATCATCAATAAACTGTTTGACGTAAGGCGCAGATTTACTTGCCTTGTCTCAACTACCCTTTAGCAATAATGGTTCAAAAAAAAAAAAATTGGGGGGCGGGGGGCAAAGAAAGCTCCCCCTTGAGCCTGAGAAGCAAATA
>CM068952.1:53562401-53576150 GCA_035128595.1 Eptatretus atami
CGGCGCCACGTGTTGGAGCGAACGAGCTAGGGGGGAGTGTGGATTGTGTCGGTCCCGCAATGGAGACGAGCGAGGTCACAATAACAAGAGAGACATGTAGGGCGAGACTCGTGTAGGTGACCGAGAAAGTGACGGTGACGCAGAGGGAAAAATTAAATGGGCTGACTGAGACGTGTAGGGAGAGACACGTGGAGACGAAGGAGATAATAAAGGAGGTAGCGGTGACAACGACGGTGGAGACGCGGAAATAGAGGTAACAGACACGCGGGAGATAGAGACGGTGCGGAGAACTACACGAATAAGGACGAACACACACACATGGAGTAGTGGAGGACAATGGAGTTGAGCTGAGGAGTGTTGGGACCCGATCAAACAGCAGGATAGCTTCCTCCAGGAACGAGGGGAGGGACTGTGCCCCCTTGAGCGGATCGCGACGAGGAGAGTCCGGTTGCGCTTTGCGAGGTAGAGGGGGCGAGTGCTGTGAATGGGTGCACACGGAGCTTGGAGGGTTTGGAGACCCGGGAGCGCTTGCGTATGCGCAAATTCCCAGCGTGTCGTCCCGGTGTGTGTGGTTACGAGTGTGGAGAAATGCGTGCTGGAAAGCACGCATTGTGTGAGTGAAACCCCGTGTGCAAGTGTTTGGCGTGTGTAAGCGATCCCCGTGTGTGAGTGAAACCCCGTGTATGGAAGAAGCACGATGCCGAGTGAAAAGGTGTTTAAGAGAAGCGCCATGTGTGAAGAAACCGCTGTGTGAGGTCACGGTATGAAAGAGAAAATGGCGGTTGGTATGCGAGAGGGACAACCGCGTGTCCGAGTGCCATGGTGGAGTGTGTGAGCGTCGGGCACGTGAGAATGTGCGCGTGAGAGTGCGACAAAGACGGTGCCTGATGAAGGAACAAGGCCGAGTAGCGGCCGCAGCTATTTTGGGACCGGCCGGGTTTGCACAGCAGCGCGCGTGGGTCCGTGCTGTGCTACGCACGAGCCACCGCGTGCGCGCCTGCGGCGAGTGAAATCCGGTCCGGAAACGTCCGCGGTGGATACAAGCCGATCCCGCGGGACGGACAAAAGGTAGGCTGGATTGTGAATTTGATTCGGACGGGTTCTCCGGCGAGTGTGTTTGTAAAGCTCTATGTGGCCTGCGTCGCACGTTCTGTCGCAGACCGTGCGAAGCGTTTCCCCGATGCGCTGAGCACCCCCGGCTTTGCGGAGAGTCGCGCAGTTCGGGGTGCGAATGACGTCATCGGAGATTCCACGGCACGGGTTACGGACGGGCAGAGCACATGTGCTCGCGTGGGGAACCCTCGAAACGCGAGGCTTGCTTGGGATGCGCAGTGACGTCGTGGCTGCACGAATAGTTGGAATCCGCGCAGAAGGGAAATCCCTGCCGGGTGTTACCATCCGGGAGGGACGCGAAACGCGAATCAGCTGCGCATGACGTCACGGGCAGGTTGCGAATTGCCGGCTGGTGTGCGCAGAAAAAAAAAACCAAGCCTCGCCATTCGAGTGGACACGAGCCCCAGGCAGGGGGTGGAAGACCCCTTGCTTTAGGGGGCACAGGAAGTACTAGTTATGGGGATGGGTTAGCGATAGTTAGACCGGCTTCATGGGGACATGGGTGTTTGTTCCTCATGGAGCCCGTGAATGGATAGTTTAGGGGATTTTAGTTCAGATTTAGGAAATGGGAATTTTTGGATTTTCGGAGACACGGACAGACGGGAAATTGTGTAGTGGAGACGGAGCTTAGCTACGTAGAGTAAATGGAATGTGCATGATGTAAGGGATGACGAGGGAGCACGAGTTAGTCAGGGGATTTAATTAGGAGGATGGCAGTATAGAGTGTTGGTGCGAGTTGTGAAATGGAAAGTGTGTGAGGAATGAGTGTGGACAGCAGGCCAAAGTGTGTGAGTGGAGGCAATGTGGTTATGCATGGTGCGATGACTGGTTGGGGGGGAGGAGTGATTCCCACCCAAGTGACCCCGGGTCAGTTTAATGTTAGCTAGTGGATTAGTAAATTTACTAAAAGGAGGTCGTTTTGTTGTTGGTGTCGAGAGAAGGCACGAACCCCGTTTTGGAGGGGTGCAAGATTCATGGACCGGCTGGGAGCGTGGCTGGGAAAGGTGAGTTTTGTTTAGTGGGCACCCGGCAGCGGACTAGTCGGCAGAGTAGGCCAAGGGCCCAAGATAGTGTAGTGGGCACGGGCGACCCGTCGGAAACGGGACCGTAGCGCAAGAATGCCACGGGGCAGTTGAGTGCGAGGCACGAATGAAAATTGAGGGCAAGGCCCAAATTTATAATGGACACCAACACAGGCGACGGAATCATGTTTTTAGAACGATAGTTTAAAGGTGTCAGGCGTTTTTGGAAAGCCCCGGGTAGTTTCAGGTTAATGAACGTTTAGGTAGTTTGGAGATGTACCCCTTCGCACCATCCATCCCTTCGCTCGTTGTAGGCCGCTGGGTCACCTTGGTAGATCGCTGAACTCTGAGGAGGCCATTCTGAGTGCTTTGTTGGGCTCGAGACAGGACGCTAGTCTCTCCCTATTCTCCTCCAGAGAGGGAACGTAGGGTTGGGAGTAGGCTAGGATAGCCAGACAAAGACTACAAAGGGGGTTAGGGAGACAATTATAAAAGGAGAATAAAAATAAAGAGGGGCGAAATTTTGTTGTGTTTTTGTGGCAAATTAAGGGAGTGGGTATGGACAGAGACGGGGCAAAGGCGATAGAGTGGGGGATACAGTAGGCTAGGTCCGAGCCCGCCTTTAGAGCGGCCGGCACCACACACTCCCTCCAGACCTGATGGAACCACACCAGAGGCCGGCCAGTTTCATTGCCGCCTGTTGTGCTGCAGCCGCCTGTTCTGCATGGGCTTACCTTGCCATGCCTAGTTGCCTGCCTCTGCATGACCCCATGCCTGCTAGCCTTGTTTGCGTTTTCCCCTGTGTCCATCCATCACCATGTGCACCAGGACCATCCAGTTTGTGAGGACTGCCCTGCAGGCAGCCTGTGCATCCAGTCTTTTGTTTGCAACATTCTCATCATTCCCTGCATCAATGAACTTTGAAATGTTTGCCTTTCCCCTTTTACAGATCACAAGTCTGGGCCATGGTTAAGTAATGGATAAGTCAAATGAAAATTGTAAATACGTGAAAACCCCGCCTGCATGTTTGTTTTAGCGCCGGCAATTTTAGTTAAGTTGTCCCCGAATGAGTCTGTGAAAGTTTGTTTAGTTAGTTACGCAGCGCTTAGGTTATTTTTTTTGGGAACGTAAAAGAAATGTCGCACTCAGGATCGAAGGTAGAACGTACGAGGGGAAAACTTACCATGCTGGTCACAACGAAAATTTGACGACTCGGGACGAGTCTGTAAAAAGGGAGGGGGTAGTGTTACGAATTTGGAATTCGATTGCACACAACATACAGTTCCTTTAGTCAGCTATGTCGATAAGTGCTTGTTCCTAGATAGCTCACCTTCCATTGTTTAAATGTTTAGAAATCGATTAGATACGCTGCGGATCGATTTTAATAGTTAGGGAACGAACAAGTGAGACATCCCTCCCCCTCTCTGCGAAGAAGAGAGAACCCTGCCGTCCCGTAATTCATGAGGTCAACAACTCCCTCCCACCCGTGGTTGAGCGGGGGAATGGATCACGAGGGATGAGTCACGCGGGCGCGGGGGGGGGGGCGGAGAAGGATAAGGACGAGATCCTTTCTTTGTTCTTGAGTAGTGAGCTTTTGCTTCGCAGAGAGTAGTCGTTCAGCAGACATTCGGGTCTGTTTGGCTTGGGTTAGGGTTGAGGCTTCGGAAGCTTTTTGCTTTTGGGCTGGCTCAGTGAGCTTCGGCTGAGGCCTGGCTCGGGAAGGAGGCTTTTTGCTTTGGTGGTTAGTGAGCTTCGGCTTCTGCTTGGCTCTGTAGCCTTTTTGCTTCGAGCTGCTTTGTTTTGGAAGGAAGTTGAGCCAGTTGCTCGGCTCGAGCTGCGAATGGTGGCTTCTTCTTCTTCTTGGTTCGTGGAGCTCTTATTCTCCATTTTGGTTCCCGGCTTGGTGCGACTCATCGGCCTCTTCTTGGAGTGGTTCCTCGGGGAAGCGACGCATCGACGGGAAGGATCGGCGCCTCGTCTCACCAGCACGTGTTGAGAAGCGCGGGGGATTCGCGGGAGCTCGGGAAGGATCGCGGCTCAGGCGATTGGTCCAGCTCGCTTCTGCTGGGACCGGGTCCGAAAAATTGAGACCACATGAGGTGGAGAGGTTCCAGATAGGTTCTGAGTTTCAGCTCACCTGTCCTCCGAGCTGGAGCTCGTATTAAAAGGCCTCTGCCACCATTTCTTGGGTGTGTGTGTGTGGTGCGTACGTGTGTCCGTGGCCCGTCTAATAAGTAGGAAATTGTTAAGTGCTTTGTGTGCTGTAAATGTTTGCATCGCATTTCGTAAAGTCGGTATAGTTCTGCTCTTACGTCTTCCCTAGTTCCCCCATTATTTTAATAAATACCCAATTGTTTAATGTTTTCCAGCTCGTCGCGTCGATTCTTTCATTGACTGAGCATTTCGTGTGTTGGAGTTAGAAAGCCGTTGGTTTGCCGTAAAAGGGGGACATTTGGACCGACGGTTCTCGGCGATTAAGCCGCTCGGAATCGCGCACGGACAGCTCGCCTCGGCGGTTTGTTCCGTACGAGTTCCGTCGAGGGGTGGAATACCCCGGTAGTTGGATCGCGGGGGTATTTAGGTACATTAAGATTGGCAATCGACCCTACCCCCACGTGATCTGCCCATTGGCGCATTTCGTTCTTGTACAAGGACACGTCGCTCGGACTTATCTGGGCGGCGATCTATATTCGGGGATCGGTCGGGCCGACTCGACTTGCGGCTTCCGTTCAGAGCGGTCGGTTGGCGCCGACGCACCGGCACCGTAACAATATACATACATCGTTGCGGTTCTACGAAACCACATGCCTCTAAGGCAATGGCACCAACATACAGTGATCCCCAGGCAAATTTTCATTGGTCTTCGTGCAGTTAGACCTTCCTCATGTCTGTGGGTAACAGGAATGAAGTTGTTGACTGGGTCTAATTGCTAGGTCTATTAACTATATTCTCTATCTTCTTTTCTGATTTCTTTTCAACAACCTTCCCTTTTAGCCATGGTACAAATCAAACAAGCGAGCAAGCACACACAGCATGAATAGCAAACACACTACAGAGCCTCCGTGGGAGAATCAACAAAAGAACACACACACAAAACGGCACACGCATGGCACGCCAATTCATTCAAATCTGCGCGCCAATTTCCAACGGCATCTCACCTTGCCTCACCCCTCGCTCATGAAAACTCACCACCTCGACTACCAACATCTCCCGCACACGGGAAAAATATTCCCACACCTCGTACCTCTGTACCGATATAATTCGCCCCTCAACAGAGCGTGTAGCATAGCTCAGGCTGTACTCGAACCACGTGATGCGGGGACAAGCATTGGATGTTAATAGCACCAACCGCATCTCGCCGGGAATGTCCAGGTGAGCACGTGGGATTGATTATAACCCTCGTCCAGTCGCCAGAACACGGTAAGACGGGCGGCGAGGAGGGTCTGGAAGAGCAATTCAGGAGTTTAGTAGGAGCTCCAGGCCGTGTCACTTAGATTGTGCGAAATGTAGACCGCTTCTGGCATGGCTAGGGCCGCTGTGGCCCAATAGAGAAGCGGGATTCGGGTCACAGCGCGTCGCTTTGGGTCGTCACCCCACCCTTCGCCAGGGCTTATAAAAGGTGGATTGCGAGCCGCTCACCTCTTCACCACTTCTGCTTCTGCCATCCGGCTCTGAGTTGGCTCCTCCGTTGCCCTGCCCTTCGCTGGCTCTTTCACTCGCAGTTGTGTGCGACTGAGACATGCTTATTCCGGTAAGACCAGTGTGGACGCACATGCCACGAGCCCCGGCAAAAGTGACTAAGCCGGAGATAATGCACTAACTCTCGAGGTGGGAACGCTCAAGCGGAGCATCCACGGAGGTACACGCTCACCTAGGCAGAGCTATGCACAATGAGGTTAGGGATCTTTTGCCTCAAGCATCTTTCTCTTTCTTCTTTCTCTCTCTCTTTCCACCCCTCTATCTCATCCCTTTGGATGCACAAAAGAGCATCATTACTGACTCACATATGAAGTTTCCACTGGCACAACACTGCACCTCACCCCCCCCCCATATTGCACAACACCACACCTTAAGCCTGCATCTCACTGGCTGCGCGCAGCTCGCGACAAGTGGAGCCATCAAATTGCGATAAAAAGCGATAATTTTCACTTGGAATCACACTGAATTTATACATAAAACAATTCGCGTATGTTCACGTAATATGTCACGAATTCCCACGAACTCCCGCGAAATTTGGGAGAATTCGCCTGGAGTTCGCATACATGTCGCACGACATTCGCGCGACGTCAGAGTGATAAAACTGAGATTTTTTTGGCACATGCAACTGTCGCGCGACGTCAGACGACATCGTGCAACCATCCGCGCAAGTCGTGCAACAGTCACACGACAATTGAGAATCGGGACTATATATATATTATATATATATATATATATATTATATATATATATATATATACATATATATGGCTCTTCCTTCCAGCAATCATATTGTCAGTTGGGAAACGAGTAAGGAGTACCCTGACTGAGTACTACAATGGTGTGGGAGCTGTGCCTGAGAACAGGATGGTGGGATTACAGGAGAATGCTGACCAAGCCTGTTGTTCAAGGTCTGTTACTAGTCAGCGTTGCACCACAACATTGTGTGTGACCAAATTGTTCATCTGCCTTGAAGGGGCTTGTGGGTGTGACCATTTTGGTGTGACCTAATTTTATGTAAAATATGTGTGACGTGATTTATGAATGATGGGAAGTGATGGAATGATGGGAAAGTGAAAAGTTTGCATTGAAGGCCATTACTCAGAACAGGAGAGAAAGAGGACAGACAATGCTGTTTTACATATGGAACTATGAGGTTTTTTTGTTTTTTTTTATAGTCATATCTGGATTGACTTTGTGAATCTATCTACATTACATTGCATGTCATATTTGTCGCACCTTCTGACTCACGAAACTAAATTGAGAAGGGTTCGAGACAACCGCGACGACTCTGACTATTTTGAGAAAAAATTTGTCGCACGAATTTTTTGAACATGTTCAAAAGTCCAGCGCCACCAGAGCGACGTCCTGCGACTCACGCGAAGGAAATGAGAACCACCGCGAATGTTTTCCAGACATTTTGGAGAATCCCGTTTGCATTTGTCGCGAGCTGTCGCAGCCACAGTGAGATACAGGCTTTAGCACCAGTATTCTCCTCCTTCCTCCCCTAAGCGTACTGGGTTGCGTTGGCGCCGACCACACCAGGTATTGCGTAGGCCGTTATTTATCTGCTGTCTGTCTTTCTGGCTATCTAATCTTCCGTGTGTGTGCACACCTGTCGTAGCACAAGTTAAGATTGTAGAAGTTCGAATCGGACAAGTCTGCTCTGTGTCTGCTTTGTAAATTGCTCACCTTTTGTCACATCCCACAAATTCCTTGCTATCCCTGCTGTACATACCAACAAACCCCACTCACTGTGCCACTATCTTTCCTCGCTGATTGTAAATAAATGCTTGATAAAATGTTCCCAGCTCGTTTCCTTCATTTGCGTCCAGCATGGTTCATATTCTTAGCTTAGCCGGGACGTTATTCCCACGATCTGTTTTCTTAGCCAGTACGTCCTTGGGGCATGCAGTGTGGCTGCAAGTGATCCGGTTTGAACAAGGTTATGGCATATCCCCGGTGATTAGATCACGTGACTATTAGGTAACCGTATTTATTAGACGGGGACCTAAGTCACGCGGTTGAGTTATTGGCGTTCACGGTCGATTCGCTACCCGCCGGCGTCCCGAGTATTCGTGTGCGACGGACGGCCTGGCGATTCTGGAGTTTGGTGAGAACCTGAGGTATCTTCCCCCTCGTGGTCTTCTCGCCCTAGACTCCGGGTCCACAACAATATATATATATATGTATAATATATATATATATATATATATATATATATATATATATATATATATATATATATATAATAAGTAAGTTACGCGCAAGTCGGCAGCGTGTAACTCGTCACTTTCGCCTAAGTCGCAGCGTCAAAAAGTCCCGAATTTATCTAATGTTAAATCCCTTTGATAAAGTCTGTAAGTCGTCATCTCGAAGTTCGTCACTTCGTCGAAGTCGTCAGATGTTGTCGTTCCCGCGTAATGGAAACTCAAGTAAATTACCACGCCTAACTCGTCACAACACTGCTGCCCGTGGAAGCCCGATTTCATGGAATCGTGATGCGCGCTCATTGGTTTACACCGCCAGTGATAGGCTATTTATAACTGGCTGGCGTCAGCTCAGTCAGCGCGCCGTCCCACATGCATCTGAAGAGTAGCAGGGTGCGCAATGCAGTCTGGTGAAGGAGTAAAGGATCGATCAAAGCTTCGTGTTGAAGTCCGATCTCGGTTTTAATATGGCTTGTTTTTGTACATCACCGCACTCACTTACACATAGAGTGGTAGTCATCACCACGATGACTGTGTCATGTATTTGTCGACATACCAATCACGATGGTAATGGGTGTCTTACAGTTGTTCATTATCTTTACTTTGATAAACTGATTCATGAATCCATCTTGCTTGATCACTTTCCAACTCACCAATGAACCCCCACCTATGCACCGAGGATGTGTTTTTTCCCTTTTGGTACAATAGCCGGCTTAGAGATTGTTGCGCCCTCTCACACGTACGTGTCCAGGCCACGCGGGACTTCGTCCTTCACCCCACAGTCATCATGAATGTTCGCATACACGTAAGTCGTCACTTTTTTCTCGGTCCCGATGGTGAACTATACGAGTAGTCTAACTGTATATATATATATATTATATATATATAATTATTAATTTTAATAAAGTGAGGTGTAGCGAAACTGAGTGATACAGTGGTGAGTGTGAATAGACTATAGTGTATTGCCATAACTAAATACATATTAACGTGGGACTGTAAGTGATCTGTAGTTGTATTGTAGTGAAGTGAAGGATGTTGCCAACATCGACAACGAATTCGTCTGTGGGAGTGGCATGAACGCACATCAACCTCAGGGCACCAAATGTAAGGGTTATTCGGTAAAGGAGATTCAGATATTGCTGATGATTCGCGTGATGGCGGCGCTGGTGCAAAGCTGACGCAGAAGAGATGCTTGCTCTCCCTGGGTGGAAACATCAGATGGGTACAGGCTAGCATCCAACCTGGAAAGATGGAATAATGGTGGCCCGGCACAATGGAGACAAACGCTTATCACATACCGCTTGATACAATACACACACACACGTTTAAGGACCCTGGGCTGTCAATCAACACACTCTCCGTTGACAGCAAGAAGGTAAGACGTGGATAGGTATGGCAAATTCCCTTCAGCAGTGGTAAAATACCTGTGTTCCACCCGTGGCTCCTAGAAACAAAGGCACACTTACTCAGGCACTAATCAATGTCAAGAGTACTTTGTACGGTGCAACACCTTGTTCGTTAAAGGGCAACGACACAGGCGGACTAGACGGCTTCTACTGAACCGATATGGCGACATCTGCTCAACGTCAAGCTGGCATGACTCGTTAAAACGAGAGTCCAAGGAGCTAATGCGGCATCGATAGTTTTCACTCAGCAGTTACGGGATGTGATGGCGTGCAGAGCAGCATTGAATGGCTGGGCATGTGATTCGGCACAGTGGACTGCAGCAGCTGCGGTGGATGATTTTCCGAGGGACGCCATCGTTCAGTGCGTCGACCAAAGATGCCGTTGGGTTGACAAAATCCAAGATGGTCAGGGTGAAAATATCATCGAACTCAAAGCGGCAGCGCTGGAAAGACGGGTGTTAAAAGCGATGGCAGTTTTTCTGGTGGTGGTATGATGAAGAAGGTGATCCACGGGCTTACGCCTATTTCAAATGATGACTGTAGTGGAGAACTTTTCCAATTTACCACTGTAAACTAGTGGCATTACCAATTGTTTCTGCAGCTACAGTAATTTTGCGCTTCATCGTTTACTATAGCGCGTAACTACAAAATGTACAGCACGATACTATAACATTTAATCTGTAGCTGAAATTCACCAAACTTGGGAGTTATTTTCATCAAGGACACAAAGGCAAGAGCAGTGTCATCTTGGCCCCAACCCTGGTGCGGGGGTTCAAAAGGTGAATACAAAAAACAACAAACAAACAAAAAAAAAATCATTACAGGGCACATTTTTTAACATGAAACTTTGTATATGTAAATCAACAATGGGGGGCCCGCATGAAATGTAATGTTTTTTGATTCATTGCCCCAGGGGGGGGATTTGAGGTCACAGGGGTCAAATCGAGAAAAACAAAAAAAACATGCAGCTCTTACGCATCTTCTGCCAGGAGTTGAGTCAATAATGTCCAAAATAATTTGTTAAACAAACACAAAAAAAAATGACCAGAACATTTTAAATCCCACAGAAAGTTAGTTAAGTTCCAAGACACAAATGAATCACTGTATTTACATATGAAGAAAAATAAAAATCAAGTTTATTCATTGCAGGCCACTGATAAATAATGGGGGGGGAGGGGTAGGCAGTGAGGAGGATCTCTCATAATGTCATTACAGGTGACTGCTACCTTGCAAACAAGTTCCTTATTTTGGAAACAATGTGCCTCTAATGCCAAAACCCTTCCTGGAATAAACATATCTAGACTCTGCCTGCTCAGTATCATCCAACACTGTGCCAAGTTACAAAACAGCAACCCCAGGCGTATGTTGAAGGTGCTCACTGGTACTCCTGGAATTATAGCATCACAACTTAGTAGAGACTTCCCTCATCAAATGTTTTTTTGTTGTTTGTTTTTTGGGTTTTTTTTAACTTGCCTTGTTTGGCGTGTAGTGGCTACAGCGGTTTAAGTTATTAGCTGCAAGGTTTTCCCTGGTTTTACAAAACTCAAGGTACTGGCCATCTGATAAGAAAACCTTGCCCTTGTATGGTTACGATTACAATGTAACAGTGTGTGCACGCACAGCACCTGTTATTTAACATCAACATAATAAACAGCACTCTTGATAGACAATCCTTTTTTATGAAATAGAAAATGCACAACAAAAACAAAAGTGAGATCATCCGCTACGTCACCAGGATTCTTATTACCTCTGCCACGAAGTGAAGGAGGTTATGTTTCACCCCTTCTGTCTGTCTGTTGTTATTGCCGGTGATCCTTCGGATTTGGCAATTAAGTTGGTCGGTTGTGTGTGTGTCTGTCGTCTGTCTGTCTGTCTTGTCTGTGTGTCTGTTTACCCTGTAGCAGCCACACCGTTTCAGCGATCATGACCAAAATGAGGTAAAAGTCGGCCATGGTCCAACTTAGACCACTTGTCGTTATTTGATGAGTCAGTCAAAGGTCAAGGTCACCCGAAATTCTTATGTTCGCAATAACGTCCGCTAAATGGTCATATCGACTTAAAACCAAAATCCAAAATGTGCATCTTCCAATTCTGCATCCACTCTGTCTCATTGAGGTGTCACCAACACCCTTCTTAGCGGTCGAGTGTCGGGGGGGGGGGGGGGGGGGTCGGTCAAAAATTTCAAATTTGGCGATTAAAAACGCCATTTCAAGTCGAATGACTTCAAAATTATGATCATGACCAAAATAAGTGCTATAACTCATTAACACAGTAGCCACTATCGACTTATAGAAACAAATTGATTTCACGGTTTTGTTTTTTCAGAGAAAAAGGGATATGAACAATTATTCTGGCAATCCTTGCTCAACGACAATTCCATTGTTTTGTTTGTGTGCAGGATATCTAAAAAAGTTGCAGACGGATTCAGATTAAATTCTTGTGGCAGGTGCGGTGTGTGACAAGGCAAACACAATTAAGATTGTATGAAGATCTGGTCCAGATTGTGGCTACTAGATTTTTAAAGATGATTCTTCAACCATTGAGAGTTTGGGGCCAACAACGATATCATCGACAAACCGATATTCTCAAAAAATTGTGGACGGATTCGGACGAACTTGTGGACAGGTTTGGTGTGGGCAGAAACAATTGATTCGATTTTGGGTGAGATCCAATCCGGATGTGGATACCGAGAATTATTATTTTATTTTTAAGTGATTTTCCACCATTGAGAGATGGGGCCAAAAACGATATAAATCTTTTTGCACGATATTTCAAAATAGTGTATGGGCCCGATATGTTCTCAATGATCAGGCATTGCGTGGCGGAGCGTATGTACTCGTACCGACGGCCCTTCTGGTTGGTACAGTGTTCGCACTATGCCTATATAAGATGAAGGTTTTCACAAGGTGACCTTTGGTTGTGTCTCATGTTTCCAACATTGCAATATCATATGTGGTATCCCAGAATATCAGTTTTTTTTTGGAAAACAAAAACTATTTGCTAAAGGAGCTGAAAGCCCCCTCCCCATCCCTTCCAATCATTCTATTTACAAAACATGGAACACGAGACATGTTATCCTGAGAAGCATGCAATGCATCAAATGCCAAACCAGGTCATGTCATACAATATGCACGTGCACACAACAACGTAAGCTTTAATGGCCAATTTTTTTTTTTTCATCATTACTCTTCTTCATATTGCCATGGATCCAATTCAGCCATGATTTCCATCATTACTTTAACAAAGTCAACTTTTGTTCACGCACAGTTGTCAATTTAATTGGGCAGGCCTGAAGCACTACTTCCCTCGTCACAAAAGCGGTTTGCATTTCATTATCACCCAAAAGCCAAATGCACCTTTGGTTCGTGTAACATGTAATAATCTGGCAATGTTTTGTCAAGCCTCCAGCTTGGTGGGACCCAAAAAAGGAGAAATTACATAATGGTGATGCAGTCGCGGAACACACGTTTCAAAGTGTAAATCGCACATATTAAAGCATTAAACACGTTACAACAAAGCAAAATCCAATGATTTGAACAAATTCAAACGTTAATATGGATCCAGGTTCGTTGGTTCCACAGCAACGTGCGCCACGATGATTCACCCTCTTCACCGACCCCGAACAATCCTGATGGCTCTTACGCTACTAAGTTCAATGTGCTTCAAAGTACAATAACAAGATAAAACAAATTATTAATAAACATCGATTACATAAAGATTGAGTTAACCTGTTTTGGCACTTGAATGCGCACGTAGCTCATGACGCTGCGATCACACAGATGGTACAGTACAGCAAAAATGATAGGGGGCATGCAATTATGTCCATGATTACACCCATGTACCTTAATCCTCTTCTAAACGCAGCAAGACATCGCATGCAATCATGGAAACTTTGCATGCAATGTCCTCACAATAACCAGAGATAATTATTCCTGGCTTGAAAATTGCAAGTCAAATGTCCAATGGTTCATCAACAATGGGTATAGTTATGTTAAATTTTTTGTACAATGGTTGCATTGCCATTGAGGGGCCCTTAATTTGACCTGTCTTGGATTTCATCAATGTTAATTTCATTCCGTGACAAACAAGGAACGAGATCTTTGCAGATCATTCTCCTTGTCCAGTGTTACTCCACGATATGACCCTGAGAAATGCCTACCACCATCAGTAATAAACTGTTTGACGTAGAGGCGCAGAGTTTACTTGCTTTCTCAACTACCCTTTAGCAATAATGGTTCAAAGTAAAAAAAAATTGGGGGGCGGGGGGCAAGGAAAGCTCCCCTTGAGCCTGAGAAGCAAATA
>CM068952.1:53585060-53600970 GCA_035128595.1 Eptatretus atami
TATATATATATAAAAGTGAGGTGAGCGAAACTGCAGTGATACAGTGGTGAGGTGAAATAGAACTATAGTGATATTGCCATAACTAAAATACAATTACAGTGGGACTGTAGTGATCTGTAGTTGTATTGTAGTGAAGTGAAGGATGTTGCCAACATCGACAACGAATGTCTCATGTGGGAGTGGCATGAACGCACATCACACCTCAGGGCACCAAATGTAAGTGGTATCTCGGTAAAGGAGATCAGATATGCTGATGATCGCGTGATGGCGGCGCTGTGCAAAGCTGACGCAGAAGAGATGCTTGCTCTCCTGGGTGAAACATCAGATGGGTACAGGCTAGTCATCCAACCTGGAAAGATGGAATACATGGTGGCCCGGCCAACAATGGAAGACAACGCTATCACATACCGCTTGATACCAATACCACACACACGTTTTAAGGACCTGGGCGTGTCAATCAACCACTCTCGTTGACAGCAAGAAGGTAAGAACGTGGATAGGTATGGGCAAATTCACCCTTCAGCAGTGTAAATACCTGTGTTCCACCCGTGGCATCCTAGAAACAAAGGCACAGCTTACTCAGGCACTAATCATGTCAAGAGTACTGTACGGTGCAACCACCTTGTCGTTAAAGGCAACCGACATCAGGCGACTAGACGGCTTCGACTGAACCGTATGGCGACATCTGCTCAACGTCAAGTGGCATGACTGTTACAAACGAGAGTCCAATGGAGCTAATCGGCGATCGATAGTTCCTCAGCAGTACGGATGTGATGGCGTGCAAGGCAGCATGGCTGGGCCATGTGATTCGGCACAGTGGACTGGCAGCAGCTGCGGTGGATGATTTTCCAGAGGGACGCCATCGTTCAGTGGGTCGACCAAAGATGCGTTGGGTTGACAAAATCCAAGAGTGGTCAGGGTGAAAATATCACTGAACTCAAAGCGGCAGCGCTGGAAAGACGGGGTGTTGAAAGCGATGGCAGTTGTTCTGGTGGTGTATGATTGAAGAAGGTGACCACGGGCTTACGCCTATTTCAAATGATGACTGTAGTGGAGAACTTTTCCAATTTACCACTGTATAACTAGTGGCATACAATTGTTCTGCAGTACAGTATTTTGCGCTTCATCGTTACTATAGCGTAACTACAAAATGTACAGCAGTAATACTATAACATTTAATCTGTAGCTGAAATTCACCAAACTTGGGAGTTATTTATCACAAGGACACAAAGGTGCAAGAGCAGTGTCATCTTGGCCCCACCCCTGGTGCGGGGGTCAAAAGGTGAAATACAAAAAACAAACAAACAAACAAAAAAAACATCATTACAGGCACTTTTTAAATGAATTTGGTATATGCAATCAACATGGGGCCCGCATGAAATGTATGTTTTTTGAATTACATTGCCAGGGGGGATTTGAGGCTCACCATGGGTCAAACGAGAAAAACAAAACAAAACATGGGAAGCTCTTACAGCATCTCTGCCAGGATTGATCATGAATGTCCAAAATACAAATATTGTAAACAAAACACAAAAACAAATGACAGAGACATTAAACCTGCCCACCACAGCACAAGAGGTATCAGCGTTCAAACAACAATGACAAATGAATACTGTAACATTACTATACGCAACATATGACAGACTTCAGGTTTTATTCGACTTGCAGGCCAACGCTGATAATAGCTAGAGGTGCGCTTCTTCTCGGGGCGAACGGACAGCAGTGCAGAGGAATTCTTCCTGATAATAAGTGCTCATTTAAACGCGAGTCAAAGGATGAGCAATCGGCTACTTGAAATGATGGTATCTATTTGTGCAGACAATTTGTTGCCTCTAGTCCTAAAATATTCCATCCCTGTGGATAATTCTCGACCAATCATGGTATTGTGGTGAGGAGTCGCCGGCGCGTGCACGTAATAGGAATTCTATATGGTCAACTATCTGGTTACGCGAGAGTTACAAACAAGCCAAAATTGGTGCGTTATGGGGTAAATGGATGGCGTCATCGGGGAACGGAGGCACGCCTTTTCGAGAAGTTTTTCGAAGAAGGTTTCGAAGGGAGGCGGAGCCAAAAAAAGGGCGAGGAAGCAAAAGCGCTGAGCCCCAGGAGATATAAGGCGGACAAGAAGCGAACTCGCGGGCTTTGTTTTTTGTCTTGGTCTTTTTTTTCTTTTCCAAGGATGGTTAGGATAGGTCAATAAATATTCAATTAGCTCGTGTGATTCGGGGCTTTGGTGTTTCAAGCCTTCTGGGAGGGTACATCGAAGAGGTTGCTTTGCTTTCCTTCCTCCTCTATTGCGCGCAAAAGTGTCTGTCTTGAGTTGGTGTTTGGTGTCTGTTGTTTGGAGTGTACCGGAGTTTCTTGCTCTTTTTTAACATGTTCGGCCAGTTTTGGGCGGTGTAAGTGGCTACAGCGGGTAAAGTTAATTACTGCTAGGGTTTTCGCCTGGGTAGGCAAGAGACACTCAGTACTGGGGCATGAGAGCTCATGATAAGCAGAAACGCTCTCGTGAGGACCCGACTGTGGGTATGGGTTAAGTACAATTCAAAGTAACAGCACGTACGGTGTCGTTGCAGTGGGAGACATATCCGACTGTGTTAACATAACATCACACAGCTAAAGATTACCACACACCGCAGCACATATCTTGATAGACTAAATAAGGCCCACTTTTGGGTCGAACAATGCTGACAACCCCATCACAAACATAGTAATAGTGGTGGATGGATTTTTCTCTACTCTCATATACGGTTGTTGGTGATTAGCAGTGGTAGTTGTGTCATCTACGTGTCATAAAGTAAAATCGGGCACGCGACATAGTGCATGAGGGGATGGAAGGTTGAGTTAATTTTTCTCATTTACACTTCGTCCCTTGTCTAGTCGTGTTCTTGGTTTGTTCTCTCTGTGCTTTGTATTGGCTCTTCGTTGTGCTGTTGGTCCCGTCCCGTTCGTGGTATGCTTATATTCTATGTATAGGCGTATGCATTAAGGTAATTGGTGTTTCCAGGTTGCACTCATTGTATAGCGTGTTTCATTATAATAATAATGTGCTTTGTTCAAATGTGCCCCGTTCGTCGCGTCCTCCTTTCACTTTCCTGATGTTGTGTGGAAGTGTATGCGTTCATGTCTCTGTCTGTGCCTGGTAAGTATGTGTCTGTATTATTTACGTTGGGCTGCTAGCAGCCACACCGGTTTCAGCGATCACTCTTTAAATACCCGTTAAGAACTAAGACTAGTGCGGATCGGCGAGGTATCAGAGGTGTCGGGCCATGTCGCACATACATTTAACACTTGTCAATTTTTTGATAGAGTCTAGGTCACGAAGCGTAAGTTCACGCGGTTATCGAGTGGAAATTCTTATTGTTCGCATAGTCGCTAAACTGTCGTATCGGACTCAAAACCAGAGCAGAATGGTGCGCAATACATCTGACATTCCTGTATATACGCGGTCTCATTGGTTCTTCCATTAGGAGAGCGTGTCCACACGAAATCGCTTCGGCTTTCACCCGGTGGAGCTATCCGCGTCGAGGCGGATGTGCGGGGAGGGTAGTGGGGGGTAGGTAGTAGGCTGGGTCTAGAGAAGAATATCGGATTAACTCTTTTGACACAACTCACCGCACTCTGCAGAGGGTAGGGAAACTGCATGATGTCTAGGTCAATATCGCGGCGCATCGTACGTGTGGCGTTAAGACACTTCAACATGAGATAGTAGATGTCTAGAGATCGAATTGGTAACTCATTTAAACAGCGTAAGCGAGATCACGACTGAATTTGATTCCGTCCTGTGGGGGCTGCTGACTATTAGTGGAAAGGGCAGTAAGTCAAGACTTGTGTCGGGCGAGATGTTCTCGTTTGGAAGGATTATTTATTTATCAGAGAAAAGGGGTAGATAAGAGACTATAACAGTTTCATTACTGGCATTACTCTCTCTAGTGGATCATCAACGGAGTACAATTATCTCAGTTACGTTCGTAGTGGAGGGGCGAGTATAAAAATGCTTATTGGCAAAGGTAGACTGTGGAAATTTTGCTATAGTAAATTATGAGTATGTGTTGCTATGTGGGTTACGAAGGTTTCGGGTGTGTACCAGGATTCTGGTGGTGAACATGTAAGAGTGACATACCACCATTCAGTTGGTATGATATTAGTATTGGTACTGGAAGGTTATGGATTGAGTGTGCATTTCTACTTAGGAGAAGGAAATTTTGAAATAATGTAGTTCACGTTTATTTTAGCACTATATGAGGAGGAATTGTGGGTGTAGGGCTAAAGCGTTTATGCGTATTCCCTTTTCGTAAAATATCCACTAGTAAGGAGTACACTTGGCCATCACATAGGAACTATTTGTCAGAACGGTCGACATGATGGATGTTGTTCCCCGGCGTGTGATGACGAATAATCGGAGGACAGGTTAATTGTCGAGCTCGCAGAGAGTTGCGCAATTAAATTAGGGGCTCTTCGCATTGGAAATAGACGGGTAGCGAGTATAAATATACGATTCCGTGAGTTTGTATGTTGGAGGAGGAAAGAGAGTTAAGCAAAGAAAAGTCTCGGTCGGAGGTTGGATTCACTGGATCACAAGAGTCTCTTCTGGAGTCTGACTGCTTGTCTCGATTTCTCTTGGTTATTTGTAAGTGTCATTTCCACTGAGCCTTATTGGCGGTAGTGCTCGTGTGGCGCCTCCACTCAGATATAGGCACCGTTCTACTATATAGATAACTTCTGGGTTCTGGCTTGGTGAAGTCACGTTTGGTTACTCTTCGAAAAATTTGTATGGCGATATGGTGGCTGCACAGACCGGCCTATCCTCAGGTCCATTGCTCATTGACGGGTATTGGGCGGGCAGGTGAGTTACAATTTTGGACTTCTCTGGCGGCTGTGAAGCGGTATTGGGCCTACACCACTTAACCGAGTTGCCCTTCTGAGTAGGTTACGACCACGTGAGCGCAACTCAACATCGCGCGGTGGTATACTGATGTAATGATGGTTAAGCTTCCTTAGGTGGACCACTCAAACGGTGTTTTTTGGTTTGCGTTTGTGTTTCATAAGGGTTTCATATACCGACAGGATTACCAAGATAATTGACCATACCGTGTCTACTGCCAGAATATAGTCTGTGGACGGGGGCACATCTGTCACGCTTCACGTAAGGAGCCTGAACAGAAGGCACCCAATTCCAGTGACTTGCGCTACTCGACCACCCCCTTCCATTCGGATACTAATCTAGTTCTGATACAGAGAACTACGGTGTGATGATGTAGCGCTGATGTGTGGTGATGAGATGCATGATGGGTACGTGATGTTGTACTTGCGTCCTTAACAGGTGGTTTGACAGATGGTGGTAGGTCAAATACATTCAAATGGAATTCGCTATAGTGTGTATTGTTCACCTCACCCAACGTCACTGCAGCAGTGCACCACATACACCCCACCAGGGTGTTTCGTAGTAGTGCCATTTTAGGATCCTCTTCTTCTCATAGACCAGTAGTCTTATCTATCGTTTTGTTAGAAATAAACATTATTACACTACTAGTGAACTGCAGACGATCTCGTCGCAATTCGGGGATTTCCCATACGTTCCAGGTCTCCATGCTGGAGAGGGGATTAAAACCGCCATCCTTGGGTATAAAAAATAAACTGCGCATTCATCGCTATCTGGCTCATTCTTTTAACGAATAGTTTCGCCTCTGGGATTGTCACACGTATGGATATGTCGCTCTCCGTGACGTCACAATATTATTTATACAAGTATAAATTTTAAATTATTTGGCCAGGGTACTGGAAGCACTAACTTTCCCTTCGTCACAAAGGCCGTTGCATTTCATAATCACCCAAAAGGCCAAAATGGCCCTGGGTTTCGTTAGTAACAAGTAAGTTATATAATACTGGCTAAATGAGTGTGTATCATATATAAGCCTCCTAGCTAGTGATGGATATAGACAAAAAGAAATACTATAACTGTGGTGATGGTAGTGTTGCAGGTTTGTCGGGGAAACCAGCATGCCAATACAAAGTACAGTTTCAAAGTATAGTCACACATCAATACCGAAGTTATTCCAATTATTTATTAAAACGGTATGTAGAACTAATTCGTTATAACAGTTTCTTTTGTTATACTAAAGCAGAGGAAAACACAAAGGATGTTGTAGCTTGTGATGCAGAACGATCATAATAATAGCCATAGGGGTTGTATATAAATTATTCATTGTTGTATTCTTCAGGGTTTCCGGTCTTCCTACTTTCACTTACTTGGGCTCGCTCTGGATTCGACTCACTCCTGAGGTAAATGCTAGCGAGTGTCAGAGGTCAACGTGAGAAACTGCTGCACAGGAGGTTCTCGGGGTTCCGGGCGAGCCTAAAGGCCAAGACACTCGATGCGGCGAGTCATGGCCGCTGGACAGTTGCAGCGTCGCTGTTACGTCGATCACATGCTCATATAGTCAATTGTCATTAAGGGGAGAGAATTCGTCAGTGATATCGCATTTGATGGCATGCAAATGGAGAGTAACTATTTAGGGATGGATCTAGCACGAAACTCCGTTGTGTTCCATCTTCACAATCAGTGCAATTAACACAGGCAACGTCACGATCATGACCGCTCACGCGATTCACCGAGATTAAGGGTCAACGAAACAACCACGAACATGTGAAGGCGAATAAAAGGTAACACTAGTCTTCGGAGATTTCGGGAATAAGATGTATAGGTAGTGCGGAGAGTTACACAGAAGCAGCGCCTATGTGATTCTTCGATTTTCTTCTTATATCCTATCAATCCAAAGGTCCGACAAAAGCACACTATTTCGTAGTTCAATTCATTGGGGAAAATTTTGGGCATTGCAACACTGCGTACACAAATTTACGGAACGTACGTGATAAATGCTCTGACGCTGGATGAGACAGAATTTGTGGAGTGGTAATATTGCAGATGTATCACAGCGCTTCGCAACAATGTAGGTGGTATGTGCTTATCGATTATGAAAAATTTCAGTATCGCGTTCGTATTGGTTCTTCCATGGGAAGGCGCTCGTCCTTTAAGTAAATGTGTCATGTGCATGTGATATTTCCATGTCATCCATCAAAAATGGTGTTTATACTTTCGCCGTGTCAGCTGGCAGACAGTGGGGTATTCGCTTCCACGGGAGTAGTGTTGACCACAGTCTTTTCAATCTGTTCTTTCCTCACGTTGGCAGCTAAAGTGCTGCGTACATTCCGAGCTGCGGGGATAGGTGGATACAGCTGAGAAGATATGCCACTACCAGTTCGGCAGATCGCGAATGCTGTTGGACCGTACGCAGATTACGTCGATCGTCTTCTCACAGTAGATCGAACCGCCCCTTTAGGGCGGTCGAAATCGTTGTCTCTTCGAAGCCGAGGAACGACATGTCTGAAGGACGGTCGAGCTGGTCGGGGCCACGAGGAAAGCTCCCCTTGCGGCGGCGCCGCGTGTGGGTTTTTGCGGACGAGTCGATCGCAATTTCGGTGTGGGCGCTTGGGCACGCCAGGTCGATAAATAAGTTAAGTGGATAAAGTAAAGCTAGGTAAATATAGATTTGGGTCAGATGCTGCTCTGGAGATATTCGAGACGGCGTAAATGGCGGACAGAACGAGAGTGATTAGTTCGAGTATTGCCGTATCCTCTTCACAGTTGCGAACAAGATTGCCAAAGGTAGAAGAGGATCCGCATTGGTGGGAAAAAATTAATAAGTTAAGTAGTGAGGTTATTAAAATAAATTGTAAAACACATAGGTCGGAGGTTATTCAGAGATCAGTAAAATTATATTGGATACAGCTGCCAAGTTGAATCCTGGCTGTCATTTCTGGCCAAAGAGGTTTGGTTCAACTAAATGAATTAGTGAACGAGGATGTGATTGTGATTACGTGGAGCAGAATGACTAGCGGACGACTTAGAATTTTAAATGAATTCTTTTGCTTAGAAAACTGCTATTCGAGGAATGGCTTAATGTACGCTCTGGAATATGGACACGGTCTACTTAAGTCGCTGGGATGAATAGCACAACTTCTCTCTACATGAAGTTAGAAATTAACCTTTGAAGAAGTAGGATGATGGTGGATTTATCAGGTGAATAGTACGCTGAGGAAGTATAGAAGGATATGCTAGAGTGTTTGATACTCCCTTGGAACTGATCCAACGTACATTATGTATACGATACCAAAACGATCGATGGTAGATGTTAGAAGTCGAACTCTATGGGAGATCCAGTTGGTCATAAGAATCTGAAAACGTAGTGGAACAAATAAAGATTGAAGGGATGAAGCGGAGGGTAATCTGGGGATCTGGGAGGAGTAGACGCTAAGAGGGCAACGTGCATTCACTGGATGGGACAATTGGGAAGGTTCAGAGGAGTGATGTGAAGACAAAGAGCAAGGGAGCATTGAACATGTGAGTATGGAGGAGGGTCAAAAATCAATGGGGATAACAATCTTAAATGTTAACATAATTCTTAAAGTACGGGCACGGAGGAGAAGTGTATAGTGTATAAGAACCAAATAAATGGGGCTGTTCTCACAAGGCTGAAGGACTTGCGCTGGAGACTAGGGCTTCTGTATGACAGTAAGAGGGTCGGACTCATTGGTTGCTGTTTCTTGCTAGCACCGCAGTATTTGTAGTAACCAGGAGATGGTCGGTATCTCCAAGAATTGACTTCAAGGAATTTGCTACTGTGCTGAAGGCAGCTTAGGTTTTCAAGCTAAATCGCGCCCATTAGAAATCCTTCACAGGCGAGAAGAACGCTCAACAGAGAATGTTAAGGTGGTTGTAATACAAAATCCAGCGGAGGGTACCTAGGTTTCCAAATCAGCTGGTACCAGGCGCCCGATTCAGGTGATGTTCGATTCCGGCATGGCTGAACTTCGATACACCCCTATTGTATGCTTGCAATGTATAGCTATAAAGGTACGGAATCAAGATCATCTCTGTTGCAATCATTCTCTACTAGTCCGCAAATCTGGGTCTCGTCGACACCGCCACGACCCGCCCTCTGCTGCCGAACAGGACTCCGCCTCCTCTCATCTCCTGCGCAGGGGCACAACAATTAGAGACGGCCATTGATTCGGAGAGACCGCCTAACACTTTGAGGGTACAACACTATTCATTTACTCGCCTACCTCCATGCCTGTTCACTTAGTATCCGTCCCGCGTTTTCAAGATGGAGTTGTGGTTTCAACAACTTTCAAAATGGACTGTCTGACTCAAACTCACTACCCTCTTCAAAACGTGGAACATGGTCTCCTACACGTGTGGCTTGAAGCCAGAGACAACGCGCCCACTGTCCTGGCTCACACCAACACTCTTGTGAACGAGGGACAAAGGGAGTCACACCCCCCTCCCCACGAAAACGTATTGCTCGGTAATCGATGTTCGTGCTTCTTGTAATTTTCCAATTAATTGACAATTTCTAGAAGCGTTTACAGTAGATGCGTAGCCTCACTCTCTTCTCCACTTTCCGTTGTTTTCAATTAGGGCTCCTCTATCATTCGGGATGTGGTGGTACGTGTGTAATGTGGTGCAGTTGTAGCGTAGTGCGTGTGGCATATTGGGTGTTCGCAATTCTGCAAGTTTAAGGTAAGAATTTTCTCACGGAGTTTTATTTGGGTTATTGTGGGGTAAATATACTTATTCAACTATTTATAGAATCTTGCACATTTCTGTGTTCCACACTTTTGGCAAGTTACTTCAGGTTTAATATTCCTAATTTCTCGCACATTATGTTTGGTCAGACTACGATTTCTGATGTTTTCCTTTCATATGTATTCTTAGCATGGTCCGGAAATGTGATTATATATAATAGTCAGGGATCAGAGATATTATTACAATTCGGATCGCGGGTTCTTTATAGGCAGGTCCTGCGGGCTTGGTTCACAGGCACTGTGTCGCTCGAGCCTGCATCCGATCCGGTAAGTGATCCGGTCTCGAGACAAGGCGTACCGAGGGGTGTTCCCCGGTAATTAAACCAGTGATTAATTTAAGGGTAACGACCGTGATTAACGTGCATAGAGGGAGGACCGCCTAGATCACGCGGGTGAGTTTATTGTGCCGTCCACGGTCGCAAGATACACTCACAAGCGAGGACCCACGCCGCGTCACGGAACTTCATCAGTGGTGCGACGGCCTACATTCGGGGAGTCTGTGGAGCGAATAGATACTCCTACCCCCAACAGTTGTTCTCAGCCCGATACCACACACGACCCGCATTCACATGATCGCTATATAGTGTTTCTAGATTCAACAAGGCTATCAGGGAACTAATTTTAGGTCTCGAAAATTGTAAACTCACTCATTTAAAATACACACTTGTGGGTCAAGACAGCTGTTGGATTTGCAAGGTAAAATATTTTTAAAACCTTAACTCTGAAGACTATTACTTAAAACCGTATGTTACAGAATTTAAGAGTTAGTGCATAACTTTTTATCCCCATGGGAACTCGTGATATACTTAAGCCTTGTTGCATCGATTGGTTTAAGTTAACTTTTCGTACCTGTTTTAATAATCATTCTTAATAGCACATTAATTTCATAAGAAATGCTGGAATGCTGTGCTATGCAGACAGGAGTTCTTTCAAAGATTCTGAATGACTGATGTGCTGGTTGTCCTAAATGCAAGAGTCGTAATTATTGAGAGATTTGCAGGATTGATTGTATCGGTCTGGACGAACAAAATATTCTCAATTTGCATCGAGAAGTTTTATGAGAAGTAGGTATTTCAGAATATCTTGTTAACATCTGATCTACGAGTGACGCACTAGTCGTTTGTCCATTCGCTCACATGGGTATACGAAAAGTTTGAAGCTGGCAACAACTTAAAACACAAATACAACACAGATCACCAAGGGACTAGGTTATAATAAGAAATTTTTTCATGGTATGAGTAAGCATCAAGGCAACTTTATAGAGGAAATAAAATGTAAAAAAATCCAATCACACAATCAATCCAAATAAAATCAGTGAACAGTCATCAACTATTTACAATTATAGGGAATTTTGTGCAATTGAGCATTGCAGGAGTCGCTATAGTGACATCGAAATTGATGACTGCACGGTATGCACATTTCTGCGTGTGCAAGTGGATTGAAGAAAGAACACAGAGTTGAATATCCAGTTCCACTGAGGATCGATTTCACCGCGATGAAAACCTTTAAGTTCAATTTTACTCAGATTTTAACAATGAGGTCAAGGATGATTGGTATTAGGATGCTACGAATATAGTCTGTACTAATGTCAAGGAGGGAAATTCTCAAACTGCTATCACCACTTTTATTCGCACTTGTAAGGTATTTGGGTCTGCAAGGACTTGAAAGTCAACGTGCTTTTCTCAGGTCAAAATGCCTCAAAAGGGCCATAGAAAAATGACACAAAAAATTATCGGATCATGAGTCTGTTGAAAACGAAAGTAGACACAACGAGGGTGGCCACAATGCTGTGCTTTGGGAAATCTAAAAACACTGCACAATTGCAACTTCAAGATAAGATGTCCATCATAGAAGACTTTTTCCTGTTCAAAGGTCAACGGGCGATTGTTAATTTGGCAACTGAGAAAATGCAGGACCAGGTCGGAAACTTTCCTCAGATATTATCGAATCATTTTATTCTGGATAAGAAGGAGAAGATGACAGTACAATTACAGGGTCTGGATTTCATGATTAAAAAAGGACTTTAAACAGGAAAAATAAAACGGAAAGTAAGATTTAAATACCTATTAACTACTATCGGCAGTTTATCCAGAACAAGCAATAAACTAGAACAAGCAGTCACATAGACATTAGGAGGTACTTACGAAAACTCGTCATTATTACATTGACTCTGACCATTGTCCTAAATAAAAGCTGTTTCGAAGAGATAAGGTGGGATAATTATCCAGTATTGTTTCTTAACGATGATGCTGATTCCATCACATCAAATAATTGTAAAAGTAGGTCGGACAGCGACAGCAAAAATCTTTCCATTCTCCACGTTGGATTATTTACGGAATGCTTATTGTTTTGACTGCAGCTGTTTGACCCTTGAGGGGGGCACCTTTTAACTTATGACCGTAGTTTTTGGAGCAAATCTAATCAGCACTAGCCATCACCCTCATGAATACGTGGTGTAATTATCCTAGCATTTTTAGCTTCTTCCGCTTCTCGAGTTATTGTGCTACCAAAAAACATACCAAACCATACAACATAACAAACAAGAAACGGTAGTCATCAATTATACTTAGAAATCTTTAGTTTCGTAAGTAACAGGCAGTCATAAGACTGGGGTACTTACGAAATCGTCAACTTGCCTTGACCTTGTTCTATAAAAGCTGTCTCTAGAGAAGGTAGCGACGCAACCAGACGTTATCTTCAGTACTTACTCGAATGATTCTTGTACAAACCATAAAATACGTTATATGTTTTTGACTCGGCACGGTGACTTTCTCTAGACGGTTACTTTCACCATTTTGACAGAAAAAATTAATCAGCGGCTAGCCACCCTCCTGTACGTGGTGCAATTTGACATTGGTAGCTTCTGTCGTTCTGGAGTGGGATCCGCTGCTACAATCAACACTACAAACGAGCACGAAATTTACAACAAACAAACACACAAACAGAGGACGGAAGACATCAATATAATTTATTCGAATCTTTTAGATTTCGTAAGTAGGAAGCAGTCAATTTCATATGACTGGTCTGTAAGAGAATTCGTCAACTTGAAACTTCTTCTTGACTTTTGTGCTAATAGGAAGCTGTCTCTAGAGAAGCGTAGCTGACTGCAAATCAGAAGTTTTCTTACCGACTGATTCTGCTCCAAAACCCTCAAAAAATCGAATCGTTTGACCTCACCTGTGACAATTGACCTTTGACAAATCTAATCAGCGCTAGCATCACCCTCTGGAGATACACGTTGTGATGTAAATTCTAGCACCATTGGTAGCTTTTCGTTCTCGAGTTATCGTGCTACATACAAACACCACACCAAAGCACACACACAATATCGAGGTGACGGAAGTCATAATAGATTTCGTAAGTAATCAATAATTTTGTGGCATCATGTTCGTGCACTGTCATTAATGGAGGTATTTCAGGTAAGAGTATGTTTTTCAATTGATTCTGCTTCATATAGATACAGCAGTACAGTAAAAGTATACTGATTTACGTCTCCCTTTCTTGGGTTGATATTCGCAATATGTAATACTTATTAAATGCATTACATTGCTTCGCCTCAACTCTACTTACGTCGCTTTAATAAGCATAACCTTGTATTCTTGAACGTTTGTCAGAACTTACAAGACTGCAAAGACGTCAGAATAACAGTCACTAAAAGTAACACAAATCAGGGCAATTTGCAAAATTGCCAAAAGACCTACTCGCCTTTACTTCGCACATAAAGGGAAATGGTACTGTGCTGTAGATTAGGCTAAGAGGCAATCGTGAAAAGTCAAATTATCACCGAAAAGTGAAATTACAGTTATTGCGTTCGAATGGCATTTGATCGGCTGAACCTCGTTTGGCGGCTTGCACCTGTTAGCGTGTTATTAGGTTTGCCTCTAACGACGAGTCGCATACAGTCTAAAAATTACCCCGTCGTGGGGGTGACGGTTCAATCTCTACAATACCACAAAGAATTATTCTCAATGTTTATACAGCCTTATCGCCCGAAAGACTGACTTGTGCACTCGACACATGTGCAGTTTGGTTTAAGATGATCGGCATTTTGGGCACGCGCGACGATTTAAATTATATTTGATATAAATGCCGACGTTTACATTTCGGTTTTGAAACTTTTGCCCTTCGGGGAATGTAATAAATACGCAAAGTAGTGGTATTATATATTAATTTATTTCCTATTTCTCCTTTCCATATGACTTTCTTTGTTGCGAATACACATCGGTTTTCTTATGGCCATCTTCAGAATCACGTGAAACGATTAAAACAACTGACGGCGTAAGAGACAATCAAAATATAGATCGGCTTAGCATACAGATAAATATTATTTTACTATCATAATCAATATAAAAGTTTGACGAAGTTATTCTTAGTAGTTATAAGGGCAGACTAGATAGGTTTTAGTGTAACAGATGGAAGAGTTGTTTATAACTTACGTGACCTCGTGACTTGACCTGACTTTCGAAACGATCTAGTTTATACGTCTCGTGCATATTCACTTCATCGACCTCTTACCCACATATTATCTAGTTTTTATCAAGATCGGTTATATGCAAAATTGGTAGGAAGGCCGGACGAGTACATTTGGTACGAGCTTTATTAGGTCCATACGGTAGAAGATGACCTAAAAAATAGTCAAACGTTCATCTAAAATAGAGGAAGAAGAAGAGAGAGGCACCGACAAGATCTTATGACTCAGCTCGGGGAGGAAGTTTATTTTGATTTAAATGATGTCTGTTTGTAAATTGTTTTTTATTTATTTATTTACTTCATACCATTATTGTCCTAGACCATAGGACTGTCATTAATACACAAAAAAAGGGAATGTACGATAAAAAGCAAAATTATTATCACTACGATAAGGTGAGACCGTCGAAGGAAAGCATAACCCTAACTCTATATTTCCATTAAATTTGGTTTAGTTAAATATTGCTCAATTGTCTTACGTCATTCTCCAAATATTGTGTGGGCTCAAATTTTCTAGGAATGCATCCTGACATAAAACCGGGGTTATTACTTTGCTTGCATTTGGTACGTAGAGATAATCCACCTGTTAATTTTCATAACAACTAAATAATTAACAGCAACATAGCAGTTACAAAGGAGAAACAAGACTCACAGAGTTCATGAAGTCATCGTTCTTGAACAGAATTTTGCAGCAAATAGCCAAGCACACATTCTGGATCTGCTCGTCCTGAATATAAATAAATAAATATGCGTTTTAGGTTTTCATCTTTACATGACAGGATAAACTTGCATTAATACAAACATAAGAAGACTCATTACAAGGATGTCTATCATCAAATGGGTCAGGGTCCACCTCTATGATACTCTTCGGTTTCCTTCTCTATTCGCTCGGAGATGCTGCAACACAGATACATATAAATATCGTCCATTTTATTAATACACATTCACAGGGTTTTCTTTCAGCATGTGAACGGGAAAACAACCTGATGATTTAATCCACGGCAAAACAAATTTGGTTTTACTATGATAAACAAACACACAAAACAGAGTTAGAGTCCTGGGTAAATCAATTAGCGCAGTATAACAAATTTAATATGACAGAGCAATTGGTGAAAAGTTGCAGAATATTGGCCAATTATGATAAGCTAATTTCATTAACAGGGGCCGCCAAAACTGACCTGCTCAATGGAGACTGGTCCCATCCTCCATAAGCAAAATAATGGAATTGATCACCAACAGCAGAGGTGGTGGAGAGGTTGGATTTTTCCACACACCACATATATTAATATAATATTGAGACAAGAATCTTCATTCATTAGTTTTCTGGAAGTTGCTTTTACCTAGAAATACTGCTTTCTATCATATTGCTCAAGCGCTGAGATGATGGCCTTGGGTATTGACACTCACCTCTAAGCTGTGGAGCCTGGGTTTTTTGAATCCCGACCCAGCTATAAACTGTCATCCGCTGGTGTTTTTTTACAGGCAGAGTGATTTCATCAATGTGTATGCTGTCGCATCAGATGTTGTTAAACAGGCAACGTCTGCACATTCTTGGTGGATGTTAAAGATCCATGGTTTTGTCCCTTTGTCGAAGAAGTAGGCGAGCTATCGCTGGCACCAACAAGCCAAATTCCAAATTACTGCTCTAACAGCAGAGGGCCATTGCCATCAGCGACAGAGCCACGGCCTTCAGCCATGATATCCCCACAATCTTGTGCTGCTACAAACGAACGAATAATCATATGCTATGGTTCATTTGGAGGAGGAGGTGGGGGGGGGGGCGAGAGGGGTGTAG
>CM068952.1:53628567-53639840 GCA_035128595.1 Eptatretus atami
CTAGATCAATAAAGATTAACACTAACCCACCAACATTGTTATTCCTGAGATCAAACCCACGAGCTATGCTCGGAACAGACAGACAGACGACAGACAGACAGACGAACACAACAATAACGAAATAGTGGTCACTTATTTTTTTGTCGAAAATATTTTTTCGTGAACAAAATCAATTCCGATTCAGTCAAGTACTCTTCGGGATTATCTAATACAACAACCTCACGGTATAGTTCGCTCGTAGCTATCTTTTTTTTTTCTTGAGACTATTTTTTTTCATCAACCGCTGTTCAACGGAAACCCTGGTTCATGGCCGTCCGATATTATAAAGGAGAGGCGTCTGTCTGTGTGTCCATCAGGTGAAGAAGAAGCAGGACTCAAGCTTAATGTGGCGGATCCTGCTGTTATAGAAAATTAAAAATGGTCCATTGGAAAGCTAATAATCGATTACTTGGAACAAAATTGTGTCCATTTCATATAAAGATGCCCGTTTTAAAAAAAAAAAAAGCCTGTCTTTGTCGAATTGAGAAGAGGAGCGGAATGTTGAGGTAAGGCAACGGTTCCACAGTAACATTTATTATTCTACGACAGTAGGAACCCTTTAGAAGCCCAAAGAAGAGCACACAAATTATAAAACTGTATTACAGTAAATTTCTTGAAGCATGCAAAAAATATATAGAAGTACACCTAGGAAACAAACAACAACACAACCACCATGATTGCCAGCAACACAACAAAGTTTTACAAAGTCCTTTTCTCACAAGTTCATTTCATTTACATCCTTATTAAGATTACACATAGACATGCAATACATTTGTGAAGTAAACACATGTTTTTGATTAACCCATCAGTGAGGGAATGGTATACAGGATTTGGAACTACACACCTTTGTTAACTGTGCTGAATAAAACCTCAAAATATTTGTACCTACAGTAAGAAATAATTTGTAATTTATTGACTAATTTTCTAACTTTCTTTATCATCAGCTGGCTCCATGCTTCATCAATTTCAACCCTTTCTGCCGAACTCCACAAATAGTGGGTCATAACCTCTGCATGGGTCCATATATTATTGGTCACAACCTCACTTATGTCTAAATCCTGTTGTGATGTAGATCGACATGACATGTGACTCTATATCACATTACCATGAAATATACACATTTATCTTACATATACATGTACGTTACCGATGACGTACTTTTCACCTTCCAATATTGAGCTGCTATTCAATACAGAAACTGTCATAATAACGGTCTTAAACATCTACTGTTCCTTAGACCACTGAAAGTTTTGAAATGTATTTCATCGAATGCTTCATTATAATATTTTTGGCTGCTCTAGAGCACCTTATTCTGGACATTTCATCTGTCTGTCTGTCCGCGAAACTTTGGTCAAGCCTAGGGGCTAAACACTCAACCGATTCCAATGAATTTGTAGGTAGGACCAATATTTCTGGGATCGTGTGCTTCGATAATGGACCCGGGCCTAGCAACGGCATAGCAACGCCTTAAAGTCGTCAAAAAATCGAAAAAAATCAAAAAAAAAATCGAAGCTTAGAGTTTTGCATCTATCCGCTCCCTTCATGCCATTTGCACCTATCAAAATATATTTGTTGGAGGAGAATAGGTTTTTGGGAGACATGTGAACATTTCAGAATCGGTTTAATTGCGATTATCTTCAAGAGAAAGAGTCTGATTTATGAAACTTTGGTGAAATGTGTACAATGTGGCTAGCATGTACACAAAAGAATGGTTGCTACTTATGCACACCTCCGTTGCTTGAAACAGCTAAATACTTTATCTTACACTCGTACACTATGTGGACTGTACAAAAATACATACTCTCGAAACTGGATTCCGAGGACTGTTTTTTTGTGCCAGGGAATGTCTTACAGCATCATATAAAAAATAAATCTTAGCAAAAGATAAATGGAATTTCCAGGCTGCCATTTGTTAGGATTCTTTGAATATGCTGAATTTTACACAGTGGGTTCTGGGCGCAAACAAGAGGGCTGTGATATATATTTATTGTGCTAAATTGATTGAGAGCATGTACATGAATATCGGCTAGTCGCGTCGGCAGCTTCCATCTGGACGAGCACGCATGTCGCCTACCGCTTGTTACTTAACTATTGTTTTTATTGAATTCCATTTGGTGTCGTTTTTGACCCTGAAAAAATACTTTTTTCATTACCTCCTGCACCGAAGGGAAAGGACGATATTTTTCAACCCTTTCTGTCAGTCTGTCTGTCTGTTTGTGCAAGGATATCTCAAAGTTGTGGACATTCGGACTAAATTTGGGACAGGTTGGTGTGTGACAAGGAAAAATATTTCCATGTTATGAGATCTGATCTCGAATCCGGATCTGGATACGAGAATTTTTAAAGTGATTCTCCCATTGAATGATCGGGCTAAAACAATAATCAGCACGATTTTCAAAGTTGTGGATGAGTTGTGACAAAACGATGGATGAGTTGGTTAAGTGACAACAAAGCCGATTCGATTTGGGTTCAGGCCGGATCAGATCGCCAATCAGTGGAATAAAGCATAAACTGTTCAGCCTGGCGGGTGGCGCTCGCCCAAGTACCATTGTCCTTTGATAAACTGTAGCTCCAAGTGTTAAGCATATGTATGACTACTGTTTTAATTGTTAAAAGTCTGTGCTGTGGTCTGTTCTGATCATTCCAGGAAACTATACCATAGAAGAGCTTTAGTATGTTGCTGTTCCAACAAAGCATTCGTACAATTGTGGATTGAACAATTTTTTAAAACAATTTAGTGGAAAGATTATTATTATTATTGATATTTTATGGTTTGGAAAATTGGTATTGTATTGATATTGTTATGTGTAACATAAACTGGGTCCAACACGTGGACAGGTCTTTAATCCGAAAATCTCACACTCTCACTAGGTCTCTCCGAAGGACTGTTTAGAACCCCCCCAATCCACCACTTAACAATCTCTGGAAGAAGTCCTTTCTTTCAAGCTCTTGGTCTCACCTATCTTGCATGACCTTTCCTGGAAAGCCACATTTCAAACTCGCTCAAAGCCAGTGCCGACTGGAATCCTCGTGCAAGGTCTTCCTCGCCCACTGAGCTCTGATCAACAAAGCTTTCGTCGCAGCCTGATGAGTACTGCTCTCCTCTGGGTGTGCTCCTGCTCCCACCTTTCGGCTTCACACTGTGGAAACCAAGCATTTCGGATCTTGCATCTCCCGCGATGAGGCTGTAGTCTTGGCTCTCACTGTTCACTGCGGATGTCGATGTCTTTCTTTTTCTACCTTCGACTCTCGGCTCACCCCCTGCTGTGTCTGCGATTTGTCACCATATTTCCGCAGGGCGCTCTAAGGTCCCCAAAACCCCTTCTGGTAAAACTACCAAGTACAATACTGCTCACCTTCCTCTTTCATTCTCTTTTTTTCTCGCCTTTGGAATAACTCCGTCTCTCTATTCAATCCCATTCTTCCCTCCAGGCTGCAAACACGCTGTCACCACCACTCTTATCGTTCCATCCAAATCCTCGATTCTTTCTTACCTGTTATCACCCAAAACCCACTCCTTCAAATTCCCTGCTTCCTTCGAAGTCCCTGTAAGTTCATCTTGTTACCCGTGTCCCCGCCGACATCCTCTCCCTTCACAATCTTCCGAATTCTCTGTCCCATGTTTTGTCCTTTCACTCGCCCTCTTGCCTCAATGCCCTTGCTGTGTAGTGTGTTAGCTCTATAAACCTCGACAAGGTTTAAAAAAAAAAAAAATACACCACTTAAAGAGTCAAGCATGTCTGATTGCTCTTTTCTTTGTTTAAATGTTATAACTTTCAAGTTATAATACAATTTATATTATTACATTTAAACTTATTTTTGAAATCACACGGATATCGAAATTATTACAGAATACGTATCTATCACTAGATGAGAAAACCTTCTCCATCAGAGCCTCTGCTTGCGAGTCGCTTTTACCTTGCCTGAGCATCGTGAATCCGCAAATTTTTTTTTTTTCAACAGCATGGTACTACGTACCATTATGTGAACTGCTGTTTTAATTGACTGCTTTTGTAGGATCTTTGAGAGAAATTAAAAATTATAACTCTGTTAAGAGAGGATGACATCCTGTCTCTGTTATCATCTGAGCTCAAGCGTTTGGACATCGTATTGCAGCACTCTCTGAGGTTGGAAACCGATTGCTGGTGATCATGGCGGGTGATGAACCTACTATTGGTCTGGTTCGTCTGATGTTTCATGTCAGAGATTGCTATAGCTGTAGTCCATATGCAGACTCCATGATAATTGAGGTACACATCAACGAGCTTATGAGACTAAGGATTTGTCACTCCTTGGTGCATTTCCGTGGTTCTGGAGATGCTTCTCCTGAGTGAGTGAATCTCCCGTGAACGGCATTCTTATGCCCGCTCGAGTCTTGTGTTGATCAGTGCCCCTAGTGAGATACTCTTCCAGTCATGGGTGATTCTATGCTCGATGGAACTGACAGGATGGTTCTGAGACATGTGTGGTCCCCATGGTCTAGAACTGTGAACTGAATAGCATAGTTCCTTGATTGCAAGAAGTCTGGACTTAGGTAGATGTTATGGTTCCGCCCATCAATATCGCTGGACTTGTATTCCAATGCTGGGTGTGGCAAGGATTGACACTTGTCGTTGATGTTCGCTGGGATGATCCAGAACTGCAGGGTCTACCAGAGTGCTCAGTTCCTCATATCTGACCACCGGCTTTTTAGCAACTCTGAAGATGCAGCAAATTCAGGAGAAGGTACCATCCCAGCTAGCTGGATGTTGCAGCTCAAGTGAGAGGGTAGCTGAGGAGTTGCGAGAGGTGAGTGGAGATTTGGAGGGTCTGGGTGCTTTGGTATCCTGAAAGTTGTGGAAGCCTTCAAGACACAGTCCTTGATGTTGCTGTCGATGTTTGAGCACTACCGTAGGGCGAAGGAATTTGTCTTCAAGGACACTGTTTACCGTTGACCAGAGGCCATCTCTCTGGTTTGTGTTTTCCTGAGAATGGGCATGGTGCGCCCATTATGGGTGGAGCCATGCCCAAAAAACGTGCTTTTACGGGGTAGCCGATGTCAATTTGCATCTTCTCCTAGGGGGTTTGTCGAATCTGGCTGGGGTTTTGGTATTTGGTTAGCCCAATGGCACCTGCATAGCCCCACGGAGCTCATTTTCATTTTCGTCCCAAGGTCAAGGTCACAAGGTCACGAACTTAGAAAATTGCGAATTTTGACGTAAAAAACATTCGACCGCCCAAACTTTGAGAGCTAGGATGACAATATTTTTATGCATAACCTTGAGTCATTCCCACCTAAGTCTTGAAACCATTTTGCTCTATCTCGAAACCTTGCCCGTGCGCCCCATTCAAGTTTGTTTTTACGCTGATTCATCAAGTATGGATAATCCGAGGAGTGTGAAATGCCATATAGCCTATATGACGTTATATTGTTCCTGGAATGTTCCGGAGGAAGTTTTGCACCAAAGTCATAATCCTTGACCTTTGACCTTTAAAGTTCACAAGGTCAAATTTTCAAAGTTGTGGGAATCAAACCGGGTTTCGACCTTCTTCGACGAACTAACTCAATAAGCTATAGCACGTATCCTGTTTCCTATTTTAATGTCCACAACATTGTTTTGTGACCTTTAAAGGTTATGCAAAGGTCAAATTTTGAAAGTTGTTTGAACGAAACTGGGTTTTGACATTTTGCAGCTAATAACCTGTCACTCGTACCACATCATGTTGATCATTTTTATAACTTGGTCAAACATTATCACATTGTCTCATCCTTGACTCTGAAACAATCTACATCGTCAAATACCGCTCGTGAACCATCGTCGTCTTCAGACTTGTTTAATAATTTTTTTCGTTGCCCGAATTTGAATGAAACTTGATACTGCACACCGCAGGTGAATGGTGAGTAGGGTGGCCCTAAAATGTTTGCGATATCGTGTACCGTTTTGGCTGTATTTCAGGAACATACATATATAATATAAGATGAGAGTTTTAGTAATATATAGTAAATGAGTAGCATAAGTCAAAGTCCCATCGAAATCCCCCCCCCCCCCCCCACTTGTTTCTTATATGCATTGATGATCTAAATGATGGCCTGGAAGTGGCTCCTGTCCAATCAGAGTTAGGGGTGCATCATTAACCAGTATGCTTGGTGTTGGCTTAATGGCTCGTGGTTGGGCTTGGGATCCTAGGATCCTGAGTTCAAATCCTGATTGGATGTTGAATTAATACCAGGTGGGGTTGATTCAGCCTATCATCCTTCCGAGGTCAGCAAAAATGAGTACCAGCTTGCTAGTATCCTGTGTCGGAGTGGTGACCCGTCCAGGATTGTGCCCAATAGCCCAGGAGACTGCTTAGGCAGAACCAACGGGCCCAATGGATGGATGGATTAACCAGTATAAAGCAGAAAGGTGTAAAAGACACTAAGTGGATGGAAGAGGGATGTGTTGACCTGACAAGCACCAAAAAATGCGAAACTAGTCGACAGCTTTGCTATTCATCTGCTTGGTGACAGCATTTGATCTTGGCCCATTTACGTTGCAAGAGGCCCTTCTGAGGGTGCAGTCATGACGTCGTCGTGACAGTATCATCACGGTGTTCATCCAGGTCGGAGAACTTCATTGATCATTTGCGTAAACCCACATATATATGTATGTCGTGTCATGATCCTAGAGGCATGCAACTACGTCTCTGAGGTGCCTAGCCTCGGTTTGAATCCTGCCCGAGCTATAAACAATCATCCTGGAGTTTGATATGCAGGGTGAGGCATCAATGTGTTTGGCGTTCCTCGGATGGGCGTCAAGCTCAGTGTTCCATCTGCTGGCATTAATGATCATAATCGTGATGGTATCGTCATGGCATTCGTGACGATACTCCGTCACAGAGACTCGGTGAGCCTATGTTACATTTGTGTGGTAATGATAATCAGTAATTGGTGTGTCTTCCAGATGACAAGTGACATACCATGTTCCAGTCTTATCACCGTGCCTCCAAAAACAGCAACAAAACTCAAACAACCAACACAGGCTGAGGACGCACGACAAATGGTGCTTACATATGCAAGAAAAGGTTCTTACATCAGCCGTTTTTCTCACCGAGGTAAGGTTAATTGGATGACAAAATAAACCTTTAGTAAAATTAGTGGCAAAGAAAACGCAAATCCGTTTGAAGAAAATCAGAACACAAAATTATCAAACAAGAAAATCCATTTGAAGAAAATAAATCATTAGTTGTCCACCAGTGTTGTCAACAATCGGTGTTGTCCTCCTTTATTTCCCAAAGAAAAGATAGAATTTCATGAATGACAGAGTCCATGTACCAAACCCAGCCCTCTATGTCCTCACCTTATCCCTTCATACCCAAATCAATGACTTTTGAACACTAATATTTCAACCAAGAAGGTAGAGAAAGTTCTGGCCAGCCTTGATCCTATGTCGGTGGTGAACTTACACCATATCTTCTCAAATCTTACTCTGCTGCCCTTGCTTATCCCCTTGTCTGCCCTCTTCAACCTGCCCTTTGCATCCAACGTAAACCAGCTCAGCATGCGACTAACTGCCCAAAAGCCATGTGCATAGCAAATTTATCCGTGAGCCCCCTGTGGTGATTTAACTTCTGTGAAGTTAACAACAATTTTGATGGCACCTGATCATTCCTCCGACTGTCTTGCTCCTCAAGGTTTTGTGTGCGCTTTAAAATAAACATAAAGGACAGATACAGAGATAACTGTGCTATACTAAACATTTATTAACCCCTAATTATCATTTCCACAACAATATGTTTCTTGTACAGTGTAAAAGATAATAAAGGACAATTGCACATTGCCACCATGTATTTTTTTACTCCCATTCCCTGTATTATGTGTTGGTTACCTTTCACCAATATTCCATGAAAACAATTTAATGAAACGGCTGAAATGTAAAACCAAAGTGTTACACACAATTAGAGCAAGGTGGGGAAAGATTCCCTGTTGGGAAAAGTGGGACAAGTTGTTCCATTCTCAGTGATACATCTTCGGTCCTGGTGCTGCGCTAAGTATCTTGAATGACAAACACCGGGTGCCAGGCGGAACTGGTTGTTGTATTGATATGTATGTACAGCAGGGAATCTTGGGCATCTGGGTGTGGAACCCCCATCTTGAGCGAGTGCTGATCGTGGTCTGCATTAAATCCGATTGAATCTGAGCCTGACTGTGTGGTATCTCCTTAGCAAGTACTGTCCAGGGGACTTTCTTGTTGATGGCACATTGCAGGCAACTTAAAATGAAAAAAAAACAGTATACAGAACACAATAACCCAAGAGGACAGGAGAGGGTCCCACCTTTCTCAACAGGGCCATATTTTCCCCAACTTACTTTGTAAATGGAATCATTGTAGTTGATGTAAAGTATATTGGATTGATTGTATATTTCAGCCACCGATTAAACAGCAGTGCTTGACTCTACATCCCAATATGCACTTTATAGCAGCCTTCGGTGGTCTCAAAACGGACTTCAAGGCCAATTAAAACCTTGCCCAGATTCTGAAGTACCTACATTCAAAATTTGGGGTCTCTAGGTGCTACGGTTCGGCCAAGAAAGAGTAACAAACAAATGCACAAACACTTGGAATTACTTACAGTCCAAGATTATTTAATCATCAATAACTCTGATACAAATAGTAATAAACATAATACAGCTGTTAGTTAATTATTTTTACATTTTAAACTTGGTAAACTTGGCTTCTATTTCTAATCATTTTATTTGTATCATGGAAACTGACTGTTCCATGGTCACAAGTCAATCGCCTGGACTGCTCACATATTGGAGCTATTTCAATTTAAATTAACACTCCCTTCATTTTTGTTACAAGGTATGCACCCAAAGCTGAGGGCTCTTGCTCATGCACTACGCTACCCCCCAAAACTTCCCAGACTCCAACATCCCACAAATGCTCGACTCCAGCCTGACTCCAAAACACAGGCACATCAATGGAACGAAGCAAGTCTTTCACATTTCCATGTCCGTCACCTTTCAAATACTTCACCAAACTTTCACATCCTTCAAATCCTTGACAAAGTGAGAATGTTTGTTTACTTCTCACTTGTCTGTCTTCAATATCGAAGCTCAAAACTAAGAGATCGTTGTTGAATATTAGGAATAGGATGGGGGCCTAAAACACTTCCTCAGGGTACTCCAGCCTTGACTGGGAGAGAATGGATTGAATGGATTCCATTGAGAGCCACACGTTGTCTATCAGAGCAGAGAAAGTCAGTAACCCAAGAGTGGAGATCAACGATCCCTCTTAATTTTAAGCTTGACTTGGATTAAAAACTAAAGGGCAACAACCAGGAAAAAAATTTTGACCATCTTTTAAAAAAATTTGTATGATAAAACTGTTACAAAGATCTCTTATTATCCTGCAATGAAATACCGAGCTGTAACGCTTTAATTGTTTGGCATTTTTGCGGTCGGTTCGGTAGTCGGTTTTGTCCACTTTATTGTACGCTCATCTACCCATAGAAATCGATACACCCATAAAAATGCATCCACCAAAGGGCCTATGATACAGAAGTGCTTAAAGCCTACAAGGACCTCAATCTGACCTGTTTGGATGCCATAGGCAGGGAGTTTGAAGAAGAAGGCAGGATGCCAGACTATATCGAAAGCTTGAGATATGTCTAGAGAGAGGCCCTGATCTCATGTCTGATATCAAGGGCCTCATCCATTTTTTGGGATATCAGAAGCAACATGTGCAAGGTAGAGTGACCTGATCTTAATTCAATTTGATGATCTGAGATGAGGCCGTTGGAGAAAAGAAAGAATTTTATGTCAACTGCAATGATGGATTCTGTGACTTTGCTAATGATTGGAAGCAAGCTGATCAATGCAATGCAGTTTATGCAATGTAGTGATGTTGACTGATTTCCAAGAAGGTGGAAGACGACCATGGGGAAATTACAGGGTGAAAAGAGCAGAGAGAGGATGTGCAAGAGCAGCAGAGCAGGCTTGTAGGATACGTGAGCTGATGCTGTTCGGTCCAGGTGCAGAATCAGTCGAGGGATGCCAGAAACTTCTCCACCTTCTCAGGTCCAAAAGACACTGAGTCCAAGAGCAGTTGAGTTCAACTGGGTAGAGGGGTAAAGAGAGCGAGGTGTTGGGGACACAAGATTTGGAAGCAAACACAGAGTTGAGGCATTTGGCCTTCTCACAAGCGGAATCATCTGTGGTGTCATTTGAAGTGAGGAAAGGGATGGAGGGGGAGCATACACCAGAGACAGAGTTAACAAGACACCACCAAGTTTAGAGGAGAGAGACAGGATTGAAAGTTCATTTTTGAAGTTGGACGGATGTCATTTTCTGGCTCTCCTGAGAGTGGAAACACTTTGTATGGGCTTTGTGGAATGCTCTGAGGTTGCCTTTGGTCTGAGTCTTCCAGGAAGAGGAAGCAAGTTGCTTCAAAGCAGCTGCCTCACCACAGGATTCAGTGTACCATGGGTGGGAGGATGGGTATGACAATTGACGACAAGGTGGGATGAATCTGTGCATAATAGAGCAGGTTTATGTGGAAGGATTTCCATGCTGAGTTAATATCAGGGGTGGCAGATATAGGAGACTAGTCCTAAGTGCAATGGCTGCTTGCAGTCCCTGCCAATTTGCCTGAGTGAATTGCCAGACTCACCGATGCTGAAGCTGTTCTCTAAGGATGGCTCGAGTGATGCTGACCTTTACAAGCACATGATCAGATTAACTAATTTGAGCAGAGAAAGAGCAAGAGACATTGTTGGGGAAGTTGGTCATAACCAAATCTAGAAGGGAGGAATTGTCATTGACATAAATACAGGTGGGAAATTTTTCAGATTGAGTCAGTCATATGGAGTCACAGAAGTCCTTTCCTTGTCATGCCATGGCTGGTGAGAGAGGTACCAACACCAAGCCAATTGACATGGTGACAAGTGAAATCTCCACATATGAGTAAGAGAGAGAGAGAGTTGGGATGAGTGGTTAAAAGCTGGTCCATGTTGTCTGACAGAGATGTAGATTGAGTTGTCACTGTTTGGAGGATGTTACAACACACAGACAAACAAGAGGTGGGAGCAGAAGGGAAGTCACAGCCAGAAGTACTCCTGGGATTTGAGAGGAGTAAGAGCAGTACATGGAGAGTGAGAAATGGAGTTCTTGATGTACAGTGCGACTCCGCAACTAGGATGGAGTTCAGATTGGTCAAACCGAAGGAGACAATAACCAGGGAGGGGGGGGTGAGGAGGTGGAGTAGGAAAGA
>CM068952.1:53642661-53655385 GCA_035128595.1 Eptatretus atami
GCTCCTCCTCCTTCATGGCTGGTGCTCTGCCTCTCACCTTCTTGCTTCCACACCGTGGCAACCAGCAATTTCGGATCACTTGGTATCTTCCCGCTGATGAGGCTTGAGTCTTTGGGCCTCTCACTCTCTCACCGCAGGCAAGGTTGTGGGTCTTTCTGTCTTCTTACGTCTTCTCTTCGGTCTTCGCCCCCACTGCTCTGTCTGCGGATATACCCCACCATATTTCCGCAGGGCGCTCAAGGTCCACTGGCCGCCAGCAACCCCCTTCTGGTAAAACTACCCAAATCACAATCACTGCTCACCTTCACTCCTTTAATTCCTTTCTTTTCCCCGCCTTTGAAATAAACTCCCACAGTTCTCCTTCATCCATTCTTGCCTCCAGGCTTCAAAACAGCTGTTCACCCACCACCTCTTCATCTCCCCCATGCAAAACCTCTATATTTTCTACCCCCGGTTAATTCCACCCAAAACCACCTCTCATTTCCCTGCTTTCCTTCCTGAAGTCTCCTGTAATGTCATCTTGTATACCCATGTTCCTGCCCCATCCTTCTCCTTTCCACAGATCTTCCTAATGTCTCTGTCCCCACTGTTTTTGTCCTTCCACTCCTCCCCTCTTGTTCTCATGCCCCTTTGTTGTGTGTTGTGTGTTAGCTCTCATACGAGCCTCGACAATGTTATGAAAAAAACAATAGAGGTTGTGTGGTTGTTGCTATATCGCCATTATTCACTCGCGATTTGGTTGCAGGCACTGACAATTGGTGTGGCCCGTTTTCCCCTTTTACACTTGCCGATTGGTTGCGGCACTGATCAAATTGGCGTGTGCCCGTTTTTCTCTTCACTTGCCGATTGGTTGTTGGCACTGACAATTGGGTGTGACCGTTTTTTCCTAGCATCGTTATCGTTGTCTGTTATCGGCATCCATCCACCTCAGAAAACAACAGTCCATATGGTGGTGTAGGAAAATCACACATCTTTCCTCAGCCTCGTTGTTTCCTCACCTCTCACAGCGGTGATTATACTATTGGTGATTATAGGTCGGCGTCTTATCAACATGCTTTCTCATGGTATTGATGATGATATGTTGTGAATCGATAAAATTTTCTTTCAAAAATGACAAAAAAACAGCTTTCTGGTCGGTCACACACCCATCGTGTCCACCAAGTTTCATCAAATCCTCCACAACTTTTTGACATATCTGTGTGTTGTCATATCGTGCTGTTAGGCCCTATCTCTAATGGTGAAGAAATAACTTAAAAACTCTAGTAGTCTATCCGGATCTTCCCAAAATCTCCTCAGTTCGTCCTTGTCATACACAAACTGTCCACAGAATTTCATCCGAGTCCGTCCACACCAATTTTGAGATATCCTGTACACAGGACAAAACAGACAGAAAGGGGTGAAACATAACCTCCTTCACCTTCGGTGTGGAAGGTAACAAATTGATAGGTGTCACGTTTCATGTGAGCAGCCGTCTTTGGATTTTTTCGTAGTCAGTAGAAGACGACCCTGCATTTCTTACAAAAAAATATGTGAGTTTATTGGTTCCAAATATTTATGTGTGTCCTACGTAACTGTGTACCTGTCAAATTAATCTTATTTCTCAAACCAAACAAAAATGATTCGATCCAAATGCCATTTTCACCTGGGTAGTATCACCTGTATGACATGATGTGACAAGTGAATCCAGCGATTTCCGTACGAACATGAACAACGACAGCTGGGTAGCATTGGGTTGAGGCAGTGAAATTCGACACGTCAAGTTTCACAAACAAGGTCAAGGGTGTTGTTTCAGTTACCAAGTCCTCTCTATGGAGAACTTGCTCAGTGCCTGAAGACTTTGCAAGCACTCTATTCGAACCATGATTAGAATAAAGGACGCTAAGATTGGCAACGCTAGCTAACTGCTGGTAACTGAACACCTCTGCTGTTTGCTTGGATGTCAGAAGGAGTATCACAGATGCCAAACTATCCAATCTTGAGGGTCATTTTTGTTAGATTTGAAAGAAAGCATGATTATTGGAATAATTCTTACCTAGAGGTACTTCCTTCAATTTGTTGGGAGATGCCATTTTGTCCTAAGCATCAGCTAAAAGGATGTGATGTTGGAACGGAGCAATGGACAGCGATGCTGTGTGATATGGATCAACAGGTAAGTTTTGTACGGCCGACATAAATGATATTAAAGCTGATTTAATATTTAATTACTAAAAAGTTTTTAAAAACATCTACCCCTCTTGCATAAACTTGTTACTCCCATTACAAAAGTAACGGCATATTTTACCTTCCTTTATATTGTGACAACGTCCCATATACTATGTATGGGTTCATCTAAATTTTTCATTACCTGAATATTTTGAGCAGACAGTGCAACATAAAGGTTCAGTGACAATTGTTCGCATCAGGGCAATCTCGTTCTGGAGAAATAGGCTGACATTGTTCTACAGGAATAATAGTCCACTACCACAGAGGTGGAGCACCCTCAGCGAAAGATTTCATCCATTATATAAGTATCCTAAAGTCAACTCTGGGAATATCATCATGAAGTAGAATATTGTAGGGAACACCAAGCCTGACCACTGATCAGGTAAAGTATCAAAATTAACCTGAAAAAAACCAGAAGGGAAATCTAGAACGGATTGTTTGATAGAACAGATGTGGCTTTTGTCACATTAGACCTGGCATCAAAATGTGAAAACTTTGGAGGGGTGATACTTTTGGAGGCCACTGTATATTGCAAGAATAGCATGTAATCAAACGGAAGACCAAATACTGCATTGGAAGAATTGAAACTTTCTGCAAGAATTGACATCTCCCTAGACAGATTGAATAAAGAAGAGAAACAAGAGGTGAGAATTGCTTTGCAATACATGTTCCCTTCCGGATCCAATGAAGAAGACGAAGAAACCCTTTAACTTGCTGTGTTTGGGTCCATTTTAAAATAAAATAAAAGGAGAAGCTATTTTTATTTTCTGATATATTTTGTAGACTAGAAACCAATAAAGACAACTAGGATACACAAAGCGGGCGGATAAAAATTAGTTTTTTTAACACACGCTCGAGCTGATACCAGAACAAAAATGAAGAAGAAGAACCTTTCGAACTCAATGTGTTTAATTCGCTTCTAGGCCTTTGCCTATTTCATTTCTGTACTGTACTAATAAATGCAATGTGTTTCAGTGTGTGTGTCTCCTCCATAACCTCCAAAACCACGAAATCTAGCAGCCTGAAACTTTGCCTGCCATACTAAAGGAACTCCAAGGAAGTGCATGAGTGAAAACTTGGGTGTTTGGATTAATTAAAACACCCCCTTTTGAAGATGATTAATGGCCTTATTTAATTATTAATCCTTTATCAGGCAATGCTCGGAAACCTTGCTGCTCTGGGGTCTTAAGCGTATCCTAGGTTCCCTCGCTGGGTCTGAAGCCGCCATGTTTTTGGCCTGCTCAACCATGCTTGACTTGGAATAGGCCGCAACAATTTCTTAAACGATATGCACTCAAAATGTTTTTTTTTTCACTTTTCTTACTGATATATTGAATGCCTGATCTTCATACCTACGAATACTGTTTTATAATGGTCGAGTTATTAATGTTTAAGTTTTTGGGCCGAGCTGAATGGTTGGACCTCGGTTAGTTGCAAGGTTCCAATTAGCCTTCCGGTTTCTTCCAATGAAGATGTCGAAACGAATTTTTTCACGGAAGTTATGGCATTTCACCACATGTTGATGTTAATATGGATAGGCCAAAGCCAAGAAGCGACGTAGAATTCTTCTTACATCGCTTCTTAAATGTCAAATTAAACTTTTTTTGCTAGAAAAATAAATATTACCTTACATTCAACAACAAAAGCTACATCTCTCGCTCTAAATCAAAAGAACGCTAGCGATCTCATCGAAAAAAAAATCTATTACCTCACAACGAAACAACTATCACACAGTATTACTTACACTCAACATTGACAGGATCTCATCTGAAAAAATAAAATTACCTCACATTACCTTCACAACAACTACACCGTGAACAGGATCTCTCTGAAAAAAAAAATCCTCAACATTACCTCACAACGAACTGACCGTAGAAAGGATCTCATCTGAAAAAAAAAATCCCACATACCTTCACAACAATAACACCGCCTAGAACATGATCTCTCTGAAAAAAAAAAAAAATCCTCAACATTACCTTCACAACGACAACTACACCGCCTGAACAGGATCTCATTTGAAAAAAAAAATTCCTCAACATTACCTTCACAACAACTACACGCTAGAACAGGATTCATCTAAAAAAAATTAATATTACCTCAACATTACCTCACAACGACAACATACCACCGCCTAGAACAGGATCTCATCTTAAAAAAAAAAAAAATTCCCTCAACATTACCTTCACAACTACACCGCCAGAAAGGATCCATCTGAAAAAAAAAAAAATCCTCAACATTACCTTCACAACGACAACTACACGCCCTAGAACAGGATCTCATGTTAAAAAAAAAAAATCCTCAACATTACCTTCACAACTCACCGCCTAGAACAGGATCTCATCTAAAAAAACTTAATACTAGAAGCGAAGAGAATTCTTCTTACATTCGCTTCTGACTTTACCTATAACTATGTTCACAACTGTATACGCAATTTCCGGTTACTTCGGCGCTGGATTCGGATCGCGATCAAATAATGTAATCACGATTAAAAAATTATTTTTTGATGATGCGGGAGATATCTTTATTAAAATCAGTGGAGGAAATATAACCCACCATGTTGATATTTGGTCTTTCATGTCTCCGACGATGCCTTTATCTCCGGCATGCATCATTCGCCCATGACAAAAAACGGAAGCAAAAGGTCATAGCCAACGACACGGTTCCAAATTGTCCAGGTGTATTGTGTCGTTGTCGTCTCGTCGTTTCGTCGTCGGTATTCTCTCATGTGCACGCGTTAAGTATGAGCTCACTACGTTCGCTATAGCTGTAGATTACACAAGGATTGAACATGGATGCTTTAAACATTCGTGTTTACGACGTCGAAAGGATTTTCTCGAGAATGTACGACGTGGCTGGTTTTTGCTTCGATCAGCTTCGCATTTTTTGAACTTCAATTCCATTTTTGCTTTTCACAGTCGCTGAGGTAGCTTAACACATCGACTGCAGCAAGGTTGCGAAAATCGGGTGTTTTTTTTCAACGTTTGACGTCGTATTGTGGATATATATACTGTATATATAATTATATATATATAAAGCAACGTGAGCTGAGGAGCTTCCATATACTCCCAAGTGGCTTCATGACTTTGTCTTAAGTTTTATTCGGTTTGTTTTTACTTTTGCTATTTGCTAATGTATGTTCAGACTCGACTAAAACAGATTCCATGAAAATTTGATTAATTTTGGTCATATAGAGACTTTGTATGGGAAATATGAGGCTTCTCGAATGTTCGAGGGCGACCTCATGGCCTTGCTTAACTCTGATGTGATTTCTATTTCCACTTTTTTTTTTTTTATAGTCACTGACAGATTCGACTCGACTGCAACAAATCGGTTGAAAGTCTGACGAAAAACACCTTTTTTCCTCAGGTAAATACATTAAATTTTAAAGGGATACTATATGATTTAATGTATTCGCTGCTTGACCTCGCATCCTGTCCTCTGGAAGGAATGTTTATGGACATTTTCACAAAAGCGGGTCAGGAACGGTAAAGACTGTCCGAGAATTTTTATCAAGCATCTATTGCCCAGTCAGTGCAGAGACCTTTGGTGATCCTGCGTTGCTGACATGATTGAACATTTTTCTAGGCTTGTAAGGGGTTCAAGCACTATTCGAGAAATAATAAAAAAAAAAAAGTGGAAATAGAAATCACATCAGAGTTAAGCAAGGCCATGAGGTCGCCTCGAACATTCGAGAAGCCTCATATTTCCCATACAAAGTCTCTATATGACCAAAATTAATCAAATTTTCATGGAATCTGTTTTAGTCGAGTCTGAACATACATTAGCAAATAGCAAAAGTAAAAACAAACCGAATAAAACTTAAGACAAAGTCATGAAGCCACTTGGGAGTATATGGAAGCTCCTCAGCTCACGTTGCTTTATATATATATATATAATTATATATACAGTATAATATCCACAATACGACGTACAAACTTGAAAAAAAACACCGATTTTCGCAACCTTGCTGCAGTCGAGTGTTAAGCTACCTCAGCGACTGTGAAAAGAAAAATGGAATTGAAGTTCAAAAAATGCGAAGCTGATCGAAGCAAAAACCAGCCACGTCGTACATTCTCGAGAAAATCCTTTCCGACGTCGTAAACACGATGTTTAAAGCATCCATGTACAATCCTTGTGTAATCTAACAGCTATAGCAACGTAGTGAGCTTCATACTTAACGCGTGCAATGAGAGAATAGGAGACGACGACACCGACGACGCGACGCCGACGACCGACGACGACGACCACGAGACGACGACGACGACGACGACCGCGCCGACGAGCCGACGACGCGACGAGACCGACGACGACGACGACGACGACGACGACGACGACGACAGCGACACGACACCCTGGCAATTTGGAATCCGTGTCGTTGGCTATGACCCTTTTGCTTCCGTTTTTGTTCATGGGGAGATGCATGCCGGGAGATAAAGGCATCGTCGGAGACATGAAAGACCCAAATATCAACATGTGTATATTTCCTCCACTGATTTTAATAAAGATATCTCCCGCATCATCAAAAAATAATTTTAATCGTGATTTACATTATTTGATCGCTGATCCCGAATCCAGCCGAAGTAACGGAAATTGCGTATACAGTTGTGAACAAGTTATAGGTAAAGTCAGAAGCGAATGTAAGAAGAATTCTTCGTTCGCTTCTGTATTATTTTTTTAGATGAGATCCTGTTCTCGGCGGTGTGTTGTGAAGGTAATGTTGAGGATTTTTTTTTTTAACATGAGATCCTGTTCTAGGCGTGTAGTTGTCGTTGTGAAGGTAATGTTGAGGATTTTTTTTTTTTTCAGATGAGATCCTGTTCAGGCGGTGTAGTTGTGAAGGTAATGTTGAGGAATTTTATTTTTTTTAAATGAGATCCTGTTCTAGGCGGTGTAGTTGCGTTGTGAAGGTAATGTTGAGGTAATATTTATTTTTTTAGATGAGATCCTGTTCTAGGCGGTGTAGTTGTTGTGAAGGTAATGTTGAGGAATTTTTTTTTCAAATGAGATCCTGTTCAGGCGGTGTAGTTGTCGTTGTGAAGGTAATGTTGAGGAATTTTTTTTTTCAGATGAGATCCTGTTCTAGGCGGTGTAGTTGTTGTGAAGGTAATGTTGAGGATTTTTTTTTCAGATGAGATCCTGTTCTAGGCGGTGCAGTTTCGTTGTGAAGGTAATGTTGAGGATTTTTTTTTTTCAGATGAGATCCTGTTCTAGCGGTGTAGTTGTTGTGAAGGTAATGTTGAGGTAATATTTATTTTTTCAGATGAGATCCTGTTCTAGGCAGTGTAGTTGTTGTTATGAAGGTAATGTTAAGGTAATATTCTTTTTTAGATGAGATCCTGTTCTAGGCGTGTAGTTATCGTTGTGAAGGTAATGTTGAGGAAATTTTTTTTTCAGATGAGATCCTGTTCTAGGCGGTGTCGTTGTTGTTGTTGTGAAGGTAATGTTGAGGTAATATTTATTTTTGCAGATGAGATCCTGTTCTAGGCGGTGTAGTTGTTGTTGTGAAGGTAATGTTAAGGTAATATTTATTTTTCATAGCAAAAAGGATGTTTAATTTGACATTTAAGAAGCGAATGTAAGAAGAATTCTACGTTCGCTTCTTGGCTTTGCCTATTCCATATTAACATCAAGCATGTGGTGAAATGCATAACTTCCGTGAAAAAAATTCGTTTCGACATCTTCATTGGAAGAAAACCGGAAGGCTATATTGGAAACCTTGCAACCAACCGAGGTCCAACCATCAGCTCGGCCCAAACTTAAACATTAATAACTCGACCATTATAAATACAGCTATTCGTAGGTATGAAGATCAGGCATTCAATGATATCAGTAAGAAAAGTGAAAAAAAAAACATTTTGAGTGCTATATCGTTAAGAAATTGTTGCGGCCTATTCCAAGTCAAGGCATGGTTGAGCAGGCCAAAAAACATGGCGGCTTCAGACCCCAGCGAGGGAACCTAGGATACGCCTTAAGACCCCAGAGCAGCAAGGTTTCCGAGCATTGCCTGATAAAGGATATATAATTAAATAAGGCCATTAATCATCTTCAAAAGGGGGTGTTTTAATTAATCCAAACACCCAATTTTCACTCATGCACTTCCTTGGAGTTCCTTTAGTATGCAGGCAAAGTTTCAGGCTGCTAGATTTCGTGGTTTTGGAGTTATGGAGGAGACACACACACTGAAACACATTGACATTTATTAGTACAGTACAGAAATGAAATAGGCAAAGCCTAGAAGCGAATTAAACACATTGAGTTCGAAAGGTTCTTCTTCTTCATTTTTGGTTCTGGTATCAGCTCGAGCGTGTGTTAAAGAAAACTAATTTTTATCCGCGCTTTGTTATCCTAGTTGTCTTTATTGGTTTCTAGTCTACAAAATATATCAGAAAATAAAAATAGCTTCTCCTTTTATTTTATTTTAAAATGGACCCAAACACAGCAAGTTAAAGGGTTTCTTCGTCTTCTTCATTGGATCCGGAAGGAGACATGTATTGCAAAGCAATTCTCACTCTTGTTTCTCTTTCTTTATCAATCTGTCTAGGGAGATGTCAATTCTTGCAGAAAGTTTCAATTCTTCCAATGCAGTATTTGGTCTTCCGTTTGATTACATGCTATTCTTGCAATATACAGTGGCCTCCAAAAGTATTCACCCCTTCCAAAGTTTTCACATTTTGATGCCAGGTCTAATGTGACAAAAGCCACATCTGTTCTATCAAACAATCCGTTCTAGATTTCCCTTCTGGTTTTTTCAGGTTAATTTTGATACTTTACCTGATCAGTGGTCAGGCTTGGTGTTCCCTACAATATCTACTTCATGATGATATTCCCCAGAGTTGACTTTAGGATACTTATATAATGGATGAAATCTTTCGCTGAGGGTGCTCACTCCGTGGTAGTGGACTATTATTCCTGTACGAACAATGTCAGCCTATTTCTCCAGAACGAGATGCCCTGATGCTGAACAATGTCACTGTACCTTTATGTTGACTGTCTGCTCAAAATATTCAGGGTAATGAAAAATTAGATGAACCCATACATAGTATATGGGACGTTGTCACAATTATAAAGGAGTATATGCCGTTACTTTTGGTATGGGAGTACAAGTTTATGCAAGAGGGGTAGATGTTTAAAACTTTTTATAATTAAATATTAAACAGCTTAATATCATTTTATGTCGGCCGTACAAAACCTTACCCTGTGATCCATATCCACACAGCATCGCTGTCCATTGCTCCGTTCCAAACATCACATCCTTTTAGCTGATGCTTAGGACAAAATGGCATCTCCCAACAATTTGAAGGAAGTACCTCTAGGTAAGATTTATTCCTAATAAATCATGCCTTTCTTTTAAATTCATAAACTAATGACCCCTCAAGATTGGATAGTTTGTGCATCTGTGATGTCCTTCTGACGTCCAAGCAAACAGCAGAGGTGTGTTCAGTTACCAAGCAGTTAGCTAGCGCTTGCCAATCTAGCCGTTCCTTATCAACGGTTTCGAATAGAGTGCTTGCTAAAGTGCTTCAGGCACTGAGCAAGTTCTCTATAGAGAGACTTGGTAACTGAACACACCCTTGACCCTTGTTTGTGAAACTTGACGTGTCGAATTCACTGCCTCAACCCAATGCTTACCCAGCTGTCGTTGTTCATTGTTTCGTCGAATCGCTGGATTCACTTGTCCACATCATGTCATACAGGTGATACTACCCAAGGTGAAAATGGCATTTGGATCGAATCATTTTTGTTTGGTTTGAGAAAATAAGATTAATTTGACAGGTACACAGTTACGTAGGACACACATAAATATATTGGAACAATAAACTCACATAGTAAGAAATGCCAGGGTCGTCTTCTACTACTACGAAAAATATCCAAAGACGGCTGCTCACATGAAACGTGAACTACCTGATCAATTTGTTACCTCCGACACCGAAGGTGAAGGAGGTTATGTTTTCACCCCTTTCTGTCTGTTTGTCTGTGTACAGGATATCTCAAAAGGTTGTGGACGGACCCGGATGAAATTCTGTGGACAGGTTTGGTGTATGACAAGGACGAACTGATGAGATTTTGGTGAAGATCCGGATACGACTACTAGAGTTTTTAAAGTTATTCTTCACCATTGAGAGATAGGGCTAAACAGCACGATATGACAACAGCACAATATGTCAAAAAGTTGTGGACGGATTTGAATGAAACTTGGTGGACACGATGGGTGTGTGACACGACCAGAAGCTGTTTTTGTCATTTTTGAAAGAAATTTTATCGATCACAACATATCATCATCAATACCATGAGGAAAGCATGTGATAAAGACGCCGCACTATAATCACCAATATTATAATCACCGCTGTGAGAGGTGAGGAAACACGAGGTGAGGAAAGTGTGTGATTTTCTACACCACCTATATGGACTGTTGTTTTCTGAGGTGGATGGATGCGATAACAGACACGAATAACGATGCTGGGAAAAACGGTCACACCCAATTGATCAGTGCCACAACCAATCGGCAAGTGAAGAGGAAAACGGGCACACCCAATTTGTCAGTGCCGCAACCAATCGGCAAGTGAAGGGGAAAACGGGCACACCCAATTTGTCAGTGCCGCAACCAATCGACGAGTGAATAATGGCGATATAGCAACAACCACACAACCTCTATTGTTTTTTGCATACATTGTCGAGGCTCTTATGAGAGCTAACACACAACACACAACAAGGGGGGCATGAGACAAGAGGGGAGGGAGTGGGAAGGACAAAACAGTGGGGAACAGAGACATTAGGAGATCTGTGGAAGGGAGAAGGATGGGGCAGGGAACATGGGGTATACAAGATGGACATTACAGGGACTTTCAGGAAGGAAAGCAGGGAAATTGAAGGAGGTGGGTTTGGAGTGGATTAACGGGGGTAGAAAATATAGAGGTTTTGCATGGGGGAAGATAAGAGGTGGTGGTGAACAGCTGTTTTGAAGGCCTGGAGGGCAGAATGGGATTGAAGAGAATGTGGGAGTTTATTTCAAAGGCGGGGAAAAAGAAGGAATTAAAGAGTGAAGGTGAGCAGTGATTCGTGATTTGGGTAGTTTTACCAGAAGGGGGTTGCTGGTGGACCTTGAGCGCCCTGCGGAAATATGGTGGGGATATATCGCAGACAGAGCAGTGGGGGCGAGACCGGAGAGAAGACGGTAGAAGACAGAAAGACCACCAACCTGCCTGCGGTGAGAGAGTGAGAGGCCCAAAGACTCAGCCTCATCGCGGGAGATACCAATGATCCGAAATGCCTTGGTTTCCACGGTGTGAAGCCAAGAAAGGTGAGAGGCAGGAGCACCAGCCCAGAGAGGAGAGCAGTTCTCCATCAGGCTCCATGAGGAGAGCAGCACCAGCCCAGAGGGGAGAGCAGTACTCCATCAGGAGAGCAGCCCCAGCCCAGAGGGGAGAGCATTACTCCATCAGATTATACAATCTATATATTAATACTGAAGGACCAATTTTTGTGCTCCTCCTAGTGGTCGCGTCACGTTTTTCTCGGTGCTGTGACCTGGACTGAAAGAAACTTCGTACCTGTAACAGTGCATCGTACATAGTGGCAATAATCAACTTTCAACTCTGAAGCAGAATAAACACTTTTCGTTTTACATTCGTTTAATTTACACGTGTGACGTCACCGCTGAGAGGTGTAAGGACGTCATGACATCATCGGTCATTCGCTGACGTCATTACGTCTGTCGTCGACAGACCGTCACCGCTGAGAGGTGTAATTCCACTCCTCGAAAATAGCGTCTGCAATGTAAAACCCTCTTCTGCACATGCTGACTACCTCAGAATGTGAATTTGACACAAAAAATGTAATAAGAAACATTGTATCTATATATTAATACTGAAGGACAATTTGTGCTCCTCCTCGCGGTCGCGTCACGTTTTTCTCGGTACTGTGACCTGAGAAGTTTTGACACGTGTTTTGTACGTCAAAGTAGACACATGCACAAATCAGGGGACTTCTTCACAAGGTGTAGTGTACACACAAAAATGTCGTGTACAAGGACGTTTTGTAGCCTCATTAGGTAAGGCCATGGAGTACATCGACTGGGATCCGGTTCTTACAAGAGAAGCCACTGGTTGTCATATTGGGCTCATGGAACGGAATCCGTCTGTGACGGGGTTTCGGCTAGTATAATAATGATATTGCAAAACTTATAATATCCTACATGCTATTCAATGCTTGTAACACTTTGCTCCATTGCTGTCAATGGCCTGGGTAAAATTCCAAAGGTCAGGTCAGGTGTGGGGGCATGCACCGGAGCAGCACGTCACTGCGTCCACTTTCTGCTCCGTTTTTTCACTCCAAGGGGCTCCGTTTGGCCATCCCCCAGGCAGATGCCCGGCCCATCCCCATCTCCTTGCGATGTTGATCAATCTGCTGCAACCACGAGACATGTGGTCAGCCCATTGGCCTCCTCCACTCATGAGGCTCCCTCACTGAGAGAATCTGGTTAGCAGGATCATTATCAGGAAAACGAGCCACATGTCCATACAGC
>CM068952.1:53671157-53684481 GCA_035128595.1 Eptatretus atami
TTGCAGAAACTTTATGAAAGCCAAGTCGGTTGATGATAATTTCATGTGTAGAACCATGACTGATGTTCAAATGTTGTGCCACTTCTTCAATAATCGACCGTCGGTTATCCAGAATCATGGTGCAGACTTGTTCAATGTTTTCTTCTGTTGTGGACGTGGATGGGCATCCAGGTCATTCATCATCTTTGAACACTTTGAACATGGTAATCCAATCAAACACACTCCGCTGCGGTAAAGCACTATTTTCATATTGTGTTGAAAGTCTGCGATGGATTTCTGCCCTGAGTACACCTTCACAGTCCACAAAAATCGTACCACTGCACGATGATCTTTTTTTTGGTGCAAACGGACAGCGAAGCAGTCATGTTAGCTCCCTTACAATGACACAACTACTGACTGCTCAAAGTTGAAACTGCTTCACAATGGCGCAAATACTTCGTGCTTGTACCTGCAAGTACACCAAGCAATGTAGTCAACACAACACAGTTTTTAATAAATCATTGTGGATACTTTTCGACTCGCCCTCATATGTACACAAAAAGGGCCTCCCATAGCAATCATTTATTGTCACAGTTGTTAAGCGCTGCCTCCAAACCTCGGAACGAGTGTTCCTTGAGTGCCCCAAGAGAAAGCATGGCAGACAATTAAAACGATCATGTTACACTTTTCAGTCAGTTGACAACCAACCAGGTGATAACCAGCGACATACAACAGAAGGAACTTTAAAGTACAATTTATTAAAACCCACTGTTAAAATGCGCCAATATCATTCAATAATAATTCAATAACAATGCAATCAACAATTTATCAGCAACTGTAGAATTCCGCAGTCGTCTGCACATGTAACCCTTTCTCCCACATTTACATTTCATCTATCTATAATTCCAGCAGTGTGTGTGTGTGTGTGTGGTGTGTGTGTGGTGTGTGTGTGTGTGTGTGTGTGTGTGTGTGTGTGTGTGTGTGTGTGTGTGTGTGCCGCTGTTTCTTGACAACCACTGGTCCGATCTAATTGAAACTTGCCAGGTATATTGCTGGGACCTGAGTATGTGCCTTTTCAAGGTTTGATATTAATTGGACAAGTGCTTCCCAAGTTATGGCCATTTATTTACCAAACCAATGACAAGACACGTTGCTGCGTAGGCATGGCCGATGTGGAAAGGGCGCCATTTAGTTACCGTGGCGTAGGAGTGGCAATGGTCAATGGCAGCAAATGTCATGGCAAGCAAAGACAGGGAGGTAAACTTAATTTTAGTTAACTCTGTGTGTGTAAGTATCACAGCAGTTGTTACTTCAATGCAAGCGATAATTCGTGGAATGCATGTGAACATTCCGTTCGGGCACGCACCACTTCCAGATAGTGATGACACTATTCTAATAATTTCTCGATTTCTTATGCGCATTTATAGATATACACAATGCCCCAATCCAGTCGTCATTTACGAGAGCGAAAAGGAACGGCCTGTGTGGTTGTTTGAAAGTTTTTTTTTGTTTGCACGTACGGCCACGCACGTATGGGCACGCGTGAGCAAAGGAACGGCCTGTGTGGTTGTTGTTTCTGGCATGCGGTTTGAACGTTTTTTTTTTTTCCACGTACGGCCACGCACATACGGCCACGCACGTTACGCGGCATCGTACTAGTATATTTAATTCATGGTAACTCGAGTTTCCTTTGTCTCTGAATTATCAGAATCATGTCTAACACAAAACTTAACATTTCCAATCATACAGGATTTATATAGGATTTACTAATCCGTAACACAGGTGACACAACTAAATACCACAATGGTACGGCATCCTCTGAAAAACTTAGGCCAAACAGAAAATTTTTGTTTTTACCAAGGATAACAGAGCAGAACTAGAATGGCACTCAGTAGAGAGCATACCTCTGCCAAAATGAACAGTTTATGTTTAGTATACCACTGATACGTCGGATCTGCATCCAGACCTTAATTAAAATCGAAATCAGCTTTTTCCTGTCACCTACCCAACTCATCCACCAAATTTGTCATAACTCGTCCACAACTTTTTGAAATATCATGCTATATATCGTTTTTTGCCCCATCTCTTAATGGTGAAGAATCACTTAAAAAATATATGTATATTGAATCCGGATCCAGATTCGGATCTTCACCAAAGTCAAAAAATAATTGGCACACCCAACCTGTCCACCAAGTTTTGTCTGAATCCGTCCATAACGTTTGAGATATTCTGCTCACAGACAAACAGACAGACAGGGGCGAAAACATAACCTCCATCAACCTGTGGTGGCAGAGGTAAATATTGGCGTATGGTAGATCAGACAAACCACCCAACCACCCTTTCCACCCTTTTTCCTGGCCACCCCCTCCCCACCAAACTTTCCCCAAATCTTTTCTGTTGTAAAAATTTCCCGTGACACACGTTTTCACAACCCATGGTGAAGCTTTGGAGTAATTTGTTACTTTTCCTCTTGGTTCTCGAAAGCAAATTTCAACAAGTGTGTGAAGTAAAATACACATCACACTAATGAAGCATGTCATGTCGTTTTCTGGTTGGGAAATGACAACCCAATGGTTTAAACTGGAATTGCAAAAAAAAACAACTGAGAATTACAAAATTTGCTCATCGTCAACTATTTTTTCACTATTTTTTTTAAATTAAAATAAAAGCATATTGTAACGGACTTGATCTGCATAACAGGCGACGCGAGACCGCCAAAGATAAACTCCCCAGATGCCAAGCAGAGGCGTTCTGCCACGTAGTATAGTTATATTTTTTATCAACTAAAACCTTGTGGTGGTTTCAGTGTGCGCGCGCACAGTTTTACAGGGAATTTCATGACATTGGAGAACAAAATTGAGGCTAAAAGTACACAGCAACTCGCTTTAATAGTGTGATGATTACTGCCACGTAGTATAGTTATATTTTTTATCAACTAAAACCTTGTGGTGGTTTCAGTGTGCGCGCATACAGTTTTACAGGGAATTTCATGACATTGGAGAACAAAATTGAGGCTCAAAGTACACAGCAACTCGCTTTAATAGTGTGATGATTATGGAAAAGGACCCCAGGGAGTGACATTCTTCACATAAGAAACCCTTCGATATTTCATGAGCAAGTTTGATTAGTCAGGTCCCATCCTTTTGCAACAGGGGGATGGGGAAGATGCATTGTGTGGGTTTAACAGACTCTTGCCCTCTTTGTGATTTCCCACTTTCCATCTAGATTTCTATCCATCGCATTTCCTCACCCTTTCCCTCAAGAACCTATATTCCCCGTGCTTCCCGAAAAACGTTCACCCGTTACCTCTCAAAACCCATGCTGGCTGAAGAACCTTTCTCCATTTTAATCCGCTTCCATTCACCTCAGTCCTCAAACCCATTCAAATCCCTCCCTTTCCCATCCTTCCTCCCCCCTGCACCTTTCCCACAGTGCAATACATGCACACAATGCAACATGTCTTTGCAGCACACACATTACGTTATCGAACATACTCAAAGCCATATTACATTACAAGGCAATCGACGCTGAGAAGAATCGTCGCGACAGTGCCACCATGGGATTCTTCTCGAAGCTATCCACTACCTCGTCACCACAATCGACCCTTTGGAAAGCTTTGGCAAGTGCAAGCCAATGAGGAGGCCTCGCGCTAGGTCAGAGACATTGAGGTAACCCTTGCTCCCCGGAGCCACGCCTCGCACTGGGTCAGAGAGTGCTCCCACAAACTTTGCTCCCTCGAGGCCACGCCTGACCAGAGAGAGATATACGGCAAGCGATCAGATCTGTTCACAGCTGTTGCACACACTGGGGACCTGTTCATGGAGTAAGCTGCCTGCCTGTTTGCGTCAAAGAACTGCCTGCCGGATCAAGCTGCGCTGGGCTGAGACGGACTGCACTGGGGAAAGACGATAAGGGACGGTGGCACGAGGTTCTTGGCATGCAGCAGTTCCATAATGATTTGCACGATCTTCCCTTTCTCTCCCAAAGAACTCCTAATTCGTCTACTTGAGACGCACAAAGAGTTATCACAATTTGAATAATACGCCCCGATATATATATATCGGGCGTATAAAAAGCCATCAACGATTAACCTCCATCCCAGGTGGGTGAGATATTGATTTGCACCTGCCACTTTTTTCTCAAAGCTTACACCGCATACGCTGCACTTCTTCTTACACATCGCAACCACACACCTCCGCATTTCCCACCTTCCATTCCCCCCACTTTGGGATCAAGGCAAGCCCGCCTGCTTGCATGGGTGAGCAAGAGGTCGCACCTAAGCCTCAAACTGCTTCTTTCTGCTTACTCCTCCTCTATACTTTTCCCGGAAGATTGGGGCACGCCTGTCTTGTGTCGTAGTACAAGTAAGACTGTAAGGAGATCTTTTACGTGCTAAGGGATCATTGTTTCTCTTTGTTTTTGAATTCTGTATGTACTGGTGAATGACTGCCTGTAAATACAGTAAAACTTCCTCCAACACAGGGGATACGTTCTGGGATAACCTTGTGTTGAAGGAATCATTAAACACATGGGGGAATTGGGGATGTGTTCCAGGCTCCCAAAAAACTGACCCTAAAACAGCCTTTCTTGCTTTTTGTTAACATTTTTTTTATATGGAATGGTGCATTATTAAATATACATTAAAATAGGTGTTAGTGTCATAATAGTACTGTATTATTGCAAAATAACTCACCTTATTGTGAGGTGGTTGTTGGAGGTTTGGGTGATGATTTGCTGGTGGATGGTGTTGAAGTGCTGCTGGTAGTTGCTGAATTCGGCCTAAAGAATTGTGTTTTCGGCACTTGCTTTGCCTTCTGTTTTAACTCCCTGTGAAGTTCTGTGTAGGGATCTATCTTTGGCCTTCCTTACCGCCCTAATGGTTCATTCATTCACGCCATATTGCCTGGTCAAAGATGAAGCAGAAACTGATGATAATTTATTCAGGATATCAAGTTTGACCTCCATGGTAATTGTTTTCCTCTTCTTCTTGTCTGGTTGGTTCAAATTGGGTCTTTGGGGAGCTATAACGATCGACGTAAGTTCACTTGATGACGACAGGTTCGGAGATGGCGACAGGTGTATTTATATACACGCGCATTTAAAATTAAATTGATATAAACCCGCCCCGTGCTGTGCATGTATATAAATTAAATAGTAATTAAGTTAAGCAATAAGGAATAAGGAAAAATATATATTTGGGAAAACACCGGCTGTTTTTGTCGCAATTAATCCAGAATGTAAATTCGAACTGCGATCAAGATGGCGGCAGGTGGCGACTCGTATCATCGGATGTATGAATTAAATGTTAATTAACCCTTCTCCACACAAGTGGGGGGGGGTCTTTTTAGTCTTGTATTTGGCCTAAGAAGACCTACCTTGTATGGACAAGGGTAAAGTACAGTACAGTAACAAGGAATAAGAATAATATAAATCTTGGGAAAAAACACCAGCCACGATCGTGTAAATGTGAAACACCCCCTCGCGTTGGGGAGGTTTTGACGCATTTAATTCAGCGTGTCAATTGGAAACCGCGCTCGAGGAAGTTTTACTGTACATGCCTTTTCTGTAAATCCAGAATATAGACTTTCCAAACCTGTGCGGTTGTCATTTTCCTTCATTGGTTCGGCATAATGTGAATATAATAAATAGACGAGAAGTTGTGCTCCATGAATTCACTACGTTAGATAGCTAACACCCACCTATGGTTTCACTCTGCTGTACCTAATAAGTAAATACAAGTGGGACGTTAAGAGTGCGGCTCCCCAGTTGAGATCGCGAGCTCACCAGATAAGGTAACGCGACATGGGGACGAGGACCCTGCTCGATCGAACGAGTTGTCCCAACTGCGGTTGCCGAGCAACCGGTCAAACCACGGAGTTATCTGTGGCTTGCAGCTTCAGGCTCAAAAGTCAGGGAAGCGGGTCTGAGAAATCCCCTCGTGAAACCCTCGTCGACCCCGGAAACCGTAACAATAAAAAGAGGTTTAATAAATAATGGGGATGACAACAAAAGTGAAAATGACACAGGAAGCGAGAATGAGAATAAAAATGGCAGAGACAACCAAACGTTAAGCTTAAACTGGAAGGTAACAGTTTCCATCAGCTTATTCTTTACACTAATCTCGACACGGTCAGACTCCGTCAGAAATACAAAGCGCATAGGAAAGTGACAGAAGCGTAAGTGTGTGTGTGGTGTGTGTGTTAGGGGGGGGAGGGGGAAGAGGGTGCCGTGCAGGTTGGCCATGTGAATAGATGGACAAGGACGCTTTAGTCCAGGCACAGCTGCTGACTCCTCTTCACTCGTACTCGTGGTGTGTCTTGTCTGGCATGCTGGCATCCTCCCAGGTCTGGTGTCACCCTTGGACCTCCGCAGCTCTGGCAAGGCTCTCCATAGCGGACTCACCGTGGCTGTCCCAGGCTCTTTCTGCTCCTGGTATCAGCGCGCGTCTGGCTCTGGGTGAGAACGTCACTGCCTTTTATAGCCAGTGCCTCTGCTCCCATGCCGAGAGGCCAAGTCCCCTCCCCTCAATTCCTTCCCCAATGTGTGACAATCCGGCATATTAGAGTCGGATAGGGAATCAATACAAACATCCAAACTACAGAGAAAATGAGTGGAAATTGCCCAACAGGAGGTTAAAGAAAATTCAAACCTCTCTACAAGCGAAATTATTTTGATTCCTTAAATATTCTGTCAACTATTCTGCAAATATTATATTGACTTTCTTTGGAAAGTTTGCTTTTGACATTGAATAAACAAACTACAATTTTTTTTTAATCTTTGCAAGAGCAAACATATTTTAGACAAAACAACCCAAATGCAAAGAGGAGAGAGAGGAGATAGGAGAAGAGAGAAGAGAGAAGAGACCAACAAGCAAGAGGATTGGTTTAGAAAGGTGTTGCTGGGAGCAATTAAGATAATGGGTCAGGATAGGGGATGACATGAGGTGGCAGTGCAATACCTGCTGGAAGCCCTGGAGGGAAAAGGGAGAAATAATGGCCTCTGGAAGGCAGTTCTATCGTTGGGAGAAGTAATGAACAAAGGAGCTGAGATATACAGTCAGCCTAGATTTTGGAAGTTTAACCAGGAGGGGGTACTGGAAGAAAGTGTACATCCTGCAGTTGCTGGGGAGGATCAGAGGACAGAGCCATAATGGAGTAGAAGCAGTATAAACCAGAGAAATCATTAACTGCCTGCAATGTGAAAACAAGAATCCTTGTGCTTTGGCCTCATCGTGGGAAATTCCAATAATTTTGAAAGCTTTAGATTCCATAGAATCCAGCAGACTATATTATGTGATGCTGGTGTGTCAGCCCATAGGGAAGAGCAGTACTCTATTGAGTTACGGACAAAGACCTTGTGGACTGTGGGTAGCTCTGATTTTACAAGGAATAACTTGGATCAATGGAGGATGACCAATTTGCAGCTGACAATGGATGCAGCTTCACTTTGTGGTTGGCCCAGGAGAGGTCATGGCTGATGATGAGACCAAAAGGTTTAAGAGACAATGTCTTGCAGTGACTGACCAAAGAAATAGACAGGTATGTGAGATTGACGATCCTTCCGGAGTGATGGGTTTAAACAGCGAAATTTTCCAGGATTGAAGAACATATTCCATTTATCAGACCAGCATCCAATCAATTCCAGATTAGCAGAGTGATGCAGCTGCAGTCTGCCCATCAGTGGGATGGTTGCTCTGAGCTCTCCAACCAGCCTCCTTCCTCTAAGTCACAATGTGGAGTCATCTGCTAAAAGGAAGAGGAATTTCCAGAGCATCAGTGAGGTTGTTTATGTAGATGAGGAACAAGACTTGGCCCAAGACAATGCATTGGGGAACTCCAGCCTCCACTGGGAGAGGGGGAGGAGAGGATTCCTTTGATAGCAACACATTGATTGTGTAAGTGGAGAAAGTCAGAAATCCAAGAATGAAAGTGGCCATGTATGTCACAGGTAGAGAGCTTGTCAAGCAAAGCAGGATGTCAGACTGTGTTGATTGTCAGAGATTTGTCCAAGGACATGGTCCTTAATTACCTCCTGATTGAGAAGGTCTCCATCCATTGCTGAGAGAGCAGCAGTCGCATGTCCATCGTGGAGTGATCAGGAAATAATCCAAACTGATGGTGAATTAACAGGCCGTTTGAAAACAGGAAAGACTTTACATTTGCAGCAATAATGGATTCCCATGTATTTGTTTGCAATTGGAAGCTCACTGGTCTGTAGTTGTTAGGGTCTGTTTGTGCAAACTTATTTTAGACGGGAGTGGCGTTTGCTGACTTCCAGGCCAATGGTAGGTCACCAAAGGAGAAGGACCGACTGAATAGGGCAGACAAAGGTGAATAAAGAATGGCAGAGCAGGATTTGAGAACATTGGCACTGATGTCACGGGGGCCTGTTGCCAAAGCAAGGTCAATGCTGGACAGAACTTTCTCTCCCTTCTTGGGTGAGGGAGGGGATGGAGATGGAGCATACATGGGAGAGGAACATAACAATATGCCACCATGACTTAAAGGAAGGAGGCTGGTTGGAGAGCTCAGAATTGAGATTTGCAAGATGGTGTTTTCTGGCATGCCTGTGGATGGACACTTTTTATGAGCTTTACCAAATGAACTAAAGTTGCCCCCAGTTGGGTTCGTTTTCCATGTTGAGAAAGCAAGCTGATTGACCGCAACCACCTCTCCATATAATTCAGTGTACCAGGGCCTAGAGGTTGGATAGGATAGTCACAGGCGGGATGGGATAAACCAGTCCATGGAGAAGTATGTATCCTGGAACGGCCTACATGTCCAGCTTCTTGAGTAAGAATGCTCCAGGAAGTAAGTTTAACTAACACTTGCAGAGTTTTAAATCACTTTTTTCTTATTGAAAAACACTCCAAATGCATCAGTAAAAACCGTGCCTTTCCACAAAACCACATGTCCCGCCAGACCGGAGAAGAGTCCCACTGCAGCGGAGATGACTCAACACATGGGTGGAGCATAAGTATGCATGGGGCAAGACATGTGTGGAGCATAATATACATTTTACATTCAAACTTGGTAACATCACAGTAGGCTTTTGTGAAAGTTCTCGCAAGTGGAATCAATATCAAGTGATGTGGAGAGGGTCACCCGATCCTTTTGTGGGAGGGCACATTGCAATCCCTGCCAGTTGGCCTGCATGACATATTTTGCGACAAAGTCATGTTTCTACACAAAGGCAGTTTCAGAGGGTATATCCAAATGCAAGAATTCGACAATACAAAAGCATCAAAAAGTATTGTTGAAAAGTTTAGAGAAGGGAAGTGTGACAAACCATATTAAAGGACAGTGGTCGAAAACCTTCAGTGAGAACATAAGACAAGATAGAAACTGCAAGACAAGCTTTGCAGGCTTCTCCGAAAAAATCGATGTGCCAACTTGCACAGTCGATGGGAACTTCTCTTATGACTGTTGGTAGAATCATGCATGACGATCTGAAACCGTATCTGTACAAAATACAGTTACTGCAGCACCAGACCAAAATAAATAAGAGGGAGAGGTTCGAATTTTGCACCACCATTGCCCAACGGATCGAAAAAGACCAGGGTTTTCTGGACATCATCTTCTTCAGTGATAAGGCCCACTTCGATCTTAGCAGCCACGTGAACAAACATAACATGCAATTGTGAGCATAACATAAATGGCGTGAGCATAACATAAATGGCATGAACATATGGAACAACCAGTTTCTGCAGCAAAAGCAACAATTTGGTTTGCTATCAGACGTAGCGGCATAATAAGACCTTTCTTCTTTGATGACGAAGTCAGACAAATAGTGACAGTTAACACAGAGAGATCTTGTTGCAGAGGAGATTACTTCTGGCACTGAGAAGGAAGCAATTCCTATGAATTCAGTCATCTTCCAGCAAGACAGTGCAGCACCCATATGTCCAATCGTGCTTTGGAGTTTTTCAGATGACATTTCCAGCGTATGCCTGGCGTTGGCTTCATGGTTAGGGTGGCAGGCTTAGGATCAGAGGGTCCTGAGTTCAAATCCCGCTTGGCTGTTGAATTAATACCAGGTGGGGTTGACTCAGCCTGTCATCCTTCCGAGGTCGGCAAAATGAGTGCCAGCTTGCTGGGACGATTGAGCCATTCGAGTATCCTGCGTCGGAGTGGCGACCATGATTGTGGCCAATAGCCCAGGAAACTGCTTTGGCAGCACCGACGCACTGTACAGAGGATGGTCCCAATGGATGGATGGATTTCCAGGGTGATCGACTCACTTCTTGACGGATGAACAACCTTTGGCCTCCCTACTCCCAGGATCTGTCTACTCCCGACTACTACCTAAAGGGGGTCCCTCAAAGCTAAAGTGCATGAAAACAACCCACACACTGCAGGAGTTGCAAAGAACATCAAAAGGGAAATCATTTGCATTCCGGCTCCAGTTTTCAGCCAAGTCATCGACAACTTCAGTGTGGCAACTGTCATCTAGAAGCACAGTGCTTGGATTGAGCACTTCATAAACTACTAATGATATCGCTCTTCATTGCTTGTAATGCACGATACTAAACATAAATTTAACCAATCCTGTGTATTATCATATTAAAATACCCAATTTTGTGTGTATGTCTGACCATGATTCATTCGGTCGTTACTTATCCAATCTCAATCAAACTTGTCAGGGGCACTAGAGGTCACGCAGCGGAGGTTGGAGATTGGTGGGGGGAAGAGAGTTGGAGGTTGGTGGGGGAAAAGAGTTGGAGATTAGGGGAGAGAGAGTTGAACGTTGGGGCGGGGAGAGTTGGAGGTTGGGGTGGGGGGGGGGGAGAGCTGGAAGCTAGGGGGCGAAAAGTTGGAGGTTAGGGGGGGGGAGAGAAAGTGTTCTTGGGGGTCAGACAGGGGGTGTGGGGTAGAATTATTGTGGTGGGGTGGGCAGGGAGATATTGGGGTGGGAAGGGGTGTTGAGGAGCTCAAGAACAAAGAGGGAGGGGAGGAGGGAAGGGGTGGGGGGAGGGGGGTTCAGAGAGTTGAGAGAAGGGGATTGGGCTATACACCACTACCCACTTTGATAAGACACATGACCCATGATGTCCTCTTTATAAAACTGAATTCAGGATGGAGTTAAAAAGATTAAATTTTTTTAAAAACCAACATTAGAAATAATGAAAAAATTATGCCTGCCAGACCATGCGACTGATCACGTTGAAATATTAAACATACAGGTAATGAACAAAAAATGGAAACACCAATGTAAAGTCACTTAATAGGACGTTGGGCCACCACGTGCTTCCAGTGCGGCCTGTACGTGCCGTGGCATAGAGTCCATCAGCATCTGGAATTCTGCAGAAGGGATGTGGCACCATTCTTCCAAGAGAAAGTCAATCAACTCAAACCCTTTGGAGGTGGAAATCGTTTTCTGAAGCGTGGTTCCAGAATATCCCATAATTGCTCGATTGGGTTTCGATCTGGTGACTGAGAAGGCCATGATATATGGATAACGTCAGTGCCATGCTCATCAAACCATTGGAGGACCACATGTGCTCTGTGGATGGGGTCATTTGGGGGTTTCCTCTTGCGGCCATGCTTGTCATAATTCTAGGCAACCAGACCTGTGCAGCATTTTTCCATGACCCGAAGCATGCTGGGATGTTATTTGCTTGGGCCACACTTGTGTGGAAGCCGTTGATTGGTGCCCCTCATGTCTCCAGGTGTTTCCATTTTTGGTCTACTACCTGTATATTCACCATGACTTCAAGATCATACTTGTGAAGTTTTATGTTGATCGATGAAGCGGTTCAAGAGAAATAATTTTTAAGATTTTCGTTCAATCCAATATGGCTGCTAGACCATGTCACCTATCATGTTTTCGTGAACACCCTGGTATCCCCAAGTACTGTGGAACGTGTGTGTGAAGTTCTCCCTCATTCTGTCAAGCCGTCCTGGAGAAGAGGGTTTTTAAAGGTTTATTCTTCAAAAAAATATGGCTGCCAGAGCATGTGACCTATGAGGTTAAAATTTACACCCTATCTTCCCCAAGGCTAGTCGATCATGTGCATGAAGTTTCCCATCAATCTAGTAAGCCATTTGGGAGAAGATTTTTCAAGGTTTAACTTTTCAATCCAATAAGACTGTCAAACCACATGACCGACCAATTTAATTCTGTCGACCAATTTATCCCTAGATGACCCTTAAGAATTTTCATACTGATCGGATAAAGCGTTCTATGTGTTGAATTTTGGCCGGGATATCAGTTCACTGATGACGTCATCGTTAAAAATACTTATTCCCTATGTGGAATACTTGACAAGTGCCAAGTTTCAATTTTTTCCATGGAGTGATTTCGGAGAAAGAGGTCCAAAAGTTTTTCCTTTTTCCAACATGGCTGACACACAATGTGACCTACGACATCATAATTATCATGAAAAAAATTCTACATGAGTAATCGCTCCGATGGTAAAAATTTTGTGTCAATCGGATAAAGGGTTGCAGAGAAAATGAATTTAAAAGGGAATAAACCCCAAAAATGGCCGCCCGCCGCAGCAGAAGTATAATAATAACTAGACGTGCCACTTTTAACTGCGAGCAGTTGTGGTGGGTACCGAACGACACCAGTGCCAACGACAATGCCGTCCCACGCCGCCCGATGGGATGACTATGTCATCCCATTTTGTCATTTTTAATCAAACTATATTTCTCATGGCTGGTCCATCCGAAGAACTGCAACTTACAACTGCGAGCAGTGATTCGACATGGATGCTTACAATTACAAAAATACGAGCCATGAGGAATAAAGTTTGATGAGTACAACGTCATAGTTCACACAGTTTGGCAGCCAAATTGGATCGACGGAAAACGTTAAAAAAATCTTTTCCTCTGGAATCACTTTATCAATTGATGAGAAACTTCAAAATTGATCATCTGCTACCCGTGTGGAAAAAGGTGTGATCACAATGACATCATAGGTCACATGGTTTTGGCAGCCATATTGGATTGAAGGGAAAACCTTTAAAAAAATTTTTATCTGAAACCATTTAACCGACGATGTTTTAGTGAGCAAAATTTTATCGTCAAGGGTAATCGATGATGGACTGCACCTAAAGTTTTGCATCGATAGGTTAAGCTCTTCATTCCAATATGGCTGCCAGACCACATGACCGACAACATTTCAGTGATCGATTGTATATCCCCAAGGTTAGTCGATAAAGTTTCATGTCATCCAGTTCAGCGGTTTGAGAGGGGTTTTTTTTTAAAGGGTTTCGCTAAAATCCAATACGGCTGCCAAACCATGTCTTCGATTACATCAAAGTTGGGCAACTTTTTGTTCCTCATGGATAGTCGATCGTACCTGTAAACTTTCCCCTTGATCTGTTCAGCCGTTTCAGAGA
>CM068952.1:53716080-53751127 GCA_035128595.1 Eptatretus atami
GAAGACAGCTCTTCCCCATGTCCGTCGATTTATGAAGTATATGTGTGGATCAAACCGAATTCCGGGCAGCTTTTCCTTTTAAAAACAACCCAGAGAATCGCAGCAGTAAGTACAGTATGTTACACCTCACAAGAACAAATATACCGAATACAATTAATTAATTCATGTATTTCTCTTTCTAATAAATAACTGCTTTGTTTCAACCCATCACCCATAAACCAACCACTTCCAAACACCTTCAGTTCTTTAGATGGTGCAACAAGTTAATCCTGATGGGGAAGAAACCTACCACAATAAAAAACATTCCAACAAATGTATCAGTTGTTTTACACGACCTCGACAACGCAGCATACAGCACCGTCACACTCACACAGAACAATTACAAACACTTACAGTTTAAACTGAAATGTCTACAAAAGGAAATCAACCGTCTCAAGATGTTAAACCCGGCGTTCCGGCTGCCAGCATTAGTTGGTGGACGTTAAAGATCCCACTTGTCCTTCACAAAGAGTAGGTGAGCTATCTTTAGCCCTCTGGCCAAATTTCCAAATTCCTGGGTGAACGCATCAATGAAACATCTGTCTCCAACATAAAGATGATGCAAAAGCACAACCACTTCCTGCATACAAAAAATGAAGGTTGTTAACCGCCCCCTCCCCCCCCCCGAACCTCCACTAGTTCCCCCTATTACCCCGCCCCACCACTAAATTTGCATTTGCAGAATTCATACTTGTTCTCAAACAATGTCACTTGGCGTGGCAGCACCTTCTGTCATGTCCTACATCATTATTATCCAAAATAATTCTCACCTTCCATGAGCCTGAGATAACCTTTTATTATTATTTAATATCAATAATGCAATAAGGAATTCATATTGCACAATTCTGGTGAAGAAAAACAATTTCAATTTCATCAAGATGAATGGTCCACAAAATGCATCTGCATGTTTTCACAAGCATCTACTACTCGTTTGCAGGCATCAATTCAACTTTATTCGACCTGAATATCTTCGGACTTCACTCAAGATAAACGAATGAGTGAATTAGCTCCACATTAGGGAAAACTATAAATTGTGGAATTAACTTTCACATGCTCAATTTATCATTGCAGGGAAATGAGAAAACAAACAAACAAACAATCAAAAAGACAATCCTGAGGAGATGGACAGGCACGCACCTTCTGAGGCACATCCTCTTCACTGACGAGCCAGCTCAGCTGAGAGGCCGAAGGGAGGCTCAACCCAGCGAATTGGCGCAGCAATCCTAATGCTACGGCTTCAGCGGAGTTGGTCTGCCTGTTTGGTGAACAATCGGGCCATGTTCTACTTTTATGCACTTCAATGCAGAAATATTGCATTACCACACAAAGCAAGATGATTAGTAAATTAATATGGATCCATTGCTTCCCCAAACCAGTTTTAAAACACGCACTCATTTTGGCAAACCATTTGAAAATAAAAACGAAAGCAAAGCAAAGTCGGATGGCATGCCATCGCAAATCCTTATGCTTCCCCACCAAAAGCAAAGTTGAAAGATGGCAAAAAGTTCCACCACGAATGATGCAATATCGAATTTTGAATTAAAAAAACAAACATTCTGTTTTGACCCCTGTGACCACAAGTCCCCCCCCCTGGGGCATGAACCGGGGTCAAATCCAAAAAATCGTTACATATTTTATGCGTCCCACAATTTTGATTGCATATACAAAGTTGCATCAAAAAATGTTTTTCAATGTGTCCGTGAATTGCATTTTTATCTTGCCAAAACGAAGTTTTTGCAAGATATGTTAGTCAGCTTGTATGTTTTTTTTTTGTTTGTTTTTTTTGTCTGTTATCACGTATCGATCACTCTGCAAGAGCACAGTTATCATTGGAAATTTTTGTAACTTCGCATATCAGAGGACTATAGAGGTCCCTTTCAGCGCATAAAATTTTGAAGGTCAAGGTCAAAGGTCAAGGTCACTTTGTCGCAAATCAGGGGAGTCGACGAAACCCTTATTTTTTGAGTAATTTGATCGGATAGTCTTCAAACTTCATGGGAATATAGTTCATGGTCTGGCGCTCAGCTGATTATTTTTGGTGGCGATCGGCCTTGACCTTCATGGTTAGCGCTGGAGGTCGAAAGTTTTTGACCCCAAGGTCATTTTTGAAATCTTAGATACCATATCGAGTAATACCTCATATGAAAGCGCTTGATAAGTGCTTTCCAGATCTGTCAAAAGTTTGACGCTATGACGTCATTTGATGACGTCATGACGAAAAAACGGATTTTTCATGAAAATTTTATTTCCTCAGTCTCATCAAAATCTCTTGATATTTCATGTACAACGGTCCTGGAGAGATACCATTAACAGTACGAAAATATAAAGGTCAAGGTCAAAGGTCAAGGTCACAAAAGGTCAAGCATCAAGGTCGACGAAACCCTTATTTTTTGAGTAACTTTAATCGAATGATCTCCAAACTTGGTGGGTATGTAGGATGTGGAATGGCGCTCAGCTGATTAATTTTGGTGGTGATCGGCCTTGACCTTCAAAGTCATCTTGAAGGTTATTCATTTTTTACCCTAAGGTCAAATTGTCAAGTTTCAGTTACCATATCGAGTAGTACCTCAAATTAAAGCCCTTAATGAGGGCTTTCTAACATACAACTATTTTGACGATGTGACGTCATTTGACGATGTTATGACGAAAAAGTGCATTTTTCATGTATTTTGCATTGATTTAGTTCACATCAGAAACTCTTGTTTAGGTCACTCTGTATAGCAAAGTTCTCATTGAAACTCTTGTGGGTTCATATATGGTTGTCTTTTTGGAATACTTTCGTGCACTTAATGGTCAAAGTCAAGGTCAAATGTCAAGATCACTTTGAAGTCAATTATGGAGTTCGATGCCACCTTCTTTTTGAGTAATTTTCATCGAATCATCTCCAAACTTTGTGGGAATGTAGTAAATGGCTTAGCGCTCAGTTTATTAGTGTTTGTTTGTGATCGACCTTGACCTTCAGGGTTAGCGCCTGAGTCGAACATATTTGACCCCAAAGTCAAATTTTCAAGTTTTAGGAACCATATCCTGTAGTACCTCAAATTGAAGTCCTCGATGAGTGTTTTCTAGATATGTCAAGCTTTAGCCATTATGACGTCATTGGGTAACGTTATGAGGCAAACACGTATTGTTCATGGTCACTCTGTAAAACGATTATCATCGGAATCTCTCGTAGGCAGATATTCCTCAAGGAGTCGCTCCTAGTGGATAGCAGTTCTGTTCACCTCAGTGTGACCTTAAATAAGTCACTCATGTTCACATTTTGGCAAGATACTGGTCACCCTGGGGTGACATTGGTTCTTTTTGGTATTTGATCTTTGACCGACCAGCACACTCACGTCAGCCCAGGTGGCGAGGCCAAAAATGATACTGCTCTCGCACCTTCTTGCCATGTGGTGATCATAACCAAGTTTGGTGAATTTCTACACAACCCGTTTAGGAAGAGATAGCGTGCCGGACAGACAGACAGACAGACAGAAAGAGCCGAATAAAATATCCCCTGTTATTTTTTTTGGGGGGTTTTTTTTTCAAAAAGCGTGGGGACAATAAAAGGAAAAGAAAAAAAAAAAACTTTTTCCTCCAAAATGAAATCTCAATTTCAAACTCACGAGTGCTCACTGTTCGTCCTATCTCTGGAATCATGTTCTCGTTCCAGATCTGGGAAGAGATTGATAAAGTTAACTATAATAGCTCCATGACCAAATTTCAGATGATGAATGTCTGAGGTTCACCAGGTACATTTGGTTTGTCATAATTGTTATTATGCTGATAATGATCACAGGTTACCAAGATGAGCATTATGAACCATGTGTGCAATGAAGAAGAATTGTCCACCTGTGGTCATTGCTCCAGTGGCAGCCTCTTCCAGCTTCTCAGGCTCTTGAGCAGCATCACTCACCTCCTGCTCCTTTGATTCTGAAAAAAAAAACACAATTTAAAAATTCAAATGCTGAAATGGTTGAAATTTTACCTAGAATAACGCACAAAGATCCTTGGTGCAGTGCCGTTGAATATATATTAGAGGGCCTCCTCATATCCTGAGACTCGAGACACTTGCGCTAACATCTCCTCCATGAGGTCAAATTCTCCCTAGTTATTTTACCTTTGGCACTAGTTGTTGTTGGCTCAATGAATACTAATGGTGCTTACTTAATACCTCAGTGACTTTCCATTCCCTGTTTTTCACATTAAGGAGGTTTGATGTGATAAGATCAATCATCTCTTTGCTTTGCTTTAACAATCAATCGTAGGACTTTCTTCAGACACGAGTTGTTTTTGTTGGTCAGTCGGAATGAATGATAAGATGGGTGGAACCCACAATGTTTCATTCCATCAGGACATTCCTCACCATTGTCTTTTACGAACCGGCTGGCCAGGCCTGATACTCGACTAAGTAGTGAGGGCAACAATTTGCAATTTGTTCATGGTGCCAGCGATAGCTCGCCTACTATTCACGAAGGACAAAGTGGGGTCTTAAACGTCCACCAGCATAACATCCCTCCGGCAGACAGGATTCCTGTTGAACGTCCATCCGAGGGATGGCACGTATATTGATGAATCACCCTGCATGTGAAACACCGGGATGACAGTTTACAGCTGGGCCGAGATTCGAAACCCAGGCTAGACAGCTCAGAGGCGAGTGCGCATACCTCCAGGCCAACCTGCCAGCCCAAAAGGTTATAACAAACAATGACTCAATACATTGTCAAACAGGATGGTGCAGAGGTACGTATTACACTTATCTGAGTGAAATTCTGAAACCAACCACAAACTGTTGGACAGGTGTTTCACAGGCAGGGTATGCGTGTGTAGCCTCTCGGATGGACGTTTAATTGGGGACCCATCTGTTTGCATTAGCTGGGAGATATTTAATATGCCACAGCATCTTTCGACAAAGAGTACGCGAGTTATCACTGGCACCATGGTCAAATTCCCAATTCCTGCCATCATGTGATCAGCAGCACAGCCAACCCTGAACAACGATGCAACCAGTGGACCAAATTCCAAGTTGAATCCCAGTCCAACACACATTCATGATGACGACCCGATAAAATGCCGTTGTGACCATCAAAATGATGCAGATGTTAAAAAATTCATAATTTGTCTTCACAAACTAGCATTATTAAAATGCAAACATATAAAGCTGAAGCAAAAATCCAATGTTAAGAAAACTGGAAATATGTCGGTGGTGAATTGAAATATGTATACTAGTGGGGTACGTTGCTTGTGATTTATGCAAAAAAAATGTTACTTTTGAAACAGCTATAACAATTATTAAACCACAACATGTTCATAACTAGAAGGGCACTCTTCGACAATGCCAGATATGCCTCCATCCACATTATTACATCATTATACATACTTGTACCAAGTTTGATTTGAATCCCTGAACCCAGATTCAAAATATTAAACAATTCTGGCTGGAAAACCATGCGTCCGATCAGGTTGAAATTTAAACCGTATATTCCCCATGAGTACTGGATCATAAATGTGACGTTTCATGTCGATTGATGAAGTGGTTCAAGAAAAATAATTTTTAAAAGATTTTTGCTCAATCCAATATGGCTGCCAGACCATGTCACCTATTAATTTATTCATGAACACCCTGGTATCCCAAAGGCTTGGGGAACATGTGGGTAAAGTTTCGCCTCGATCTGTCAAGCCGTTCTGGAGAAGAAGATTTTTAAAGGTTTATTCTTCAAAAATCATAGCTGCCAAACTATGTGACCGATGACGTCTTGGTGGAGAACTTTTGGTTCCACATGGATAGGCGATCATAACTGAAAAGTTTTGCCTCGATCTGTTCAGCCATTTCGGAGAAGAAGATTTTTGTAGGTTTTTATGTGAAAAAAATATATATATGTCTGACGGAGCACGTGATCGATGACATAATCAATTCCCCCCCCCCCCCCCCGAATACAATTCATCCCGAGATGACCCAGGAAAATTTTTTATACTGATTGGATAAAGCATCTGACGTATGCAATTATGACGTCATAACGAAGTCACCTATGACATCTTCATTAACAAGGAAAAACTTGTTTCCCATGGGGAGTACTTCACATGTGCCAAGTTTCAATTTTTTCCATGGAACGGTTTCGGAGATACAGAGGTCCAAAGTTTTTCCTTTTTTCCAACATGGCTGCCACACCACGTGACGTACGACGTCATAATTATCATTGAAACATTTTACATGAGTAGCCACACCTATGGTGAAAATTTAATGTCAATCGGATAGGCGGTTGCAGAGAAAACAGAGAAAACTAGAAGGGCACTTGGTATAGCACGTACCTCCGCCCTGTCATGCCTGATCCACGATAATATATCGGGCCCAATAGATTTTTGAAATATCGTGATTTATATCGGTTCAGCCCAATCTCTCAATGGTGACGAATCACTTAAAATAATTATCAGATCCGGATCCTCAACAAAGTTGAATCATTTTTTCCTTGTCACCACCCAACGTGTCCATCAAGTTTCATCCGAATCCGTCCACAACTTTTTTAGATATTGTGCTATGGATAGTTTTTGGCCCTATCTCTCAATGGTGAAGAATCACTTAAAAAATTCTAGAAGCCGGATCCAGATCTAGATCTTCACCAAAATCCAATCAGTTCGTCCTTGTCACACTCCGAACCTGTCCACAAAATTTAATCCGGATCCGTCCAACTTTTTGAGATATCTTGTACACAAACAAACAGAGACAGACAGACAGACAGACAGACAGAAAGTGGTGAAAACATAACCTCCTTCACCTTCGGTGGCGGAGGTAATTAGCATGGACGGATGTACAGACGTACATACAACCCGAAACATAATGCCTCCAGGCGACTTAATCAGCGGAGGCATAAAAAGAAAAAAAAATTGTATGTAGTCTCCTCCATCCACTCACCTCCCTCACTCCCTCCGACCAAACATCTCTCTCCCCCCAAAAAAGTATTAAAAATCGAATCCATTGTTCATACCGTTTTCCAGAGTAATAAGTGCAGCTTAAACTCTCCATGGAGATAACACACGGTGATTTGCCATTGCCTTTCCGAGCGATAGGGCAGGAATTTTGAAATATGGCTAGGGTGGCTTGCTCTTACGAAAAATATCATGGTATCTAACATTCACCGGTGAATGTTAAAGGGCAGGATACCCAGCTTAACATCCCTCCAAAGGTTGGCACACTCATTGATGCATTCTGCTTGTGATGCACCAATCCAAGAGTTTATAGTTAGGTTGGGAATAACACCCAGACTAGCCACCTCAAAGGGAAGCGTGCTTCCTCTGAGCGATCATGTCACCACAATAAGAATAAGAATAACTTCCCAAATTGAACACCTTTCGTTTGTTTGTTTTTCTAAAAAGGATATTTTGGCCTTATCAGTGGAGTACAGAATAGCCTATCGAGCAAAGTGCATTTGTAAATAAGCAGTTCAACAAACGAATGTGGGAAAACAAACAAGAAAAACAATAAAGCAGAGGCGTAATCCTGACCTTTATCCCCAATGAGGTCACATTCTCTCTCTGTACGAATCTGTATTCTTCGTTGTCGAATTTTCTCCTTTAGTTGCTGGATTTCATCATCTCCATCATCTTCTCCACAGCCATCACTGTCATCCCTGTGATGAATGCCTTGTCCACCCCCAGTACGAGTTGTCCTGGCAGCAAGAGTGCTGCTCTTCATGAGCTCAATGGCAGCAATGAGAGATTCTGAGATGCTAAAGTGTGCATTCTCCTGGTGAATAGAAAGAACCCAATAAAAGGACTCGGAAGATGTTTTGTTGTAGACAAGGATGATTTAACATGAATGAATAAATAAATGGGGAAGTAGAATAATTATCCTACATTGGGAAGGGGTGAGACACAGGATAGATGTGCACAAAAAAAAAAAAATGCAAGGGTGGCAAGGTGAAGTTATGCAAGTATTACCCTCTCCAGATCAGCACAACTACCAAAGTCCTGTTCAGCAAGGAAGCTCATCAGCGACTGGCCCTCACTGGGTCGCCCTGACAAACAGCAGAAATACATTTTAATCACACTATACATCATCTTATCATTACTGACCGACTCAACAAGTTCGGAACCTGACAATAATACCTGCTTTATGTTGTAATCCTTCACGACAACTAAAAGTGGATACATAAAATAGATCCTGTGTTTTCCGTTTTTAAACAAACTATGAGTGGGGATCATCGATGACAGATTATTATATGGGTCATCATCTTGAAGGATTAAAGGAACGAGCATGACTTTATCGACTCGAGGAGGAAGCTCCACAGTCGAGAGAGAAGGGGTACATACAAATGGAGGTGAGCATAAAGCCGAGATTTAGTAAGGGTCAAAATTGGTTCCTAGAGAAGAGAGTATGACCAGTTAGAGCTGGGCAGGGACAAAGCACAGGGAGGGTAGTAGGGGAAAGATGAGATATGATGCAGGAGCAGACCATGAGACCACCAACATGTCTGCAAAGGGAGAAAAGCAAACTTGGCACCTCGGTCTCATTCTTATTAAGAGTTCCCTTACAAGGAACTTCAATGCACGAGACCATTAGGACCAGAAAGCCTGCATAATGGTTGTTTGTCCATGCTCTATCCTTTATAAATGCTGAGCATCAAGCAAGGAAGCTTATGGCAGGAAAGAAGCTTATAATAATTTTTAAATCTTCGGTACAACTTGTCCAGGGTCGAGTTCGAACCGCTGACCTCACAGACTGAGAGCAGACCCTCTAACCATTATGCCACTGGGTATGACTTAACTCTGGGGAATTTGATGTCTGAGATACACAAATAACCCTGGGGAATTTGATCTCTACAGCCTCCAGGGGTGCAAAATGGTATATCACAGCACTATCCTAGAGAGCAATGCTCTACCATGACGTTGCAAATGAATGCTTTGTCCAGGACCATGATGAAAGTTAGGAACAGTTATGGAAGGACTTCGCTCTGGAGAGCACAACTAAGACACCACCGAGCCTTGCAAGCCAGCTTGAAGAAGTGGTCAGTCCAACATGTGCCTCAGTTGATTCTAAGGCCAAGGATATTTAGAAAGAGCACCTCTTATAATGGTTGGCCACAGCAATGAATTGTTGGATTTTCCAAGCAGTCTTTGTGTGAAGGAAAGGTAAAGCATTTTCCACTTTCCAGCAATAAATGTCATATCCCAGATGATTGACGAGATTCTTATCTTTATGAGATTTCATTGAGTTCCAGGTCTGATTTCCGACTTCAGACAAAAATCAATTCCAGGATACTAAGTGCCAAAACATACAAATTGCCTTTCCCTATCTTCAAATATCTAGAGCACATCTTCAGAAACTTATAGAATTGTTGTCGACAGCATTTTCTTCTGACTGTCAAGGCAATGTTTGTCGGTCGATAAAATATTATTTTCCTCGAGCTATCCTTTTGCTTCCCCATTTCCCAACCACCCCAATTATTATCATCCATAAACATCTCCACCCTCTTCCGCTCCTTGGATTTGGATGACTATAAATATTGACTATAGACATAAACAGTAAATAGTCATAATATTTTTTAATGACATACAAATTTAAATGAATAAATGTTCCAAAATAAAATAAAATGGGTCTATACGTTGAAGCATTCATCACAATATGACACCAAGTTATATATATCTTTCACAAAAAAACTGGCATGTGCTGATATAGGCATGGGATTTATGATATTAATAATAATAATAATAATAATAATATTAGGGCTGGCAGGATGGGCAACAGGTATGCACTCCCACCTTTAAAGGTGTCTAGCCTGGGTTTGAATCCCAGAGCAGCTATAAACTGTCATCCCAGTGTTTCACAGGCAGGATGATTCATCAATGTGTGTGCCGTGCCTCGGATGGACGTCAAACTGGTGTCCCATCTGTCGGCGTTAGTTGGTAGATGTTAAAGATCCCACAGTGTCCTTCGCATAAAGTAGGCGAGCGATTGCCAGCACCCTGAACAAGATCCAAATTCCTGCCCTGACGTCCTGGGTCACGGAGTGGCTACCCGACCAGGATTGTTGCCTAGTAACTGCTTCAGCACGCCCTGCATAGAGCATGGTACATGATGATGATGATGATGATGATGATGATGATGATGGATACTAATCTTAAATCCATTGCTGATCTATTTTTTTAAAAGTACAAGCTTCTTTCATCAAAGTTACCATACAAAAATAGGAATTTAAAAAAATGTTTAAAAAAAAAAGGTTACTACATGATGATAACTACTTTAGGTCTTACTGTCTGCATATGGTAAGACCCAAAGTAGTCACATGAAACCTCCCCTTGGGAGTACTTAACACCTGGCACGTGATGCCTGCCCATTCCCAGATGAAGACCACTCAGTGGTAAAAACTTCGGAATTAAGTCTTGCCTTGCTGGGCAGCTGTACTCGGTGGTGGTATTTTTTTAATATTTATTACTAGCTGGTGGTCAATATTCATCATTTGCTGTGGGTGCTGTTGCTTCTGGAAGCATTTTGAGTTGGCCTGTTTGACATTCCCATCTTGAGAACATTTGTTTACAGTGTGACACAAAGTTCAAATCCTAGATTATCGATTTGTCCATTGGATATTAATGTCCGTGGAATCAAAGTAAAGATGCATCAACATTCAGTTGATGCCCTTGTATGACAGATAATACTTCGATGTTCAACCTTCTCCAAAATATTATTTTTATCCAACTTTTTGATCAACACTCAAATCTGCAATCATAAGTGATTGCTTATAATTGAAGAACTCTTCCATGAGGTGTGACGATGTGTTAAAAGAAATAGCAGCTGAGACTCCACAGCAGTAAAGCAGATGACTACAGAATACCCTGAAAGCTAAATGCATACTACTAAGCAATGTATTTCCCAATCAAACAAGTGGAAGGGGGGAGGGAGGGTGTGGGGAGGGGAGGGGAGGTGGGGTACAAAGGCAGTCCAAGACTCTCCGTACAATGGTAAAACATGAGCTAATTCCGCTTAACTACCGATACAACCCCAATTTCTCCCTCATTTGATCCCATCATACGGTGGGAAAAACTTGGTTGAACAATGTCAGATCGCGATCTAACGTGATGAATCATCTTCCGAGTCGTAGGAACCACCCTATCAGAAGCGATGCTTACACCTCCACTTTGGACCTCCCTGCACACCAATAAACAGCACAATAAAATAATATCAAACACAAAGTTTGTATGCTGGGTGAAGATCTGTTCAAAAATGCAAGTATGTAATTAGTGGCAAAGTCATTGATGTAAAGGGAAGAAAAAAAAATTGCCACCAAAGGGTTCCCTCCAATTCAAATGAGGTGAAAATACAATTCTGTGAAATAATTTTGGAACCGTTTCGCAGAACTTCAATGTCAGTTTCTACACTTTCTGTCAAGAAGCAAGAATGAAATTTCATCACATATCTTGGACAATTCATCCATCTCCAAAAAAAAATATTAAAAAAAAAGATTTATGAAATTATCACGTGAAAGAAAATTTCCTTTTATGTTACACTCGTATACGAGTACAAACCTGAAGGATGATCCACATTTTCACTTAGAGTTTCATTGAAATTTTGATGTCTACAAGTTCATGTAAAAACAGAGCAAAACTAGAAGGGCACTCGGTGGAGCGCATACCTCTGCCACGTAATGCTTGATCCACGAGAACATATCGGGCTCAATACATTTTTGAAATATCATGCTATACAGCACGATATCGTTTTTGGCCCGATCTCTCAATGGTGAAGAATCACTTAAAAAATTAAATAATTCTCGTATCCAGATCCGGATTCGGATTTTCACTAAAACCGATTCAATTCGTCCTTACCACACACCCAACCTGTCCACCAAGTTATATCCGAATCCGTCCATAACCTTTTGAGATAGTGTTATATGTCGTTTTTGGCCCTATCTCTCAATGGTGAAGAATCACTTTAAAAATTATAGTAGTCCGATCCGGATCCGGATCTTCACCAAAATCTAATCAGTTCGTCCTTGTCACACACTGAACCTGTCCACAAAATTTCATCTGGATCCGTCCACAACTTTTTGAGATATCCTGTACACAAACAAAGAAACAAACAAACAGAAAGGGGTGCAAACATAACCTCCTTCACCTTCGGTAGCGGAGGTCATAACTGTCTCGATAAAGGCTAACGTCGGTCTGCATCAGTGGACAAGATAGTTGATTTTATCAACGAAAAGGTGATAAGAGTGCATTTACTGCCATGGGAGTAAAGTGTGACTGATGCTTACACTGTTAATCCTTCAGAAGAGAAAAATGTTTTGGTTACTTTTGTTTCTGTTTTTTTATTGCTCATACCCAAGGGCTACCAAAATGCAAGCCCAACCTCGCTTCCCATGGTGGTAAACGCACTATCAAATTTTACGATATAAAATCCCATGCAGTAAGACAACTGGCTTGGCAGACAGTACTGAGATATGGTGTATATGCTAGTGCAAAAATGAACTCGAATATTTCAACAAAAAGTAATAAGATAAAAGACACAAACCTTTGACCTTTTCCAGCATGATGTGAAATTTCCAACTTCTTAATCCCGTCCCCTATGGCGAGATACTCAAGACCCTCATCGACTCCATCTCCTCCTTCGTCATTCACATCAGTAACAGACAAGTCATTGCTGCGTGAAGAGATACTTGTGGTCAGCAGCGATGGGCTCGAGGTGTCAGAGGCTGTCGTAGAAGACAGGTGACATTCCACCCCAGATGGCAAAGTGGATGCTGAACTATTGATTGACATTTTGAAATTGAGGTTGTCCAAGCCTAAAATAAAACCAAAAAAAAAACCAATACCACAGAAGGATATCGATAAATAAAACAAATGCAAAACAAGATACAATCTCGAAAGAAAGGCCGAAAACAATGCCTCTGGCGACGTCATACCACGAGGACAAATATATTCCTCACACAAAAAAAAATAATTAAGCAACATCTATGAAATTGCGAAATAAACTACAGATTCACAGTTCAGAAATACGTATATTAGTCATGTGTGTGCAAATTGCACGGCTATTGAGGAAAGTAACCCAATCAGGAAATTGGACGGTGCAACTCGTCATGTTACAATTACAACGTCCTCACCTGAACACGGCGATCCTGGCAATTAATCTGCAAGTTGCATTTCCCAGATAATCTGCACATGACCTGTGTTAAAAGTGAACCAAAAAGTTGCCACCCATGGGCTAGGTGCAATTTCACACCAAACAAGCAAGTCATCGAGATGACGCACACCTTCGTCGATTCCCACCTCCTAGTACAATTTTTATCGTGCCGCATGTCGTTTTTGGCACTGCCTGTCAATGGTGAAGAGTCACTTAAAATAAATCCTGGTAGCCAGATCCGGATCTTCACCAAAATCTAATCATTTCGGCCTTGTCACACACCCAAACTCTCCACCAAATTTTGTCCAAATCCGTCCAAAACTTTGAGATATCCAGTTCACAGACAGACAGACTGACGAGGGTGAAAACATAAGCTCCACCGACCTTTGGAAGTGGAGGTAATGAGCTACACAAACGATGGTTAAGCATTGTTATTTTTTAAAGGAAAGGTTTGATAAGCCGACACCTGTGTTGGAGAGGAATCAGCCGAAAATTGTGTTGGGCCATTTTTGATGGCAAGGTCATTTAATATAAAAAAAAATCATTTACACAGTACAAGATACAAAATTAAACTTTGTGGTTGAAACAAAGTAAAACATAGATTCTGGATATATATTCATGAGAAACACCCACTCCCTGGGGGATCGGCAAGGGGAAGGGGAGACGAAGTTGGAGGTGGCCAGCCCAACTTAATAGAACATTCCCATGCACACCCAGAGTACAACCACCTAGTTTGAATGCATTTTGTCCCACAAACAAACAAACAAACAAACAAACAAACAGACACATATGTTTCAATGCATTCTCCAACCACATCTATGATGACTCTAGTTTTCATTACATCATAGCACAGAGAATTGGTGTATTTTAGAATGATTTGTACAACTTCCAGGATTTTTTTTGGATTTTTTTTAGCGATAACATCCTGTTTTCAATATGTTCTGTCCCACGGTGCAGGATACCATAAGCAGTTATGATAATTCAACATCTTCAACATAAAAGCAAAAACCTAAGTTGGAGGTGGCCATCCCAACCTGGTAGGTTTGAGAGAGTTTAAAAAAAAAAAAACATTACAACAGCACTCTGACGTCACGACGTCGACCGATATGCCTCCGCCCAGATTATTACATCATCATAATACTTGTACCAAGTTTAATTTAAATACCTTCAGCTGTTCTCAAGCATCACATATTTATCTGACATGACCTCTGACGTCTTGATGCCGAAATCGAATCACTTCATCTTTGCATCATAATACATCCTTGTGTCAAGTTTGGTCAAAATCCAATCACTGGTTCACAAGTTAGCACGGAAACAGAATTTTGACCTAACATGACCTCTGCCCTTTAACCTTTTGATGCCAAATTCTAATCAGTCCATCTTTGCATCATTATACATACTTCTACCAAGTTTGACTTGGAGCCCTTCAGCCGTTCTTAAGTTATTGCGGGAACGAAAACCTATCACGGACAGAAGGATGGATGGAAGGAAAACCCAAAAACAATGCCTCGGGCAACGTCGTTGGCAGAGGCATAAAAACAGTCCCATGGTTAAGGGTCGGGAGAGGACCCCAATTATCTCTATGTAGCTATGCATGGCGATGCACCGCTCCCGATGGGAGGGGATATTACAGGTTACATGGAAATGCCCCAATTCTGAGGGAAATCAACTCATCTGTAAGGACGGGTTCTTCACTCGTAGTTTTAATGCACATCTACTTTGTATCAAAGTTTTAAAAAGTGAACATTCTGCTTCTATCAAAATATGCTGCTTGTTGACAGATTAACACACAGTACTTCAAGGCTCTTCCCATTCAAAAAAAAAATAGTAATTAAGCACAACATAAACACCAGGCCTCACTCTGAAACTTGCTGCGAGTGTTGGAGTTCAGCGATGTAATTTCCTGGTGTGTGCGACGGTGTTGCGAACCCAAGGTTCTTGCAATGAAGGGTGGCGATTGTGGAATTGCAAGGGACCAGGTGGATCTTGAGAACGAGCTGAGAGAGCCCATCATTGGTGGTTGGAGTTCGCGAGTGAGCTGGAAAGAGAAGGCACAACATCTGCATAATTTCTACTCAAACGTTTGTTCCAATGAAGGGTTAACACCTGACATGTCAGCTTCTGCTTGCTTCACATGGCAGTTAGCATACTATGATCAACGTTATGTCAATTCCATCCATTGTTCCACCTGTCCGCCAATGCAGATAAACACCATCATTCATGAGTAAGACTAGTTCTTCATTTGTGTTTTTTGTATACAGTACATAGTTGAGGCTCGTGGAACAGCTAAGCCTGGTGTTGGCTTAGCGGTTGTGGTGGTGGTTTGGGATCTTAGGGTCCTGCGTTTGAGCCCCTGTCGGCCAATGAATTAACATCAGATGGGGTTGACTCAGCCTGTCATCTTTGTGAGGTCGGCAAAATGAGTACCAGTGTACTGGTAATCGGGGCATTGAATCAGCGGTACAGCTGCGCCCTCAGCCAATGATGCTACCCGCAGCCTAGTGCTGCATACGATGTACAAGGAGGAGAGCAAGAGCTCGTACGAGTACACTAAACAGATCAGGACACAACAGGACAAAAGGAACAGTTGAGAGAGGGGGGAAACACCAACCACCAATGACACAGTTGAAAACCAAGACAGAGGCAAACTTGGACAAATAATGGGCATGGGGAGGATTGAGGGACGAGAGAGGAAGCATGGGGTGGACAAGATGTATACAGAAGGAAACTCTCAGGAGGGAAAACTGGAAATGTGGAAGGAGGAGGATTGGTGTGAGTTAACAAAGATTCATTCTTCAATAGAACACAACTCGATGGCTTCTTCTTTAGTATGCAGCACATGGCTGTGGGTGGCATCATCAGTCAGTTGGGTGGGGGGATGCCTCTAATCTCATACCTTCCTGCTGGTTTGAACAGGAATTTTTAATTTGGCCGGGGTGCCGGCGATAGCTCGCCTCCTTAATAACGAAGGACACCGTAGGATCTTTCATGTACACACAAACCAATGCTGGCATTCAGGATGCCCAGTTTAACATCCATCCCAAAGACGGCACAAACATTGATGCCTCACCCTGTGTGCAAAACACCAGGATGACAGTTTATAGCTGGGTCGATATTCAAACCCTCGCTAGACTTTCTCGGCTATCCTATGTGACAGTTATGCATAAAGTTCATTTCCTGACTACAAAAGTATCAGTAAACTCATTTATCAAGTTTAAGTTGACAAAATCAATAGGTTTTCAAACAACCTCAGAAATTCATCACATTTACATAAATTTGTCAAAATCAATTCATCACATCACATTCATGTCGATAAGAAGTATGGCTCGCACATGCAAGAGCACAGTCAAAGCACAAATATGAGACAAGCAGACAAAAAACAAAAGAAAGAAACAGACCGAGGACAGTGGGAAGAAAAATGAGAGAATGTACCAGGCCGATGTCGAGGCGAGCGAGGAGGGGGGCATTGCTCTGTTCCACAGCCTCCAGGCAGAGCAACAGGGCGGCAGCATGAGGCATGCTGCGTACAAATGCCCACACTAAGACCACACACATAAAGGAACATATCAGCACTAGGAAAGGCCACATTGATCAAATATGGTGCAAGAAGCCACGAAGGCATTCAGCAAAATGGTGGACAGCAGGCAGCTCACTGGACAAACACTTAAAAGTAACAACATGAATAACACATCTTAACTGATGCATTAAAAAAAAACAAAAATCAGACATTTTGGGTTAGCACAGTCCAACTGACCCTCATAGTATTTATCAAGAATGGAAAGTGAAATCAAAGGGCGGAGTTGGGGCGAAAGTTGTAGAGATTGGAGGTTTTGTCTCAGCCAATGAGAACCTTGGTCTGCTTCAGCCAAACTTCTTGAAAGGTCTGGAGACCATGAGTCTTCCCACTTTTTCTGTTCAGGAGAAGAATTGTGAGTGGATATGCAAGCCAAAGGCCAGCACACACAATGATAGACTGTAATGGTTTTATTCTTTTTGTCCCCTTCCTAGTTACTCCAGCTGTTGCTGCAAAGTAGCAACGCCAAAAGAAAGTCACACAGGTGTTTTCATTATCTGCTTTTGATAAAGGCACAACGATATTTATTAATGAGGATCGAGGGCTTATCAAATTTATCCAATAATAGAAACATTTGTGAGATCAAAAAATAACCTCAAAACTAATAGAAACTCAAGTGTTCATGTAAGAAAAGAAAAAAAGATGTTTCAATTAAATAGCAAAATATATTAGGACTCCAAGTACATTTGGCCATTTTATTGCTGGGAGGACCAATGTATGAGTAAAATAGCCACAATAGCTAAACTGCAGAAAGAGGAGATGACTGTGTGGGCATGGGCATACGGTAATTGCTCCTCCAGGAGCCTGCAGCTTTGACTGGCTCCAGGGTGTCTTTGAATCAAATTTTCTGAAACTTGGCTATCACACTACTTGTTTGAAGGGCAATGCAATTTCATGGCAATTAGAATTTAACTGGGAACCATAGGATCACTGAAAAACTCCACACTCCAAGCTTGAGTCATCTCTTTTTCTGCGAGAGATGTTCAACTTTCCACAACTCCAGGGTGTGTATCCGACATAAAGTTGTAATTATCCCTTATTTGAAGTGTGCTATTATAATTTATAATAGTGATACAAGAGTTGAATCATTTTGAAATATAAACAGAATAAAACCAGGAAAATGATGATGATGATTTATTTATTTATTTGTATGTAGCATGTGGCTGCATCATTTTTCTGGTGGCACGGCTGTGCCGCTGATGTAACACCCCTGTTAACAGCACGCTGCTGCTCATTTCGCCAACCTTGGAAGGATGACAGGCTGAGTCAACCCTACCTGGTGTTAATTCAACGCCACAACAGAGGCTTGAACTCAAGACCCGAGGATCTTATGCCAGCCATCTTAACCATTGAGCTAACACAAGGCCTATGATGACGACGACGACAAGTAATCACCAAATGATTAGGAACGTGACCTCACCTGTTCCCCATTGACAGTCAGGGGCTGCAAACTTTGCACGAGTGGCCAGTAGGATGTCTGGTGAGGGCAATATGTTAAATGTTATGCAGTCTCAAACAAAAATCCAACAAAGGTAAGCAGATATGCAAAAGAAGTTCATTGAATTGATTTTAAATACAATTTTAGCAAATGTACCTCAAAAGATTGTACTGTTTGGAGCACTTTCTATAAAAAAAAAATTGACATTGTCAACAGATGATGAAATACAATCCTTACTAAAATTCACTGACCGGTGTTTGTTTGTTTGTCACGCTACTCCTCCTATGGTTCTGGCCCAATTACATCCAGACTTGCTACAGAGGATCAGCATGATCCCAATTAATATATAGAGGTGTTTTTATCTTTACCGGTGGCCTTGGGACGGAGGGGGTTGAGGATGCAAATTCTCTATGTAAATGTGTATTGTGTAGCACCGCCTCCAGGTTGGAGAGGGTATTGCAAGTCTTCAGCATTTACAGTACAGCATTCCTGTCCCCACTGTTTCCAGTGCAGTGAGGTGTTTTGAATTATAAGCAGTGTTTTTGCTTCATGCACGTTACCCGGGTTTTTATTTTTTTTTTTTTTTGCGTATACAGAGCTGTCAGTTGCCTATGCACCACTCAAATAAAGGTATGCGTCACAAGAATGTGTTGCATGCTTGGAACAAGATCGCCCTTCGGGCAGGTATTCGACGAGTTAGAATAATTGCACAAGGAAATACTGTAAAAAACAGACAAGGAAATTTAAGGTTTCCCCCACCCCCCTCGCCTCCACAAAAATTACCGTAATCTGCACAGTTAATTATTTACCATTTTTAATGCACTTTATTTGAGTCCAAAGAAGCAAATAAAGCTTTGGTTGAGTGTGAACATTCCAAAAAAAAAAAAAAAAAAACGAATGCTTTAACAAGCTTACACTTTCAAGTGTTAGCATTTCCACAAAATAATGTTCATCAAAGCCAAAAATAAACAACTCTCCAACAATGCCCTTTGGTCAGGGTGGTGCGTGGACGCACTGAATAATGACAGAGCCATGTGAATGAAAGGTTGTAAAATGAAGGTCTGGTGACATTGTTGGCAGCAGAGACATTGCATGCTAGTGTGTTGACATTCAATCGTGAAGCACAATATGGGATAATCCCTGAAACATGTGGAACCAGAGTGAGGGTATGGGATTGGTTTTGAAAGATATAAACTTTACTAAACAGACCAATGTACAAATTTCTGGGTTTTGTGGACATTTGATTTTAACTTTTCAATTATCAGTATAGAGGACGCACGCAGGCATGGCAAACAAATGTCATAAAGGCAAAATCTATGACCTCACCCAACTCACATTATAAATAAAAAATGGCTAAAACAAAACCAAATAATAATCGAGTTGGTGTTGTAATATGTTGCAACACCAGAGTCAATTAATGTCACACATATTTATTTATTTTTAGACATTTTTCTATTTCAGACTGCTCTGCCTTTAAAGGAAACAGCCAAAGTGACATCATCCACACAAGAAAACTTAATGTCAATTGCCATTATCATTAGTGTAGTTATTTACTTTTGTTGTTAGATAAACACCACGATTAGCTATCTTAGCACAGATATAAACCTTAACATGGATTTCTCACAAGGTGGAAAACCCCCTTGTGAAGGGGGTTGAAATACGTCACTACAACCTCTATCGTGTGACCCTTAGTCCTGCTGTCAAGTTTGGTTGAGATTGGATAAGTAACGACCGAATGTATCACGGTCAAAAATACACACAGACAGACAGACAGACAGACAGAGAAACCAAGTTGCGTATTTTAGTATAATGGCTGTGTAATCAGATAACATTACATTGAGGACTGGCACATCATTAGAGCGTGGGCCTTTACCGCAGTGTATTATTCACGACTCAATGAGAATTGTATCTTGCAACTTGGATAAATAAATAAAAAAATTTTTTTTTTTGAAAAACAAGGACATAACATCGGATCCCTGGAAACATAAAACAAATTCATCATTTTTTTTTTGGCAAAGATGTGAAGAAGTGTGTGCAATACTAAAATTGATGCTGGGTTATTAACAGCAAACAAAATGTTTCCGGAATTTAAAAATGTAAACGTTGACTGACTGTAATGTAAATGTTGTCATGTGAATGTAAATGTTGTCAATAAACTGTAACATCAATAAGTTATGTGGTTCAATTACCTCAGCGAAGCAATGTGGGTTCAATGTCGGTACAATTTGTATGAAAATGCATCCTTTCCCAATATGTACGAAAGTGCAATGACTCATGAAAACACACCTGAATGCAGACAGACTTATTACGTGCTAATTTAGTCACATTTGTAGTTTGGCTGAATGACCTAGTTTTTGGAAAAAATTCCACAATGACAAAAAATAATAATATCTACCTTGAGATATGGTTTGACTTTATTACGTACATCATGTTTGAAAAATTATTACTTTTTGGTAATTGCAAAACCAAAAATAAAAATCAATGCCTACTCGAAATATATTTTCTTTTGAAACCTAATAACAAAGTTTGAAAAGGACTGAATACACAAAAGGAAGCATTTTGTACATTCATAATGTGCCAATTAATTTGTACATATTTAGATGGATGTGGATGTTAAGTTGTTGATGAAAGGAAATTTCAATAAAAGATGATAATGAAATTGATAGGGCACAACATAAGTTAAATCAATAGATGTAAATATTTTCTTATTTCATGAAATGTCATTTCATCATCACCCAGAGACATCAATATGTCACTTGAGCCAAGTCGCAAGGAAGTCTCAAGTAAGTCTAAATTCTTTGATGGCAAGTCTTGAGTCATCGTAGTATTACTTCAACTTGTGTCAAATCCCACATTTACTTATGAACTTAGTGGAGTCCAAGCTATCAAGGAATTAAGACACAGGGCTTCATTTATTGCAATGTACAGTAAGTTCTGAAAAGCTGTTTAACTCAAGTTTTTATTTGTCAATTTCATGCAGTGGACATATTTTGCTTTGTTCACAGAAAAAATAAATTTATGTTAAATTTACTTCTATCCAATGTACCTACTTTAACATATGTACGTGAGACTAATCAGTAACCTCAACTTATGTTTAAATGATTTACATGTAGAATCAAAGCATTCGATGTGCAACTGGTAAGGAGATTTTAATCATACACTTGTGCATTTATTTTGTCCGTTAAAATGAAACATATAACGTATTAACTTCAATTGTTGTAAAACAAAAGGTTTATGGTTTGCACCATGTACAGTGTGGCCAGTGGCTGCCAAAAAAATGTGGGATTTCAAAATTTGAATGCAGTTAAAGCTATCAAACTAATTAGGGTGCTCAGATTGTATGGTATCAACATTATAAGCAGTAAACATCCTATATCCACCTATTTCAATTAAAAAAAATATACATAATAACTACTACATGAAGCAATATAGTGTCTGTATGGTTACATCATCTTACTTAGTACATGTATAGCCTATGGTTGCATAAATATCATGTTTACCTCATGATTAGGTTAGCATTGATGAAAGCCTTTATACTATTGTACATGTTTCAGTATATAACAGTATATGTAATCTTAATTAAAATGCACAAATTCAGGAGTGTACACTCTTCAAATATAACACATATTAATATTGGACTTTCAAAACACTTTAGTTTTTTTATTTAAGATGTTTCTAACCACTCTTATCTGGTTTATTTCTAGAGTACAACTATCAGTGCCAAGTGGTTTAGAACAAAATATAAACAGTATACTATTATGGAGAAAAAAATCTAAAAATCATTCCTCCTAGCATTGATTATAAATAACATGTTGAAAATAATCTGTCTTACTTCGGTGAGGGCTTTAATGCTACAAAGTGAAATAGCCCTATTCATATGCAAAAGAAATAATATATAATGTGATACCATACATGATGCCAGGTTCAATGGCTGAACAAAGCAAAGTCATAGCATCCCCATGAAAAAACTTTATTACAATGAAACTTATTTACATGTTGTTATGATTTAACAGATTACACTCTTCAAACATATATACATTAGGACTGTTTCCATTTATTTCCCATACACTAACACCATCACCCTGACCTGAGAGGCAGATCACACTGATCACCCACATTACAATTTCTTTTTCTGCTGAGACAGTTTTTTTTACAATTTTCCAAGCTGGAATTGGTTTGTGACAGCTTATTATGTCCTGATTCAAGGAGGCGCTGAGCTGCACAAATTTCTACATTCTTTGAGATTTTGATGCCAGAGCTTTCTTCAGACGTTCATTCGCTTCAGCCACAAGTTTCTCAGCTGTTTTCAGGTCTAGTTGAAGTCTGTCCTCTTGTTCCCTGAGTTTTTTCTCCTCAGTCTTTTGGAGCTCCATCTGATCCTTTGCTTTTTGCTGCTCTTTTTCTTCAGCTTCTTTTTTTAGCTTCTGTTCTCCATCTCTCTGTTTGCATCTCTATCTGCTTTGTATTTCCTATGTGCTTGGCGAACACTCTCCAGCATCGATTTGGTAACTGGAACTTGGCATGGTTCACCTTTCCATTATGGTCACTGCACTTTATGGTTCTCAAACATTCCAGCATTTTCACTCAGATGGGTCTCTGTGAAGTGACTGTATATTTGTTCAGTGAAAAACCCCTTTCAACATCAGCCTGTCCATGTGATGTGGCCAAAACAACTTTCACAAACTGTCCAAGAATGGGGTACTTCTCTTTGCCAGTAGAGGTCTTCACATCCAACACTCTGGCCCAATATCTATCAACTCTCTGATATGAGCCTCCTTCCTCCATGAACCAGGATTCATTGATTTCATTCTCAGCCTGGTAAAGCATCATCTTCATCACCATTTGATCTATGACTTTGTCAGAAAAGATATGAGGAAATTTCCGGGCAGCTGCTTTGATAGAATCATTGATTTCTCCTGCTGTCTCATCAGTGGATGTAAGAAACGTAATCGCCTCAGCAAAGATATGTCCAGTGGAAGGCGATTAATCAAATGCTTTGCTACAGAGCATATGCATCCTTGACATCTGAAAGAAAACCAACTTTATCCATGGAGTGATGTTCTTCTGTCAGAAGCTGTCTTGTTGATTCACCAATGGCAATGCGGTCATTGGATAACATCAGGTCCTTCTTCATAATGTCAGTATCAAGCAAATCTTGGCCTTCTTTGTCTTTTATGACTTCACATTTCAGAAATTTCTTAAGTATGTTCTTCAAGAGATCTGAGAGCTCTGAATAAAGGACATGTATGAGTGGCTCTTGAGACTGGAAAAGAGTGAGGAACCCATTAAATGCACTGGTAAGGTCTGCAAGAAGTGCAATCTGAGCAGGGTCAGGTCACACAGCTGTTTTTCTAACGTCTTTGTATCTCTGACTAGAGATAAGCGTTCAATTTTCTTTTGGGAGGAGACAGTGAAGTACTCAACCAAACTTTCCATTGCTCTATCACTCTTTCCATACAGGGACAATGCTCAACCATCGATTGCTAACATAGCGTGAAGAACATGGTTCTCCACCTCCATCAAAGCTTGAATTTGGGAGTAGTCCTCTTTACGTGATGCCGTTTGATGGAAGAACTTGAATAGCTGATCAAGAAAACTGTCTATGCCCCACGATTCTAGAACACCCATTGCTTTTCCAAATGCATTGTGTACTGTGTGTATGTTGCATGATCCTACATCAACAAGCCATGGGAACCTGCAGCCTTGCAGTCTGCATCCATTTTTTCCCACAATGCTTTGTTTACATTAGGTCATCCATTCCAGCATAATCATGTTTTTAAAATCAAGACATCTTTTTTCCAATGCGTCTGAAAGGGTGTCCTCAGAATTTGAGCTGTTGCTGATGACCCAACATCTTGACTTCAGGAACGTGTGTCAATCATTCATTCCAAAACGAATATGGATATCTAGTTGCTTTTCATCTGGTATTGGTAGTTTCATCTAACAAGATGGCATAAAATGTAGAAGTTGTCCTAATCTTTGTAACAAGATCTTCATAAAAGAAAGAACCAAGTCCATGTGAGACTACATATGAACTTTACTAAAGTTAAGTTTCACATCCCTTGCAACATCACTGTCGGCGAACATTTCTTGAAATGTTCAGCTATTTATCACATGATCTAAGATAATTGTCTTGTGCTAATTCATGACCCATATAGCTTCTGCTTTTGTAACTTTGTCCTGGTGTGAAGGGTCCATTTTTGGGATGCTCCAGAGTGTTGATACTGTGACAAATATACCCCACCTGACCCAATTTTCAGCTTTGACTGCCAGATGCAATTGCAGTTTTAGCCACTCTAATATGCTTCGTTCCTTCAGCATGTCTTTGCAGTTGATAAACACCACCATCATTAATATCAATGTCTTTCTTGCATAACGCACATGAGCTTCCTGGTCTGATTTCTTTTGTACCCAATGGCTAAGCGCATGCCATTTTGTCACACTTTCATCCAATTTTCATTAAATTTTGTTGTATGTCGTGGCATATGAAATTAATATAATGTTCTCTTTCTTGTAAACAGATTCTACAGCTACACCTGTAAGCAGGAAAGCAAATAGGTTAAGGAATTGTATATACATATATGCCAAGCAACAATCCAATATACATGTATCATGAAAGGGAAAAAAACACTTATATGCAAGTTAAATTGTTGTGAATGTTAACATTACATGTACCAGCATTACCAGTATTCCAAATAAGTACCTCAAATGGTATCTTTTAATAGCCATTATAATAGCAATCACAATATGGTGTTGTTTACACTTTCAGCATTAAAAAACCATACAGACACAGTGAACATGATGAGAGAGAAATGTGTTATTTTATAATACCATGATATCCATCAATTATTTATATTTATTACCCACGCAGAAAGATTGAAGTGCATTAAATGACACCTAAAAAAATGCTCCAGAGGCCAGGGGCGAAAACCCTATCAGATTTTTGGGCTTAACAATGCTAAAAATCTGCTGTAGCCATTACAATTTTTAAAGGTCTGACAAAAATGTGGGAAATGTGGGAAATGTGGGTTTTTCAAAAATGTGGGAAACATTTTGCAAAATGTGGGAAATGTGAGAAATGTGGGACCCTGGGGCACCCTGCATGTATTAGCTCCAAGAACAGTGATTTATATTCTTTATACTTTAAAAACTCCAAATCAAAAGAAGAGAAGGAAAAGTGAAAGTAGGCTTCAATGTTTCGGGCAGCATGCTCCGCCCATCGACAGGAGGGAAATAACTGGAACGAATGCATGCAGAGTTTATAAGAGCTCCACACACCCCTCCCCATTGACTGGTTATTGTGGGGTGTTGATTGGCTGTTCATTGTGTCTCCAATTGGCCGAACATTGTCAACAAGTCATTATAAACTCAAGTCACAAGCAAGTCGCAAGTCCCCGGACACCAACCGTGAGTCCGAGTCTCAAGTCAATTGTGTCAAGTCCGAGTCAGGTCGCCAGTCACAAAATTTTGCGACTCCAGTCCGAGTCACCGACTCTACACCTGAACATCCACATCCCTCGAAAATAAAAGAAGCATCCATCTGTGTGTGTCCACCACACTTCAGCCTAAAGGGTTCCTGCTGTCAGAATAATATAAATGGGACTATTGGAAAGCTAGTAATCAATTTACTTGGCATTGGAACAAAAACTAGCATCCATTTAATCATCAAAAATACCTGTTTTAAAAGCATGTCTTTCCAGGATTGACAGCTTAATGCAGAAGAAGCGGGAATGACCGCTTAATGTAGTGGACAGCGGTTTTAACACTAACATTCATTATTCCACTACAACAAAAATCCTTTCGAAGGACATAGAATGAGCATACAAATACTTCCTGAAACAACAGAAAAATGGATACAAGTACACGGAAAGAGCACACAAACAACCACCACCATGACAGCAGCAACAACTACACATTATAAAATGTCTTTTTTCGTGTGTTTCACTTAATTTTCCATCCTCAATGAGACACAGATAGACCCGCAATAGGTTTCTGAAGTACAACATGCAGTGTTTTGATTAAACCTGTCAACAAAGCGACGGGTAGGCGCGCCAAGTCTCTCGAAAATAAACTTGCATATTGTAATCAATGTTTAGATGAGGATTTGAGCTCGGTTGTCAGCACACAACGGCCTACTCTCCCAGAAATACCATGGGATTTTTACATCCAGAACCAACTGCAGATAATACAGATGGCTTCACATCCCGATCTGAAAGATGGCAGACAACGAGATGTGGAGGCCGCCCACCCCTGACAGCATTATACGAGTACAACAGCTTTTTGCAGGTTGAACCATACAAGGGAACCGATCTCATAGGAAGCTGCCAACAGCTATCCTGCTTTCCCTCTCCTAACTCACCATCATGACTTCATAAAAGACCAATAAAACGTGACTATCTGAGAAGTGTAAAACAATTACCACGGTATCAATATTCAAATCCAAATTGGTATTGAAAACAGGAGAAAAAGATGAGATCCCTGCATTTGATTAAAAATGGATTACATCGCTAAAATGTAGAGCACAAATGATTTATTATTGGACACAAAAGAAACTGAATTCATGTTTAATGCTGCATTGAAAAACAACAGGTAATTATTTTAAACTCTCTGTAAATAGAGATCCAATTTTCAAAGAGGACAATAGGTAGGAAACATGGACACCACCAGGAAATGAGCCTTTTATCATAGCTTGCATTCAATGATAGAACTCCAGCTGCACAGAAGACTACTGCATCTCAACAAAAAAAATGCAAATGCAGATAAATGAGACACCAATTACCTCCACCACCGAAAGTGGACGGAGGTTATGTATTCCACCCGTGTTTGTTTGTGAGCCGGATATCTCAAACAGTTACAGATGGATTCGGACATAACTTGGTGCAATTTGGTGAAGAGGATGGGTGTGCGACAAGGACGAATTGGTTCGATTTTTGTGACTATCCAGATCCGGATACGAGAATTATTTGTGATTCTTCACCATTGAGAGGTAGGACCAAGAACGTTATATAGTACAATATCTCAAAAAGTTATGAATGGACTCTGTCAAAACTTGGTGGACGAGTTGGATAGGTGACAAGAACAAGTTGATTCGATTTTGGTTAAAGGTTCACAGAATCAGAAAATAATGTTTCGTTTAATGAATAGATATGACTTCACTTAACACTTAATCGTTGTTCTTTTCTTGAAAGGAAGATTTTAATGTTATTTGGGGCCCTTTTATGCTCAATTGGCCCTGGCCCCAAAATAACACTCCATTGGCCCCAACCCCTCCAATGACATAATCTTGACCTCCGAGTCATGCATGTAGTCTGACAGCACGTTCTACATAATGATTTTGACTATCGTCGTAATATGGGGATTCTTGATCAGAAAATTATTTGTCAAATTCACTTTCTGATGAGTCTAAAGCGAGTTGTGCGGCCATTATGCATTGTGTGCTCACAATCTTTCCCTCGATTACATCAAGGCAGTTTATCTGGAATGTTTAGGGGTGATACCCGACAGGTTTGCTTTTTCAACTTTAACACCTCAAAAAATTATTAGAATTAAAAACGACGTTCAGTTCTTTGTTTATTAAGCAGTCTCCTGGACTATTGGGCACAATCCTGGACGGGTCACCACTCCGACACATGATACCAGCAAGCTGGCACTCCTTTTGCCAACCTCGAAGGATGACAGGCAGAGTCAACCCAACCTGGTATTAATTAAGCAGCCAAGTGGGATTTGAACTCAGGATCCTAGAATCCCAAGCTCACCACCCTAACCATTAAGCCAACATCAGGTACAAGGAGGTTATGTTTTCATCCCTGTTTGTTTGTCTGTTTGTTTGTGTGCAGGATATCTCAAAAAGTTGTGGACAGATACGGATGAATTTTGGTGGACAAGTTGGGCGTGTGACAAGGACGAACTGATTAGATTTTGATGAACATCTGGATCTGGCCATTAGAATTTAAGTGATTTTTCACCACTAAGAGAAAGGGCCAAAAACGATATATAGCATGATATCTCAAAAAGTCATGGACGGGTTTTGATGAAACTTGGTGGACAGGTTGGGTGTGTGACAAGGAAGAATTGATTGGTGAAGATCCGAATCCAGATACGAGAATTATTTAATTGTTCAAGTGATTCTTCACCATTGAGAGTTGGGGCCAAAAACGATCTCGTACTGTATCTTCTTCTTCTTTCGGCTGCTCCCGTTAGGGGTCGCCACAGCGGATCATCCGTTATGATCCGCATACTGATTTGGCACAGGTTTTACGCCGGATGCCCTTCCTGATCGCCTCTTACGACACAGGAATAAGGATTGGGTTTCACCATGATTCTGGGCTGCCCGACACCCTCTCATAGCACGGCCCAGCGCAGAGCTCCCGTCCTCAAGCGATCCTCCAACCCAAGCCTCCGAGTAGCCGGATTACAGGCGCACACCACTACACCCGGTATGATTTAGTACTGTATATAGCATGATATTTCAAAAATGTAATGGGCCCGATATGTTCTCGTGGATCAGGCATTGCGTGCCGGAGGTATGCGCTCTACCAAGTGCCCTTCTAGTTAAGACTATAATGCGACCCAGCCTCGGTGGCGTAATGGTCAGAGCGTCCGCTCTGAGCCTGAGGTCAGTGGTTCGATCTCTGGCCGAGTCATACCAGACTTTAAAAATGGTACATGCCACTTCCTTGCTTAGTGCTCCTCCGAGGCAAAAATGCTACAGTTAGAACTATAATATGTGAGAGTTGCACTCTCACAAACTGTAGTTGGTCACAGGTCCAACTCTAGTCTGCAGGGAATTATGATAGGAAAGGAATACTATTTTTGCCTGGGGGCTAGCATTTAAAAAGGATAAAGCACCGACAAACAACCATACGTTGGCAATAATAGTAGAGACTTTTATGGGTCGAATGGCCTCCTCCTGTATCAAAGTTTATTGTGAAGTAACTCGTATTATGATGATAATCTATCATGAAAAAAATTGACAAGAGAAGGTAGTTAAAAATTGTCAAATAGTGAAAACAAGAGATTACAGGATGGAAAAAATAGGAACAAACATGTGCAGGCAGCAGTCCATGCAAGAGTATTGCATGGAGGTCCCGGGTGACACGCTCCAGACCCCCATACTTGTTCCATACATTCGGAGAACGAGTAGCCAGTAATCCAGCCACAGTAGTTCTTAGAGTACATAGCAGCCGTTGGCACTCGGCACTGTGGGACAATGACACGAATTAATCACCACAATCATAAATCATTATATCTGCAATCATAATTAACCTTCGTATTGTGAAAATCACTCCAACAATCAAAACGTTTGAATAATGAAGAGATCATTGCCAGTCCTTAAGCTGTTTTCCCCAACTTCAAACACAATCCAGTTATAAATGGAATAGGTATTGTTGTGGGAATGCCTTATAGGGGATAATGTAGTTACATCATGTAACTATAGCTATTTCCCTTAGTGCATGTATTAGCATAAGCATGAGGTAATTCAATTGTGATATAGGATTATATGTCATTATTTGTTTAGAAAGCTGCTGTCTTCTTGCCCAGCATGAGTATGTCTAAAAACACTTGGCCTTCAAACTTTTAAAATGTTCTTTCCCTCTGTAATATATCTAATATGGTCTTTATAAAGATTCACCAAGCTGTAGGCATGAGTTTTGGCAGGAAAAACGGACACCACCATCACCAGACATGCATCATCAAACTAGGTGAGAGGTCATGACAGGATGCCTCACCCACGCACTGGGCTCATGGGCTAGAAACAGCTGTGTGGGGTGGGGCCGGTGATATCATGGACTGGGTGGGAGGGGGGAACAATAAAGGGGAGGGCACTGAACTGTGGGGGGATGAGAGATGATCTTGGACCGAATAAGGAAAGGGCTGCGCCCGGTCTCTTGGTGGTTTCGGTGGACACGAGACACGTCTTGCTTGCAGTAGCCACTCCTTCCACCAAAGCCCCCCTCCCCCAATCACAAGCAATACCCGGATCTGCCTTCCCATCATGTTGGCTCGTGCTTGCAGCAAGAAAAGTTTCCTGCCGGGCCAAATACACCTTGGGTCTCGTGTTCCCTCAGATGTAGCCCCAGTATTTCAGTCTTGTCCAATTTTCCCGGTTTCTTGTTCTTCGTAGAATGCCTGAGGCCTGAAAGTTATAAATATGTGCAATTCAGGGCACATACGGGGTTTTAGATCATGAATAATATCTTTGGCCAAAACGAAGTTTTTGCAAGATATTGTTACGGTCTGGAATTCGCAAACACCATAAAGGTCCCGTAGGTGAGATATATTTCTTAAGTACATGTGTAGTTAGCCCAAACCCATTGTATAGAGGGAATTAATGTGATTCATTCGGGCTGCGATCCTTTGAGTTGGCGTTTTTCTGTTCTACTCTTTGTTTTGAGCACACGCCAACAACAACAACAACGCCAGCAGCCAAAACCTACCTTCACCACTCGCTACCGCAAACCTCACATCACCGCCATTCCAAACAGCACCATGGCCATCGAACACCGCCGAAAACCCTCACACCACCTTCTCCTACGGCCATTCCCGCACCACCTGTGGACGCGAGCGTCGGGCTGTCTTCACGATACACGCGAGACGCGAGTGCAGATGGCGGTTTTCTGAGGAGAATTCGGATCAGGAATGCTACACGCCCACATCTGATCCACCCAATCAGGAAGCGCGGGGCGGCTTGGCCCCGCCTCCAGACGCGCCTGACGAAAATCGGCATATGCAAATTTGAGGATCAGGAATGATACACGCCCCCTTTTTCTCCGTCCAATCGGCGAGCGTGGCCCGCCCCTGAGGTCGTTTGGATCCGAGAATTTGCATATGGTGGTTTCCTGAAGCCGATAAAAAGACGAGGTCGCAGTGAGTCGAGCAGATCGGTGGGGCAGATTCGGGAGACGGAGCTCGAGGAGATCGGTGGGGCAGATTCGGGAACGGAGCTCGAGAGATCGTGGGGCAGATTCGGGAGACGGAGCTCGAGGAGATCGGTGGGGGGCGGATTCGGGAGACGGAGCTCGAGCAGTGTCGGTGGGGCGGAGTCGGAGACGGAGCTCGAGCATGTGTCGGTGGGCGGAGTCGGGAGACGGAGCTCGAGCAGTGTCGGTGGGGCGGAGTCGGGAGACGGAGCTCGAAGCAGAGGTGGGGCAGACGGCTGCGGAGGCGAACGGCAGCGGAGGGCGATCGGCTGAGGAGGACCTGGAGGCTCGGTCCGGGACGACGAGGTCGCGTTGAGTCGGCGCAAGCCGCCATACTCCTTCCCCAGAGCATCAACAATTCCCTTTCCCCGCGCTGAGAGAGTGCGACAAGGGGCCCCGTTCCCACTTTACTCCAAGCAGGTGCCAACGGAACTGGGCACCGCCGTGCAGCGACATTCCTGCGGCTCGCCAGAGGGCGCGGGTAGGACCCTTCGGTCTCGTGGACTGGCCGCTCATCCAGGTTCCACGCGCATTAGGCCCACGGGCCCAGTCTGACTCCCTTGCCTGTGAGGGGGTCTTTTCTTTGCTTCGTGTGAATGCGTGTTGTGGCGCCGTGTCTTGTAGGGTAGAAACTGTATAAGTGGTCGCGTGTGTCGTGTAGTCGGTTTTAACTCCTTTTATATGTGCATTTCTTTTGTTCTAGGTGATATATGTGCAATTGCTTATTGTGACTGTAAATACATGCTGTTTGCTTTACGTGTGCTATATGTGTGCTCCGCGTGCCACGGAAATAAATGTGCATTGTGTGAACTGTTTTCCCGTTTCGCTTCGTCTTTTCTTTAATTGAACCTCCATCCTGCTTCACGTAAAGGGTTCGTAGTGGGTGCAAAACGCCCGGTAAATAATCTGAACCGTCGAGGTCGACGATAACACCGCTCGTTATCCCGATAGTACGGAACGGCCCGCCCAAGCGGCTCGTGTCCGGAGTCGACCTGCGGCGAGTACGATCGCCCGGTTTACCATCCGCGTGGGTACTTAGGTAGGTCGAGTTTGGCGAACAACCCTATCACAGCGGGTGGCCGATTGGCACGATTGTGGTGAGGTCGAAAGGCCCACGCCGTGACTGGCTCCGCGCGATAGTTCCCGGAGGGTCACGACTGAATTGTCCGTCCGGTGGGCGAGGCGGTCGCGGTTCGAGTCGCGTGCCGATCGCACGCCGACGGCGCGAATTCGCAACAATTATGTTAGTTAGTCTGTATGTTTTTTTTTCATTTTTTTTTTTAATTTTTTTTTTTTGTTTGTTTGTTTGTCTGTAATCACGAAAAAAAAATTCTGCAGACACAGTTTTCATTGGAATTTTTTTGTAACTTCGCATATCAGAGGCCTATGGAGGTCCCTTTCAGGCCATAAAATTTTGAAGGTCAAGGTCAAAGGTCAAGGTCACTTTTTCGCAAATCAGGGTAATCGACAAAACCCTCATTTTTTGAGTAATTTTGATCGGATCGTCTTCAAACTTCATGTCTGGCGCTCAGCTGATTAATTTTTGGTGGCGATTGGCCTTGACCTTCATGTGTTTTTTTTTTGTTGTTTTTTTTTTTTATTTTTAAATCTGTAATCACGTATAAATCACTCTGCAGAGCACAGTTTTCATTGGAAATTTTTGTAACTTCGCATATCAGAGGCCTATAGAGGTCCTTTCAGCATAAAATTTTGAAGGTCAAGGTCAAAGGTCAAGGTCACTTTGTCGCAAATCAGGGGAGTCGACGAAACCCTTATTTTTGGAGTAATTTTGATCGGATCGTCTTCAAACTTCATGGGAATATAGTTCATGGTCTGGCATTCAGCTGATTAATTTTTGGTGGCGATTGGCCTTGACCTTCATGGTTAACGCCTAAGGTCAAACATATTTTGACCCCAAGGTCAAATTTTCAAGTTTTAGGAACCATATCGTGTAGTACCTCAAATTGAACACCTCGATGAGTGCTTTCTAGATATGTCAAGCTTGAGACATTATGACGTGATTTGGTGACGTTATGAGGCAAACACATATTTTTCATGGTTACTCTGTAGAACGATTCTCATCGGAATCTCTCGTAGGCAGATATTCCTCAAGGAGTCGCTCCTGGGGATAGCAGCTCTGTTCACCTCAGTGTGACCTTAAAGAAGTCACACGTGGTCACCTTTTGGCAAGATACGGATCACCCTACGGGTGACATTGGTTTATTTATTGTATTACTTTGTACTGTTGTCCTTTTCTTCTCGTTCAATACACCATTATCAAATCACTTTGGCTCGGACCAATTTGAGTGGTGTTTGATTGGGAGCCACATTGGCTATGAACGTCCGTTAAATAACCGATTACATGTGTGGCGATTGGAGCCCAATACAAACAGTACGTGTCCGAGCGGCCACCGCTTGGGTCCCTAATTTGGGTGATCAGACGCATGGTACAATAAGCGTGTCACCTGACTGGCTCGGGCGTTCCACCGGAGCACGGTAACATGGTAAACAGGCCCGAGACCCTGTTCAAAGTGCCTGAATCAGTTGGCCAGTGACCACTTAGACGCAGTTCGTCGGGATTCAGACGAGCTTGGCAACGACAATCGTGGGGGATTTGGGGATTTTGCCATACTTGTAGTTATTTAAATAAATAAATTAAGGTTTCGTAAGCACAACCTCAATACACTGTATATTATAAAGTGCTCTCACGACTTGCCAATGACTCATTAATCCCAGATCCTTGCAGGATGTCTGTTGAAGCGGCTTTATGGACAAAGAGATACACCGGGGGATTTTGCCATTGCCTTCCCAGGGGTAATATTTGGGGCAATAAATAGAGATCTGACCAGCGACAATCGCCTACTCTTTGTGAACGATGCCGAAAGGAACTTTAACGGTCACCAGCCCCCAATGTTGTGAGAAGGTCCCCAGCTTCATGTCCCTTCCAATGGACAGCGTACTCATCGACACGTCCTGCCTGCGAAATACCTGAGTAGAGTTTATAATCATGCTGGTAACAAACTCAGAGAAAACAGCTCAGACTGGTGTAGCCCTGAGCTATCTATTCTGCTAACCCTACTTGCCATGACAGTGGGAAATGTCATTAGAAAAAAAATAACAACAACAATAGGAGTTGAAGTTCAGGTCCCACAAAGGCTAATAATTGATTGGGGGGACAAGGGCTATTAACACCCTCAAGGTAATTGTAAACAGAATTGAATTTTATAAATTAGATCTGACAGCGAGACAGCCAGACACAAAACCAATGGGACTTACATAAATAACCAAGAAGTGCTGTAAAAAGTAATATCAAGAGCCTTAATGGATCATTTTTATACAAACAAAAAGTAAAAACAATTAGGATCACTGGACCTACAGCTTATCTGGGCCTTGTCCTAATGTTGTAAATCAAATTTGGTAGTACTAGTATTCTGACTGCTGGGTCTGGAAAAGAAGATTTTTGAAGGAATTTACGTGATTTTTCCAATAATTTATCAAGTCCGCCATTTTGGAAAACTTTTTGCCACGTGATCGGCATGACCTCCGCAAGTTAACGTCCCTACCCTGGCTTAATGTTTAAACCCAAATTTGTTAGAATTCTGACCGGTGGGTTTGGAGAACAATTTTTTTTGAAGGAATTTACATGATTTTTCCCAAAAATTGATTGTCCGCCATTTTTGACACACTTCCGGTCACGTGATCGGCATGACCTCCGCAAGTTAACGTCCTTACCCTGGCCTAATGTTGCAACCCAAATTTGGTTAACATTGTGACGAGTGGGTTTGGAGAAGATCTTTGAAGACATTTACGAAGTCGGCTATTTTGACCTACTTACAGTCGGACAGACGGACGGTGTGCGATGACAATACCTTGTGTGAAATTTCAATCCCAGATAAGCGAATAAATGCTGGTGTTGGCTCACGGTTACGGTTTCTGGCTTTTGATCTTAAATCAATGCAGGTTGTGCGGAAACTTCTGGAATAAAT
>CM068952.1:53758175-53781662 GCA_035128595.1 Eptatretus atami
CACATCGTGGCAACAGTCAACCTTCAACTCTGAAGCAGAATAAACACTTTTCGTCCAAAAAATCCTGAGCAGATGAATACTTTACTCCATGATGAAACGTCACAGCCCCGTCATCGAAGTCCCTACCCGGGTTAAGGTCTCACGTTAGAGACTTCATATTTTACCTACTGTGTGACCTGTGTCCTAGTAACTATTTTGAGTCCCAAAAAAATTCAGTGTCATATTTGTGTGGTCATCATTTGTGCGACCGACAGTGAAAACCGGAGTCCAAAAATTAAAAAGGAGTAGTGTACACCAAAAATGTCGTGTACAAGGACGTTTTGTAGGCCTCATTAGGTAAGGCCATGGAGTACATCGACCGGGATCCGGCTCTTACAGAGCCGCCACTGGTTGTCATATGTGGCTCATCCGTCTGTGACGGGGTTTCGGCTGTATTAATATTAAATAATACTCGTTTACCACTGCAACAATATTTACTCAGGAAAACATACGTGAAGAAAATAAGCGGCGGCGGTGTGTCTCATCATTGGGAGGAACCGAAACACAGACAAAATTAACATCTACTTTTCCTGATTACGTAATGTCGAAATAAAGTGAGAACAGTGAGTGAAGGGTGAGGGTGAAGGGTGTAGGGTGTAGGGTGTAGGGTGTAGGGTGTAGGGTGAGGGTAGGTGAGGTGTAGGGTGTAGGTGGTGAAGTGCGATACGGGAGGACAAACTATTTAGGGAGGAATAAATGATTAGGAAGAGGGGTAGGAGAAGAGGATAGGGGAAGGGTGGGGAGGAGTGCGGAGGAGAGGGGAGGAGGGGTGGGGATGCAGAGGCGTGAGAGGATCGGGTGGAGAGGCGAGAGAGAGAGGGTATCGCTGGGAGGGCGAGAGAGATTAGGGGTCGGCAAGGAGGCGAGAGAGGTAGGGGTGGAGAGGAAAGAGAGAAGTGGAGTAGGGAGGCCGAGAGAGGATCAGGGTGGAAGCGAGAGAGAGAGGGTATGGCTGGAGGGGGGAGATGGTCGGGGTACGGCAAGGGAGGCGAGAGAGGGTAGGGGTGGAGAGGAGAGAGAGAAGGTGAGTAGGAGGCGAGGAGGATCGGGGGTGGAGAGGCGAGAGAGTGGTAGGGGTAGGGAAGGGAGGGAGGCGAGAGAGGATAGGGCTGGGGAGGCAACAGAGGATAGGGGTGGCGAGTCGAAGAGAGAGGGTATGGCTGGGGAGCGAGAGAAAGAGGGTAGGGTGGGGAGGTGAGAGAGGGGTAGGGATTGGGGAGGCGAGGAGACAGAGGATAGGGGTGGAGGATGAGATATGAGAGAGAGAGAGAGCAGAGAGAGAGGGAAGAGAGAGAGAGAGAGAGAAGAGGAGAGAGAGGTGGGAGTAGAGAGAGAGAGAGAGAGAGAGAGAGAGAGAGAGAGATGAGAGAGAGAGAGAGAGGTAGGGGTGGGGAGGCGAAGAGAAAGTAGGGGTGGGGAGGCGAGAGAAGTGTGATGGGAGGAGAAGAGGAGGTGAGATGGGGAGGATAGGAGGTGGGAATGGGGGGTGGAGAGGCGGTTGAAAGAGGGGAGGAGATGCGGTGGGAGGAGAGGAGGTGAGAGGAGAGAGTGATAGGGGGAGGAGAGGAGGTGAGAGGAGAGGAGGTGAATGGGGGGAGATGAGGGGGATAGGGGGAGAGAGGAGGTGGGAGGAGCTGAGGTGGGATAGGGGGGGAGTAGGTGGTGGGAGGAGAGGAGAGGAGAGGAGAGGGGGTGCAATAAGGTTAGGAGAGGAGTGGGAAGGGGAAAACAAGGGGAGGGGGAGGGGAGGAAGGAGCCGATGAGGGAAGGGTGGGAGGGGAGGCGAGGAGGAGGGGGAACGAGGAGGGAGGGGAAGCGAGGAAGGAGTGTGGGGCGAGTGAGGAGGAAGGGGGAGGAGTTGGGAAGGGGGAGGAGGAGAAAGTGTGAAGGGGAGAGAGGGTGGGATGGGGGAGGGGGGAGGGGAGGAGGATGCGAGTGGGAGGGGGAGGCGATGAGGGAACGGGGGAGGGGAGGCGAGGAAAGGGTTAAGGGGGGAAGGCGAGGAGGGAAGGGGGTGTCGAAGAAATTCTCAATTCCTCTTGTACATGAGTCATTTATTTAACAAAACAAACATAAACAAAGACAAACAAATATGGACATATCGATATGGAGAATTTGAAATGAATTTGAATAAGCAACAGAGTCTTCCTCTCAATTCTGCATTACATAGAAATTTTGAATTCTTATGTCGTGTTCAATGAGACGAAGTATGTTTTTCTTCCCCATATGTTGGGACCACAATCGACAGGTTGAGGTTTCTTGGAAGAGATTACTTATAGCTTTTGTGCAACAATCAGCTTCATTTTGAAGAGCTACGGCATATAATTTCAGGAACCAGATGTTTGAATTCTCTCCCGGCACAGAATGACGTCAAGACTGCAGCCCTTTGGGTACGTTGATGGATTAGACATAGTTCTATTGCATGGAAGGGGAGAAGGTCAGCCTGTTTTGAACAGGCTAGGGAATGATATATTGTTGCGGAAATGGGCTCTTAGTGGGTTATTAAATATAGGATCAGCCCAGATCCCCCCTTAAATGCATGTTTAGCCAGGTTGTTCGGTAATTGGACGTTACATGTGTGTCGGGAGGTGTAGCAGGCTGTCCAGTGTTCATACGGTGGTGGTGTACCGAGAGGCGCCTTCTTCTTCTTCCTTCCCTCCCTTCGAACTAGCCCCCACCCAGCGCCCTGACAGACTCAGTCAACAAGACGTGTCAGCAACCCATTGGCGGAGAGCTGCTGCAATCTCGAACGATGGACCAATCATGGGTCCCCGGAAGCCCCCACCCAGCGCCCTGACAGACCCAGTCAACAAGACGTGTCAGCAACCCATTGGCGGAGAGCTGCTGCAATCTCGAACGATGGACCAATCACGGGTCCCCGGAGGCGGTCCTAAAAAGGCCCACCCAAAAAGGCAAGGAGAGGAACTGCCCAGTGTCGAGTCTGCGATCTGCTTCATGAGGAGTGGTTTGGTCGGCTGATCTTCCTCGGTTATGGATCCAGCCTGAGGTCAGTCTGCGATCTGCTTCATGAGGAGAGTGGTTTTGTCGGCTGTTCCTCCTCGTTATGGATCCAGCCTGAGGTCACCACAGGTTCATCCTGAGTCCAGTCACGGAGCCTCTGACTGTCCTGATCCCTGCACGGCTCGATACGTCTTTCATCCCATCGATCCGCCTGCGGAGACCAAACACCGGATTGGCCTAGTCTGGTGCACGGGCCAGGCCTGGATTCGCATATTGGACCTGTGAGAAACACTGGAAACACCATAGATCTTTCTCTCCTGTGCTGTCGACCTTACGTGGCTGAACGTGCCGAGGCTGGTGCGTGAGCGGATGGGTGACAAAGGAGGCCATCGCCGCCATCTTGCCACGCTGCATCCTCGAGCTTGGGCGCTCGAATCCGACAACATTGCTTGTCCACCGCGTTCGTGCCTTCGACACTTTTCCTCTCGTCCATGAGGCATCACAAGTACTCCGTGTCTTGTCTGCATGTTGTCTGCATTTGTCTGCATGTCGTCCAGGCCTAAGGTTTATCTCGCCAGGGTTCCCTTCGAAACCCGTATCCGTAGGCTCCCTAGTTAGAGAGCGGGTTATTAATTAATGATAACGTTCGTGAATGCTTTGCTTGTGTCGTGTTTCCCCGATGTGTCCCAATAAATAGGCTGATTCATATGAAAGTTGCCACCTTGAATTTATTCGTGCCGCGCCGAGGAACAATCCGCTCGATTTTGATATAAAACCAAAATGGTTATGGACTGGCAGACTTCGCTCGGTCTCTGACAAACCCAGTCTGTAGCCGGGGTCTATATCCCCAACTGGTAAGGCACAGGTGTACTTTGGTATCGTGATCTGAGCGCGTGACCCGAGGACCTGTGCCGAAACGAGCGGCGTATAACCCCTGACACAGCAGTGCTGTTAAGTGCCGCCGAATCTTCAACAATATAACCTGAAGCTGTCAGAGGCGGAGTGAACACATCTGAATATTTCCTGAGACCAACATTCCAGTTGAGCTGAAATAATATCTCCAACCAAACTTGCTGGTGCCTTATATTATTTCATTAAAATCCTTTAGTAAGCAGAATAAATTTAAATGATAGGCAATTCTATTGCACTGAATAATAACAAAAGATTACTTGAAAGGTCAATCTGTTTTGGACACGTTTACCAAGCAAATTGATCATCTCTCAATGCAGAAAAGAGATATAAGGTCATTTAAAATGCAAATTAAAATAGATACATGTTCAAGCACATAGAATAATTGTAACAATCATGTCGTATTTTAGTGCATTTTCCATTAAAGGTTTATAACAATACATTTATTTTTCATCAAGTTTATTTGGCAACATTTTATTATTATTATTATCATCCTCAAACCCATTATGCTAATTATGGAGAAATTGCATCGACATCCTCGCTTTTTGTCATTCAGACAACAATCACAATTAATGAATTTTAACAGTCCACATAGGCGATTCTTAAATGAACATTTCATATTCCAGGAACATCAACATCTGTGTGCAAATCATCTTTTTCAACTCTCCCAGTCAATATCTGCCAATAGTTTTACATAGCTTGCGGATCCATTTTTCCTAGGAGGTGAATGGTGATGCAAGGACAGAGGTGCTGGTCCAGACAGGCCAGACAAGTGTTGTGCACTCAAGTTGTCCTGAGTATCAGCACCTCGATATTCTAATAATTGGATGTTGCTTTGACACCTGGGTGCATGCAGTACCTCCAAAGAGGATGGTGTTGTCTCACCGCAATGTTGCATTTCTTGATCAGAATCAGTTTTTTAAAATCATTATTATTTTTAATTTTATTAATGGATGACAATAACCTGGGCGTTTAGAAAGCCAGGAACTCCTTGAAACTCTCCCAGTTCAATTTCCAGGGATCACGAGATTCATCATTGACATTGATTGCAGAGAATTTGTTTTTCACATTCATTATTTTGAACTACTCGGTGACAAGTGCAATGAATTTAATGGTTTCTTCCTGGTTATTAACCTTACCTTTTAGGGCAGTCAATGCTGCACTCGTCTTTTCGTGAAAAACTAGTGGTACATTTTGTCGCTGCAGAGGTTTAGGGAAGATTGAGGTGGGTGTAAGCTTTGTGGGACGAAGTGGTGTGTTCCTGTTCCCATCATAAAAGGCTGAGATGTCACTCCAGCTTGCCAGGTATTCCGTGTCATCCTTTTTGAAAGACAGTTCTTGGCTTATCTCCGTTACCCAGTTACTTTGCAAGTTCTTAAACATGTGAACGTAGTCATAGACCAGAAACATGTTGATGCCATTGGCATCCAACAAAACATTGCCTGGACCATCAAGCTCCCTATAATGGCCTTGTTCAGAGGTCAGTTGTCACATATTAATGAGACTGTTCATCACAACCTGGATAGTTTCCAACAGCATGGCCTTGAGCTGCTTCAGATCAAGCATACTCGTAGATAGATACAGGATGCAAACGAACGGCCCCCCTTAACCCTCCATAGTGGCAGACTAATTCAATGATAAGAGCAGACTTGGCCATTCGCTGGGACTTGTTCGTGGCATGACCAATAACATGGCCTGCTGCAAAGCGAATGGGTTGCTTTAGCTTTACTTCATTAAACAGGATGTTGTCAAGGCGTTGCTCCGGTCGCAGGTCTTCAAATATGGCTTGCAAGTTAATGTCCTGGAAGCTGCTGTCAACCACTGAATTATTAATAGATCTTTGTTATTACCAATAATTCTGTACACAATAACTCGCATATGATTCACTGATATAATTCTGTGCTTTTGATCAGTTTGTTGTACTCGTGACTTATGGTACTTCCTCTTATGGTGCGCTGTTCAATACACCTCTGGCAACCAACTGTATCTGGCTCATGGTTATTTGTGTGTGTGCTCTACCCATGGTTATTAATTCACCTCGCTCAGTCCCGATCTATCACATGGTGCCAGTGGTGTTCAACTTTTAAACGACCCTGACAGGGCAAGAGCAAATTTTTGTCAACGTTTTCCCACCCACTGCGTGCCTCGGGCCTGCTTTGGGGGGAGGACGTCATTCCGACATGTTCTTCAGACGACCTTTTGTCGACATATGCACATTCTCCCATGGTCAGCATGACTAACATGTCCGGCATTGAACCACCTAGAATGGACTGGCGGGCCCCACACCTGCCCTCTGCATTTGCCGCTTTCAAGCAGTATGCTGAACTCGTACTCAGGGGACCCCTCACTGGAATGAACCCAGAGGAGCAAGTGACGTCCATTCGGAGGGCAGCAAGGCCTCCACATGTACACTTTGTGGGACCTATCTGACGATGATCGCAAATCACCCAAGATAATATGGGAGAAGTTCACAACACATCTCGAGCCGAGGACCAATTTCCGATAACTGTTTCCACATACCGAAGTATAAACAGGAGCCGGTTCAATCCATCGATGAATTCATGACTGGATTAAGGCTATAGGCTCAAAAGTGCAGTCAACACCACCATAGAGCTGGAAGACTGTCTAATAATCTAATTGAACAGCTAATAATAATCAGCACCAGGCACAAGAAAGTCCAAGAAACACTGCTAGGCAAGGATGAGACCCTCACATTTGACAATGCGGTGGACTTGGCTCATACTGGAGAAGCCACTCGGGCCCACCTCAAACAATTCACTAACGACACTTCAGTTTACACTGTCCAGCGGTCCAACAGTCGAAAGGATCATTGCCGATGGTGTGGTGGGGATCACCCCCGGGGCCCCAGAACCATGTGCCCAACTTCGGGATCCACGTGTGATGCATGCGGCAAATGGGGACACTGGAAAGCCATTTGGAAATCCACCCAGCGACAACGCACACCCAGCAGAACTCGACAGCAATGCTGTCAGCAAGGGATCTCCCCTAGTCTGGAGAAAGGGTTTGAGACTTTGACATTGTGCGGGCTGCTTTCGCTGACCTCGTCCCGAGCGAAGAGTGAGATGAAGTCTTTGCCATCATAGATATTTAATTGGACAACTGTCCCAACACTCCAGCCACTCTCAGAGCCAAGAGAGACACAGGTGCCCAAGGAAACTTTTTACCACTCAGACTATTCAGAAGAATATTCCCAGGCAAGCTCGACTCCCATGGTTTTTTCATGAGAATGGTGCAACTATTACCAAGAAGACTACCCTCCATGCATATGGGGGATCTAACATACCTCACTTTGGGACTGTACGTATACCCCGCTCATACCAGGGAAGAACAGCCGATGCCGACTTCCATGTCACAGAGTCTGATGGCTCAGCCATATTAGGCATACCAACATCGTCCACCCTACGGCTTGTAGTGCTCAACTGTGCTGTGAAGGACGATGAGAAATCCCAACAACCTGAGCCACTGTTACAACACAAGATAGCAACGAGACCATGGCAAACTGTCGCAGCTGATCTATTCTTCTTCGACCATGCAGAATACCTGCTCATATGTGACTACTACTCAAAATTCCCTATAGTCAAGAGGATCAGCAGTAGTCCGAGTTGCCATGGAAGTCTGCCAGGTGCTTAGGTCCGTCTTCTCTGAACACGGCATACCTGATCGTATTGTAATAGACAATGGGCCACAGTTTTCATCCATAACGTTTGCAGACATCGCCGAGAAATGGGGATTTGACCACATCACCTCCAACTCACACTTCCCTTCCTCAAACGGTTTCATCGAACGTCAAATACAGACGGTTAATAACATTCTTGTCAAAGCCAAACGTGCCGGTGTGGACCCATTCATGGCTCTTCTGATCCTACGCTCCATGCCTATCGACCACTCACTTCCATCACCTTCTGAACGACTAAACCAACACCACTCTCAAGACAAAAATCCCAATGCGCATCCCAAACACTGCTGCAGGGAAAGACAATGTCGTGTTTCGACTTCAGCAATGCCAATATCAGCAAAAGATGTACTGGCCAGTTATTTAAATTTAAAGCCTTGGCCAGGTCAGTGTGATACAGGAGGATAGACCATTTTGATGTGTTGTGTATCAAGGACTTCCTTCATGTGTCGGTTAATATGTTGTCCTTTTCATTTAGTCACTAGTGACGGTGTACATCATTGAAAGGTGACGTTGTTAACTCGAGTGGTTAGTTAGGTTAGGGATTCCACGTGATTAGCCCTTCCTATCCAAACAGGTGAGGAGACCCCAATTGGGTTATTTATATGGGTCGTTACCAGCATGCTCTGCATTAAGTCACCATTCCCCCACACCGAGGTTCCAATGTGACATCGACAGCGGTGTACGTCATCACCTGGGGCAGGACTTCGGGTGGACTGCCTTGATGCAGTTAGAATGACACAGGCATTGGACCTCATTGTTGGCAAGCCGAAGCGCTGCTATTGGCCAGTCGAGCCACGTGGCTGGTCTAATGGCATTACATTGGTTTGCTTTTGGATATGAAGCAGGAGTTCTGAGGATGCGGGGCATTTGGGGTATGTGGTCACATGAGCACGACACCATGATGTTTTGGATGCCTGAATAAATGATCGTTCTCTTCAAACATTACCTTTATATATATCATCTACATCAGCACTTTACATGGTGGCAACGGTTTTATGACACATATTCGAGCCCATCAAGGTAACAAGCCAGTGTTTCCCATGCCTTTTGCAATCGGGCTTGTTCCTTGTCGACCCACTTAGCCGCCGTTCACAATGGCGGACTTGGTGGGAACCTCGACCGCGCCTAACGGTCTGGACCGCACCTAACGCAGTGGCAGACTGGACCGCACCTAACGCAGTGGCAGACTGGACCGCACCTAACGCAGTGGCAGACTGGACCGCGCCTAATGCAGTGGCAGACTGGACCGCGCCTAACACGGTGGCAGACTGGACCGCGCCTAATGCAGTGGCAGACTGGACCGCACCTAACGCAGTGGCAGACTGGACCGCGCCTAATGCAGCGGTGGCTTTTAAAATGTTTCGACAGTGATTGGAGCTGTACTTTCAAGTTCGAGGCATTACGGAGAGTAACCAGGTGCCACTGATCCTGCCTCAAGTGGGAGAGGAAGGCCTTAAATGGTACAGCACATGGACCTTAATGGACCAACAGTTGCAGCAACCCGCGTATATTTTCCATTGCTTCCTGGAACAAATGGAACCCTCGGATAATTTCAGGATCTGCCGACTGCAGCTTTTGACAAAACCAAAGATCTTTACTCTTGATGATGCCTTGAAAATAGGGCGCACATACGAAGCCTCCATCACACTTCAAACGGTTGCAAACTATGAATGACTTTGCTAACAAAGCAGCTGCCAACATAAGCATCTCCGCTGTTGGCCCAAGACTCAGTAAGTGCAAAAACTGTGGGACCTCACCCCCTCCAAGCACGTAACCAATATCCTGCTTGCAACGACGCATGCAGATTGTGTGCTAAACTAGGCCATTGGGCCAAGTGCTGTCTTATGTCCAAGTTTCAAAAACTGGGACCCGACCTCTCATCGAGTGCATACAGACACCAAGCTCCCAGAAGCTTCACATCCCAGATCCTCGAGTTCCAGGCCAACACCCCAACGTAAGGTATTCCCCATATAACAGCAACACAGGTATCGGTACAACACCAATGACCCCAATGACGTTGCATCACAGTTTGATTCGTTGGTTTTCGACTTGATTAATACACCTGGTCAACGTAACGAGGCTTACATTACACTTCATGTCAGTCTATGCAACAGGCCAGGTTGTCAAGGAAACCCCAGTCTCCAATGTCAAAGAAAGCAATCTCCAACTCAGGATCGATGCAACAGAGCTCAAATCTTTAATACATGCACATGGAAAAGGGAAGTGCTCATGAACAGTCTCACAACCCTTCTAATTTTAGTTGCCCTTGAAGCAAGGTTTTTATTCAGGTTGTGAGAGGAAAAGGAGGGAGGGAAAAGGGTATGAAGGAATGCATTTTGTTCGGAACAGAGGAGGAAAAACAAGATAACAAGTTGCATAGTAGGTAGGGGAGAGAATGGTCAGTGAAAGTTTAACCAAAAATAAGAAGGAAAAAACATCTGGAGCAAGGGTCCAACATTGATGACAGCTGAGTTGAAGGGAAGGTCACATGTAAACATAATATAAGGTGAATGTACTGGTACCAAAGTGAATGTACTGAGAGAATGTACTCTTTCCTTTCTCATGAGCTCTCTGTCCAGTTTTACTTTTAATAGAAACCAGATGTTTATAAGGGCTAACATATATACATATACATACACACACACATATATATATATATATATCCATTACAAGTTTTAATGCCAGAATACAGAAGGAGTTGTATAATTGTCTCCTGGAACTCATTTTACATTTCCAGGTAACACAAGAATATTTTATCACAATAAAGGAAATAACAAAGATACATTATTGATAATTGGATTCAATAATAAACAGCACAATACTTTTGATATTGATTAAAAGGCAAGTCACAGATAGAAGTTCATTAGAAATAGCAGCAAAGATGAATTGAACAAAACAAACACAGAAACATTAATTGAGTTCCTTGGAGAATATAAACTGTGAGAGGGTGTCAATGTCTAATTGTGCATGTCTACTGTAATTTCACCTCGAAAAGGTGTTCATTATCTTAAGCTGAAGGTGGCCGCAGGTGCCCAAGGAAACACTTTACCCATTCGCACTTTTCGACGCATGTTTCCCGAAATGCTGGATTCAAAGGATGAACTCAGGATCGATGTAACATTGGCTCTCTACAGGCAGCAGAGAGCGTTTTAACTGCATACAATGGAACCCACATCAAGTGTTTTGGCACTGTAGTGATTACCTGAAGTTACAAGGGATCATGGTGGACCAGCACACATTTCGTTGTTGTGGATGTCAGTGGTCCTGTGGTTCTTGGCCTTCCATCGTGTGAGAATCTTCACAGTGTCACGTTGCATTGTTCAGTGAACAGTAACCAACCACGGGTTTACAACAGCATGAAAGAACTCATGGATGCATACCCACAACAATTTGACCGTGTCGGTGAATTTCATACAACGCACAGGCTTGTTGTGGACCCAAATGTCCCACCACATGTTGATCCACCACGTAGAACCCCAACTACTCTCAAGGACAAAATTCAATCAGAACTTGATGAGATCGTTCTACAGGGAGTCAGACAGCATATCAAGGAACCGACTGAGTGGTTCAGCTCTCTCACGTATGTAACAAAAAATATGGCAATATTCGGACTTGTTTGGACCCAAAGCATCTCAATCAAGCCCTGATTCATCCATATCATAAAATACCCACAACGGAAGAGCTCAATCACAAATTTGCAGGAGCGAAGTACTTCCCAAAACTTGATGCCAAGTCAGGGTGCTGGTCTGTAAGACTCGATGGAGATAGCCAACAACTTCTTACATTTCAGACCCCAGTGGGCCGGTATTGTTTCCAACGATTACCTTTTGGACTGTGTGTGAGCCAGGACATTTTCCAGTAGGAAATGGACCGTATTCTCCAAGATTGTAAAGGTGCAGTTGGCAGAACAGATGACATCGCTGTCTATGGCGTCACTGAGGAGGAGCATGACCGGCACCTCGTGAAGCTGATGGAAATAGCATGACGCGAAGGCCTCATTTTCAATTCAAACAAATGCTACATCAAGAAGACCAGCATCACCTTCTTCGGTAATACTTATGGTAGACAATGAATATGGCCTGACCAGCAGAAGGTCCAACATCTGAGAGCTATTCCAAAACCCGAGGACAAAGCCAAGCTTCAACATTTCATCGGCTTCATGACATATTTGTCACGCTTCATCAAGGACTTCAGTTTGAAATCTGATTCTCTCAGAGACCTTCTCAAAAAGGATTCTGAATTCCGATGGGAGCCACACCATCAAATTGTATTTGATCATCTGAAGAACGAGGTGTCGGAAACATCTCTTCTTCACTATTATCATCCCGAGGAGCCTGTCTACCTCCAATGTGATGGAGGTCACATCAAACACATCATTCACGCCATTCCATCATTGTAAATTAACACCGTTCCACGCCGTACTACCATTGTTAATCAAAGTGCTAAAAACACTCCCAATTCTCGACTTTATGATGGGTGATTGTTAATTTTGAATCGAGCATACCTGCTTCAAAATATACCATTGAAATCGTACTGTCTTTTGTAACACTTTATGCAGTACAGGGCGTTCATGAAGTCCTGATGAAACTTTGAACTTTTATAACTTTTGATGTACACATGGTGGAAACAAACTGTAAATGGCATATGAAAGCATTATAATTCATCAAGCTTTGTGAATGTTAATGTTGTTACACCTTGAGCGTAGCACAAAGCGGGGTGATGCAATTGGTTCACTCTGTCAGTCTGACAGATATCAGTCGATGATCGAGGAACTACTTGATATAGATATAATTTTAAATTTTTAACAGGATACGAATCAGAACATGAACCTGCAGTTTAGCAGTACTTTGGTTCTGAATTTGGCAAATTGTACAGAATGTCATCCCGAGCATGCATGCACACAGCACGGTAAAGCAATTCCTTCAGTCTGTCTGCCTGTCTGGCCATCAACCAGAGTTGAAAACCATTCCAAGCAGGAAACTTACTGTTTTTAGGGGCACATAAAGGACACAAACAACAAGCATGAAGAACTAATTTAACATGTTCAATAAGGTGGTGCAAAAGACGGTGCATCAACAGTGGTAAACTTCCGAAAAAATGTTGTTTTTTTCTACAGCCTTTAAAACTTTTATTTTATTTCAATTGAATTATATACTATAACGGGGTAAGGTATTTTTTTTTGGCAAACATAGTCGAGGCTCGTGGAAGAGCAAGTACACTGAATAGATAAGGGCATAACAGCCAAAAACAGGACGCAAAACACACATGCATGGGGTGGACAAGTTGGACACAGGATGCATGAGGTGGACAAGATAGATACAGAAGGAAACTCCAAGGAAAAACTGAAAAAAATTGAAGTAGGAGGGATTTGGGTGGGGTTAACGAGGGTAGAAAATATTATGGTTTCAGATTGGGGATGATGGTGGTGAACAGCGATCTTGAAGACCCAGAAGGAGGAATGAGATTGAATGGAAGTTGATTCCACAGGTGAGAAAAAAGAGGAACAAATGAGTGGAGGTGAGCAGGGAACCTGGATTTAGGTAATTTCACCAAAAGGGGGTTGAAGGTGGACCGTATGAGCCCTGCAGAAACCTGGGGGTGGGACAAAGCACAGAAAGACAGAGGGTGCAAGACCAGAAAGGAGGCAGTAGAAGACAGGTCAGGTATGGGAGCATGCGCCAGAGCAGCACGTCGCTGCGTCCACTTTCCACCGGTACTCCAGGGGCCTCCATCTGGCCATCCCCCAGGCAGATGCTTGGGCATCCCTATCTCCTTGAGATACTGATCAACCTGCTGCAACCACAAGGCACGTGGTCTGCCCATTGGCCTCCTCCACTCACGAGCCTCCCTTGCTGAGAGAATCTGATGAGCAGGATCAGTGTCAGGAAAATGAGCCACAAGTCCATACCACCACAGCTGACGCTCACTGACTATGCAGGTAACAAATCTCATTTGAGTCTCTCAGCAACCGCTCATTGGACACAAAGTCCGACCAGCGATAGCCAAGGATTCTCCGAAGAGACCTGGTACCAAAGGAATTAGGTCTCCGTCTCAGATCCCTGGTCAGAGTCCAAGTCTCACATCCATAGAGCAAGACTGGAAGCACCAAGGACCTGAAGACTCGGACCTTCATCCTCCCGCACAGGTACCGGCAGTGCCACATCCCATTATCCAGTGAATCCATGACTCCCCAGACCTGACCCAGACGTCTATTGACCTCTGACTCCACAGCCAGCAGAGACATGAATATCACTGCCAAGGTAAGTGAATCTCTCCACGATCTCAACATCCTCCACCAACAGGGCAAGATAGACGAGTAGCAGCATCCAAAATGTAATTGAATGCCTCATCTTAGTTTTTACAGAGGAAACCCGTTATCCCAGCGCTCCGACTCCTCATTCAGCACCACAAGGGCCCCAAAAGGATATCTTGAGTCTCCACGAAGATGACTGCATCATCTGTGAAATCAAGGTCAGAGAACTTGACATTCCCAAACGATGCACCGCAGCTTGATCTCTCCAACATCCACTCCAGAATTCAGTCCATACAAGTGCTGAAAAGTGTGGGGGCCAGTACACACCCCTGACAAACTCCATTAACAACTGCAAATAAGTCGGAGATGGCATAACCACATCTCACAAAACTCTCAGTACCAGAGTGCAGTTCAGACATCAGATTGATCAGTTTTGGTGGCACCCCACAAAGACCATGAATTCTCCAGAGGGCATCCCAATTCACTGAATCGAACGCTTTGCAAAGATCAACATCAGCTGCAAGCATTCTCTGCTGAAACTCACGTCTGCGTTTGGTGAGGACCCGAAGAGCAAGGATACGGTCAATCGTTGAACTCTTTGGTGTAACGCCTGACTGCTCTGGACGCTGGTGCTCAAGCAGATGGTGGCGTACCCTATCAAGAATTATTCGAGCAAAGACCTTGCCCGGCGCTGAGAGCAGCGTCACTCCTCGGTAGTTGTTGCAGTCTTGGCGATCACCCTTCCCTTTCCAGAGAGGGACAACAAGGGACAACAAGGCCCTCTTCCAGTCAGTTGGGATGATGCCTGTGTTCTAGGCAGAGTACAGAACTGCATGCAACGACACGAGTGCAGCATTTCCACCAGCCTTGAGAAGTTCAGCATGGTTGCCACAGATCCCTGGAGCTTTACCCTATTTCAACCGGTTCACCGCAGCCCGTTTCCACAAAGGAAGGTGGACCACAGTTGATTGGAGGGTCAGAAACAGGGATTGTAACACCCCTGATGTCCAACTCGACAGCTGGTGGATCAGTCTGGTACAACCGCTCAAAGTAACCGGCCCAGCGGGCCTTCACTTCGGACTCCTCTGTCAAGAACCTACCACCCTCTGCTCAAACTGCAGTACCTCGAGGGATGTGCTTGGATGAACGCAATGCATGAATTCCCCTGTAAGCAGGACGAGAATCACTTGACCACAGGTGATGCTCTACCCCCTCACAGATTCCTCGCAAATAGGCCTCCTTGTCCACCCTTGGCACACATACAGTTTTACGCCTCAGCTCCCTGAACAGCTCAGCTCTGCCATTCAGCCTGACCCTGCGACTCTGGTCAATGTTATCTAGTGTCCCTTGAGAGACAAAATTCTTCTTTGCCCTACGGTGAGTTCCAAGACATCCACCGGCAACATCAAGGACAGTGGTCTTGAAGGCACTCCACAACTCTTCAGGATCTTCCAAAGCACCCAGACCCCCCAAATCTCCACTCAGCCTGTTCGCAAACTCCTCAGCTGCCCTCCACCCCTTGAGCTTGCCAACATCCAGCCTCGGCTGGGATGGTACCATTCTCCTGGATTTGAGGTGCAACTTAAGAGTTGCTGCAAGTCGGTGGTCAGTATTGAGGACCTGAGCACTCCGGTAGACCCTGCAGTTCTGGATCATCCTCCAGCGACCATCAACGAGGACATGGTCAATCTCCTTTGTCACACCACCAGCATTGGAATACCAAGTCCAGCGATGAGCTTGTGGGCGCTGAAAGCATGAACCAGCCACCCTAAGTCCATGACTTCTTGCAAAGTCAAGGAACTTAGTGCTATTCAGGTTCAGAGTTCCAGACCCATGGGGACCAACACACGTCTCATAACCATCCCTATCAGTTCCAGTCGATGCAGTGAAATCCCCCAAGACTAGAAGTGTATCTCGTCTGGGGCATTGATCAACCACAAACTCGAGCGTGGCATAGAATGCGTCCTTCACGGTGAGATCACTCGCCTCAGTCGGAGCATAAACAGAGACCAGGGAAATGACACCCAAGGGGTGACTAATCCTTAGTCTCATAATACGTAGAAGACAGAGATACCACCAACCTGTCTGTGATGGTCATGTGATCGGCCCAAGGACTCAGCTTCATTAAGGGAGATTCCAATAATCTTAAAGGTCTTGGTTTCCACAGTGTCAAGCTGATCGAGATGTGAGGCAGGGGAGCCAGCCCAGAGGGGAGAGGCCTTGTAGGTAGACAGGAGCTCAGGTGTGTCAAGGAAGAACTTTGTACGATGGAGGATGCCCAGTCGGCGGCTGACTTTGGCGGCCAACTTTGAAATGTGGTTTGTCCAAGAAAGATCATGGCTGATAGTGAGACGCAGGAGTTTGAATGACAACTTCCTCAAGAGGGTTGTTAAGAAAGTCAATCGCTTTTGGTCCTTTTGATCCTTTTGGAGAGAGAAAGGTGAGATTGTGAGATTTGTCAGGATTGAAAGACGTATTCCAAGTGTTTGACCAGCTTGTGATTTTTTTCAAGGTCTGAAGAGAGGGATGAAGAGGCTGCAGCCTGCCTTTCTGAAGGATGAGGGATGTCACGGCAGAGGGTGAAGTCATCAGCATGTAGATAAAGAGGATTTTCCAGATAAAGAGGGTTTTCCTAAAAACAGTTCTGTGAACTCTCTAGTTACCTCCACCACCAAAGGTGAAAGAGGTTATGTTTTCACCCCCTTTCCGTCTGTTTGTCTGTCTGTTTATCTGTTTGTGTACAAGGTATCTCAAAAAGTTGTGGACGGATCTGGATGAAATTTTGTGGACAGGTTCGGAGTGTGACAAGGACGAATTGGTGAGATTTTTGTGAAGATCCGTATCCGGATCCGACTACGAGGATTTTTTAAATGATTCTTCACCATTGAGAGATAGGGCCAAAAACGATATATAGCACGATATCTCAAAAGGTTGTGGATGGATTTGGATGAAACTCGGTGGACAGGTTGGGTGTGTGACAAGAAAAAATTGATTTGATTTTGGTGAAGATCCGAATCCAGATCCGACAACTAGAATTTTTAAAGTGATTCTTCATCATTGAGAGATCGGGCCAAAAACGATATTGTGCTGTATAGCATGATATTTCAAAAATGTAATGTGCCCGATATGTTCTCGTGGATCAGGCATTACGTGGCAGAGGTATGTGCTCTACCGAGTGCCCTTATAGTTATCAATGCTGTTGCTATTGCTGTTGTTAAATCCACAGTTCCCCTGGGATTCTTGTTAGTTTGTTAGTTACTTCCTCCCGTCCTGTTTGGAACATTATGGCCGCAAATCGTCTCCATTGAATCCGGTTCCACGGCAGCTCTTTCGCTCTGCTCCACGTGGTTTCCTTCTCGTTGAGGTCTTCTTTAAAGGTGCTGCTCCAAATCTTTTTGGCCTCCCTCTTTGTTTTCCTGCCAAGTGGAATTCATTCAATACTGACTTTAGTGTATCACCTTTCAGGTAGTCCTTGGACATGACGTGCCAACCTCAGACGTGTCTCCATCATTTCACTCAGGTGCCGTTGTCCACACTGTGAAAGCACATCCTCATTGGTGACGTGGTCTCTCCAGGCGATGCCCATGATCTTGCGGAGACATTACTGATGAAAGTCGTCCAGCCTCTTTGCCACATTTATTGTCCTCTTCCATGTCTCACTGGCATAAATTACTGTTGGGACCACAATACTTACGTCGAGACAAAGCTTCATGGATGTGTTGATGGGGGTGGATGTCCATACTTTATATCAGTGCTGGAAGACTGAGGCTGCTTACCTTATTATTGAGCAGATGTGAAACTCGGCATCACCATCCTTGGAAATGTTGCTTCCTAGGTTGGTGAAATGATTGACATCTTCAACAATCTGCTAACTGATTGTGATGGGCAGCCCTTGATATTGGTTGATGGGTACCGACTTGGTCTTCTCAGAGCTGAAGTGTAGCTCAAACTTTGCAACACATACCTCCAGGTTGGTGGTCATCTCCTGGAGCTGAATCATCTCTTTGGCCAGTAGAGCAAGGTCGTCTTCAAAGTCCAGGTCCATCAGAATATGTTGTATGTACAACTTTTACCTGTCCACCACATCACACTGATGCTGAATATGTCCAGGTGATATACTCATTTCTCTCAGAACCTAGGTCATCTTCTGACTCAGATAGAGCATTCTGATGTTCCATGTTCCAGTTGACATTTCTTGATGAGTTGACATTTTCTGATGAAGCAACTTCTACATCAATGGTAAAGTCAACCACCACAATAACTGCTTTGGGGACAGAAAAACCTCAGGAAGTCTGGCAACATTAAACACTCGCCAAAAATCAATGTCTCATGTTCTCTCAGGGAGTCACGCATCATTGGTCCTTTTTTTTGGAAGAAGCAACAGTCAATGGTAAACGTTACTTTGCAATATTGTGGAATTTCTTTGTTCCCGAACTACGATGATTAAATCACTATGCTTTGAACGTGCAACGGTTCTTGAATGAGGTTTTCCCAGACGGTGGATCGGTACACATAGACTAATTGCTTGGCCACCTCATTCGCCTGACCTGTCCCCAATGGATTACATTTTATGAGGCAATGTAAAACTGTTGTTTACTCATCAAAAATACATTCTTTGGATTGATCAGACTCAGTAGTGTAATGGTTAGAGTGTCCACTCCAAGTCTGGGAGGTGGGCGGTTACAACTCTGGCTGTACCAAAGACTTAAAATGGTATGTGCTGCTTCCTTGCTTGACGTTAAGCATTTAAAAGGTTAAGAGCATGGACAATCCCCACAGGTAAGATGGGGAGGAGGAAATTCCTCCTTAGGAAGTGCCCCCAATCCCCACCCCCATGCCCCCACTTTGATCGATACCCAAGCAAGGAAGTGGCGCGTAGCATTTTAAGTCTCTGGTATAACTCGGCCGGGTTCATACTGCCAACCTTCCCATCAGAGTGGATACTCTAATCATTAAGCCACATTTTCCATATGCAGAACGGAAATTAATATACAAAGGGCCCATCAGGACTACATTGAGTCTAACGAGTGGTTGCACAGTCCTGTACAACCTTAAACAAGGAAGAAAGAGGTCGTTTGGCCCATCAATGTAGTATTACACTCCCACGTAGTTAATATACATCAGACCACTGGACCTGTAACTTATCTCGGCTCTGGTCTAATGTTGTAATCAAAATTTGGGAGCATTCTGAATGGTGGGTCTGGAGAAGAAGATTTTTGAAGGAATTTACGGATTTTCCCAATAATTTACTAAGTCTGTCATTTTGACACACTTCTGATCAGGTCATCGGCATGGCCTCCGCAATTTAACATCCCAACCCTCATCTGATGTTGTAAACCAAATTTGGTAGCATTCTGACTGGTGGGTCTGGAGCAGAAGATTTTTGAAAGAATTTACTAAGTCTGCCATTTTGACTGACTAAAAGTCACGTGACCAGAACGAGCTATAGAATTCCCGTTACCAGTCAGGAGCAGAACCTTGCTGTCAAATTTCAGCCGCATCATTGTAGCGGTTTGGCCGGAGAAGTCGAAATAGGAGGCAGACAGGTCAGCGGTTGCACGATGACAATATACCTTTTGTGGAATTCCAATTCCAGAAAAGCAAATAATCTACTTGAGGTTTTACTAAAGTCTAAATAAGCCGATCTTGATCAGGCGACCCAACTTGTGCCATCCTGCCAGCCCACTATATATATTATATATATATATATATATATATATATATATATATATATATATATATATATATATATGCAGGGTGAGTCAAAAGTAGCGCCTGATTTCTGTTTTACGCCCGTTACGTCAAAAAAAGGTGAAAACAAGCTTTTGAACATAACTCAGTAACCGGAAGTCGTAGCGACTTCCTGTTGACGCCAAAACAAACTTCAATGGAATATCTAAATGTTTTAAAATGCATGTTAGTACAAATTATGCACAGTTTTCACAAGCGTATGACGTCAAAGTTTTTAGCTATTGGCGTGATTTAAAAAAAATTCTATTCGTTCTACAGGTCACAATTCTTAACCGATTTGGATGAAATTTTAACAGCTGATAGAAATCCACAGTGCAAAAAGATATGTGACTTTTGGTGATGTTCAAGATCAGGATCTGGATTCTGCATCACTTTATATTATCGCCCATTATCAACCAATGGGGAATTTTGTGAATTACACATGGCTATTTCTCAAACAGTTTTCACTTATTATATTTAAACTTATACTGTCTATTTATGCATGTAATATTAACATGTTTACAAAGTTTGATCGAAATTTACCCAAGGTCAAGGTCAGGGTCACCCAAAACATGAAAAACACACATATAAAATACATATTTTTGTTTTACAACATATTTCAAACCTGATAATGGGATCGTAAAGCTGGTTGAAAAGCAATGTTCCTAGTATTTTCAAATATTTTCTACGATCAGAGTGAAGGCAACAAGCACCGATGATAAGTTGTTGAATGTCACATGGTGGCTTTAAATGAGTTGTGAAAATTTTCAATCTGCTGCCGTTACCATGACAAAGTGCGCCTGATAATTGTTATTTGTGACGTCGCGTCATTTTATTAATGTACGAACAAATAAACACCACACTCCATGACATTACAACTTGGACCACTACACGGAAAGGTCAACAATTCGCCAAGTGTCGTGCTAAGCATGATTTTTCATCTGTCTGTTTGTTACTTACGAAATCTAAAGATTTCATAAGTATATTGATCAGTTCCGTTTCTGTTTGTTTGTTTGTGTGTTTGTTTGTGTGTTTGTTTGTTTGTTGTTGGCACGATAACTCGAGAACGGAAGAAGCTACCAATGTCAAATTACACCACGTGATTCAGGAGGGTGATGGCTAGCGCTGATTAGATTTTGGTCAAAATCGGTCAAAGGTCAAGGTCACAGTGAGGTCAAACATCCAAAAAAAGTTATAACTCGAGAACGGAAGAAGCTACCAATGTCAAATTAGACCACGATTCAGGAGAGTGATGGCTAGCGCTGATTAGATTTTGGTCAAAATCTGTCAAAGGTCAAGGTCACAGTGAGGTCAAACATCAAACAAAAAATATAACTCGAAACGGAAGAAGCTACCAATGTCAAATTAGACCACGTGATTCAGGAGGATGGCTAGTGCTGATTAGATTTTGGTCAAAATCTGTCAAAGGCAAGGTCACAGTGAGGTCAAACATCAAAAAAAATATACTCAGAACGGAGAAGCTACCAATGTCAAATTACACCACGTGATTAGAGGGTGATGCTAGTGCTGATTAGATTTTGGTCAAAATCGGTCAAAGGTCAAGGTCACAGTGAGGTCAAACATTCGATTTTTGATGGTTTGGTACAGAATCATCGTAGAAACTTCTGGTTTGCGTCGCTACCTTCTCTAGAGACAGCTTTTATTAGACAAGTCAGAGGTCAAGTTGATGATTTCGTAAGTACCAGTCTATGACTGCTTGTTTGTTTGTCTGTCGGTCTGTTAGCAACTTTACGGCAAAACGGCTTTAGCAAACACTATCAAATTTAATCCACAGGTGGGCAATGAACCTTGGACGACCCCATTAACTTTTGGGTCCAATTTGATCAAAGGTCAAGGTCAAGGTCACGAAAAGATCAAAATCGTTTTCGCTCATAACTTCGTCAAAAATAATCTGATGTACTTCAAACTAAGCTTATAGTGAACCTTATTATACTTGTCACTTATAATCCTACCCATTCCTCCAGTGAAAAATGCATATTTGTGAAGATCGGTAGGGTCCGAAGTTTTGGGGGTCATGGTCATCGGTCAAAATTACAAATTTTCCATTAAAACAAACATGGTTACGAAAATACAACTTTACGGGAAAACGGCTGGCTCAAACACTGTCAAATTGTATGCACAGGTGGGTAATGAACTCGGACGACCCCATTAACTTTTCGGTCCAATTAGGTCAAAGGTCAAGGTCAGGTCACGAAAAGGTGAAAATCGTTTTTCGCTCATAACTTCATTAATAAATGGGCGGGATTTGTTGTGCCTGGTTTATTTTTTATTTTGTTTGCAGGTTATTGCTGCGAGTTTGGAAAGTTACTGAATTTGCACCAAATTGAACCATGAATTACATTTCAATGAATCAACGCATTGCGGCCGTGAAACATTACTACAAATGTAATGAGCAACCAACGATGCGGCACGCCGTTTGGCACAGGAATTCGATATTAACCCACCTCGGGGAAGAAACATACGATTGATTGTCGAGAAATTTGAAGCAACAGGGTCGGTAGCCACTGCAAAGAAGTCCGGTCGTCCGAAAACGGCAACGAATGTAGCTAAGGCTGAAGAAGCCATCAGAAGACTGGAACAAAGTCTGCAAAAGTCTACTCGCCATTTATCGGCAGAGTTGGAAGTGAGCCAATCAAGTGTTATCCGTATCCTTCACCAGAAAAAATGGAAACCTTACATTCCATGCTTACTGCATGCCATTCATGATGGAGATGATGACCACCGTCTTCAATTTTGCAAGAGTTCTTAGCTAAACTTCACGAAGAGGACACAATGCAAGACAACATCTGGTGGTCAGATGAGGCATGTTTTAAGCTTAATGGCACAATTAACAGACACAATTGTGTCTACTGGGCTGAAATAACCCAAGAGTGACAGTTGAGAAGGAGGTAAATTTACCTGGAGTGATAGTTTGGGCAGCTATATCTCCATTAGGGATAATTGGACCCTTTTTCTTGAGGGATCTGTCACTGCAGAAATTTACCTGGATATGCTGCAAACCTTCTTTTGGCCCAGGGTACAAGATCAGGACTGTTATTTCCAGCATGATGGAGCTCCACCTCATTATGGACGTTATGTTCGTCAGTGGCTTGATGAAAACTTTCTCAGAAGTGGATCGGCCGCCGCGGTCCGATCGAGTGGCCGGCACACTCCCCAAACCTTACACCTCCAGATTTCTTTCTTTGGGGCTCATGAAAGACCTTGTTTATCGTGAAAAGCCTCATACCATTCAGGAATTGAAGGCTCAAATCACTGCAAAGTTTAAGGAAATTGATATCGAACTCTGCAGACGTGTGTGCCGCTCTGTGCCTGCTCGGCTGCAAGTGTGCATCGATCACGAGGGAGGGCACTTTGAAAATTGCAAGTAAAACAGCTTGGTACAGTTCCGTAATAATTTTCTCTTGAATAAATGGTTAGATAAACATGTATTCATTTATTTCTACCTTCTTGTACACTGTAATACAAATGGCAAACAAACAATCAACTGACAGAAATCGGGCGCTACTTCTGACTCACCCTGTATTTATATTATATATATATATATATATATATATAATATATATATATATATATATATATATATATATATATATATATTATATACGTACTGATGTTTAAATGGCATTAAAACACAACAAATCAACTTTCCAAAAAGTTTTTTTATTTGTGTGATAAACTGTTCACCTTTTTTCATTCATTGAGAGTGTAGGATATTGTCTTGTTAATGAAAAGGAAGAGTTTGGTGTTGAAAGAGGGGATAAAGAGATGTGAGGCAGAAAGCATATATAATACCCCACACCATGTTCCAGTGTGCACTTCACTCAGGAGTATAACCGGTGCCCACTTCCAGAGGCAGAACCTGCCAAATCTCTCTCTT
>CM068952.1:53802021-53814697 GCA_035128595.1 Eptatretus atami
GAGAATTTTTAGGGGCGTTCCCGAAGAGGTTTGTTTTTTTAATTTTACATTTTACAGAATGAGTATTGTGGAAAAGCATTGTCAGATCTGAAATCACGATGAAAAACTCCTCTAGGACATATATAAATGAAATTTCAGTACTTTTGCGTGTCACGGGACCTTTAATGAAGATCTGATTGCATTTTAAGTCACATTTATGCAGAAATACAGAAAATTATGATGGGTTCACAAACTTTTTCTCACCACTGTATCATACCATTTTACCTTTCTGGTAGTGTTCACTATCAATCCTCACCTCCAGGTCTTGGTGCAAGTCTCTGATTTGCTGTTGTTTCAAACATAACTGGTTGTCTACTGCTCTCTGCTTCTCCTCAAGCTTTGACTGCTCTTCACGCTCCTCACCTACATCCAGAAATACACGCAAACCATGAAAGCCTGTCCACTCATAACCATTATCTGAATGAATGTAACAATGGAGCAAGCAAACAGTCACTTAAAGTTTCTCAGAAAAATGTTTTAAAAAGCAATCTTAATTGTAAATTCAGCTGTACACACGAACAACTTTCATGTCCAACGGATTCGTGAAGTAATTTTGTGCAAATGTTACAAATAAAAGTGGTAATGTCAAGTATCTGGGACAATTTAAAATGATGCCACAGCATTACGGCACTAGATTTTCCTTGGCAAGAAAATGTTTTGTGGTTTGCTTAATTTTATAGCAGCATGATGTTGTGGTGTACATCAATTGGATATGTTGCCACATGCATAAAGTCCATCCATCCATCCATCCATTGGGACCATACTCTATACAGAGCGTCAGTGCTGCCAAAGCAGTCTCCTGGCCTGTTGGGCACAATCCTGGATGGGTCACCACTACAACGCAGGATACTCAAATGGCTCAATCATCCCAGCAAGCTGGTACTCAATTTGCCAACCTCGGAAGGACGACAGGCTGAGTCAACCCCACCTGGTATCAATTCAACGGCCAAGCAGGATTTGAACTTAGGACCCTGGGATCTCAAGTCTGCCACCCTATACATTAAGCCAACACCAGGCAAGCATAAAGTAATAAAGCCAACACAACTGGAGTTTCTTTTTATTTTTAAATACAAGGATCTGCCCTGCAACACACAATGAACATATGCAGACAATCAGGTGAAAAAGAAAATACAGCCGGTGACAAAATTATATAGAAAATGGTTGCAGAGAAGCAAAAGCAGGTAGTGTCAAATTACTTACTCCCTGCAACTGGTCGACTAGCCATTTGGCGATACGCCTGATTGCATCCTTTGATCATTCCTACGGTGTTCTTCATTGCAACGAGCTCTTGCTCAGCCTTGTGAACTTTTGTATCCAGCTGATCCCCTTCATTTTTCAGCTCTTCTTTTGCCTCTGCTGCCTGTGAACAATAAATGACCAATAATACCTGGAAGCATCCCTAAAATACCTTCGGTGGGCCAGCTGCCAGCAGAATCCTTTTTTCACTCTCTCCACTCTTTATTGTGCATTGTAATGAATTAACAAATGACCCTTTGGTCTATTGTGAAGCCACAAGACATTAGGTCTCCATCAGTGATCACTGTCTGTCATGTCTGGGTTTTTGCCCTCCCACCTAAGCATCACGTTAATTTGAAAGCATTTGTGTGGACATTCACTGCTTTGGCAATGTGACAGTTTTTCAAAACTACTTGATTCCGACTATGTACACAGTGGAACTCACCCCAAAACGGTGGTGTTTGGTGTGATTGAAAGCGGATCTTTCACAAACTTACTTGCACATTATTACAAAATCTCACATTAATAGGGACGGTATTCGGTGTTGTATTGCAGGGGTTTTAATAATGGTGTAGTGTTTGACACGTGCTGTGAATGCAACCGCTCTCTCACGATGTTTCCTTCTTTGCTGTGGATATTCTCATCAGGATAGTGTGGGTTTCCTTTGCCAGGCAGCGTGCACACTTCTGTAGCCCACTTACCTTGGTAATATAGTAGGCTTGTGATTTTTTCTCCCCGTCAGATCCAGACATCTTCCTCATGAGCAACTCATAGCGATTGCGCATTTTCTGCACCTTCATCAGTGTTTCGTTGAGCTCGTGGCTGTTCAGAGTATGAAAAGAAGTGCTGTGATACTGCTTGTTTAGCGTCATTATGCATTCTAGTTCAAGTGAAGCTTGATAAGTTCGTATTTTATCGTTGGTATTACTGATTAATGTGCACTTAAAGTATATATTAAATTGGAGCTTCAAAATGCAATATATGAAAGATAGACAATGTTAAAATGGTTAAATTAGGTAATGACAAGAAAAGCTAGTAAACTGTTTGTGATACCCACCTTGTTGATGTTAAGACTCAAACCAGTAGCCTTAAGAATCAATCAGACTCCCTTTATAGCCCCATAAAGAATCTACACTGATAACTGTGCCAGTCATGATGTCAAGGCTTATATCCACAAGACTGCTCTGGTTTGAGACTGCTTAAGCCATGCCCATATGTACTCAAGTGCAAGGTCTTTTTTAGCTGTTACTACAACTCCTTTGCACCTGTGGATATCGATCTTTTGTGGATTGTCAACATGTTTGTCTGAAGCAGAGGATATCAATCATTTTTTGGCAAACTGTTGTTTGTTGCCTGCCATGTGTGTTCATTCTGTCTCAAATCTTAAGTTGGAAGGTAAACTTACAAAAGGCAACCTGTACAATTACTTTCTGTCCACGTCCATAGCAATAATCTCTTTTTTATTCGTTAACCATACCTGGCTTAACACTGACTTGCAGGTTTCAGTATTCCCTCCTCTCCTTTCTCCACTCCTTTCCTGTTCATTAATTCCTTTTCTTATTGCATCCACTTGCAGCCACACTGTCAGTACGTTGCCAACTAGTCTTACCTGAAAGGTAAGCTTTCCCACCTGCCTCCTTCTGAAGTATTCAGCTCTAATGCATGCTTCTCTGTCGCCATTATGCCCCTCTCCAGTCTTTCTCTCACTGTTACTTAGAAAACAATTTTTTTTTTCATCCAAAAGGTTCAAAAATTGCTGGCTGGCTACAGCATACTGCTGGAAATAAATACTCCTATGTATTTATTCACCCCAGGTGGTACCGATATCTGGCCTGGCTCATGGACTAATGCAATCAAATTCAGCTGAAATTGCTCTTCCGGTGATATGTCAACAGGGGGTACTACATCTTGGAGTACACTGTTGCCGTTCCGATGGGGATTTTAGACACAAATTCCCCACCTATAGTTTGGAATGGAATATCATATCAATTTTTAAAACATGTAGATGTTGGTAGATTAACCTAATGATGAAATTGAAATTCAAGTAAATATTTTTTGATGTAATTTGATGTCCAGTTTGGTCTGAAAGTCGCTTTACCCCTCCCCAGTAAAGCATTAGTTCTTAAACTCTATTAATATACAGGTTTTATTGTGTAGGACTTACAATAATCAATCAGTCATTGTATCTGTATATACGCCATCATTCTCCGTGGTGGGGGAGGGCAGAAGGGAAGGGTGGGAGGGAGGTGCTAGAAATGTCGCAGGGGTGAAGTGACTTTGCGGCCACCCTGTCAATACCACAGAGCCATGATGGGCCAAATGGCATCTTCCTCTGTCTGTTTTTTGGAGATAACTTTAAAATGTATGTGACTTGTACACTTTTCTGCGGTACTGCTTTGTGGAACTTTCTCACTGAAGTGCCGTTGACGGCCTCTTAACCTCTCCCACATTTCATATTGTCTTGTATCGCTTGCTTTTTCAGTCTTCCATCCCTCTCAATCCCAACCAATATGCATGTTCATCCATGACCCACGAAACTTGGTCAAAGTTCTGGCTTTCTGCTCACTTTAACCCCTTTATCCCCCTCATTCAGCTCTTCCATGAGCCTTGATTTTGTGTTTTGAAATGTGTGTTCCATATTGAGCACTAAATGTGCAGAAGCTGCTGTCTGCACCAAGTCAGGAATTAAATGCCTGGACCATGTTGCATGCACCATTGAGTTCATGGAGTGTCTAATCATTTTTAGCAGCATCTAGCCGTGTCACAAAGGAGAAACTAATGGGGGGTTTTAGTTCAGATAAATTGGCCAAAAGAGTCCTCTTTGGAGTTAGTACAAGTCTCAGGAAGACCCACAGAAAGATAAAACAAGCCATGGGTTAAATTTCATCTCACAGGATTTGTCAGCCAAATGAAAGCAGATTTGGTACAATGATCTGTTCTCCCAGGTCCATAGATAGTTTGCACTTATCATTCTTGCTGTTAAAATAGTAATAATGATATTACCGTTATGAGTGTATTTTAAGATCATGTAGATATTTCTACAAAACAATTAAAGTGTATTGAACCTGAGGGCCTGCACATGGTTTTTCACATTGATCATCTGACTGTTGAGCAGTTGTTCTCGCTTTTGGTTCATTGACTGTCGCTCGGCTGCCTCTGCCTGCATCTTCATTTTCTGCTTTCGTAAATCAGCCACTCCGTGAGCTTGCCCGGCCAGTGCAGTACGCAGCCGCCCACATGTAGCCGCCACAAGGCGCTCTTCCACCAATGCCTCCTGAGTGTGCCGGCAACATGTTCGTGAGTACATCACTGAGAACATAGGTGTTGCAAATGAAAAAGTAAAAGTTTACTTAACCATGATGATAGTAACTTTCAGAAAATAAAATAAATTATTACGGTATGTTTATAAATAAAATACAATGGGAAAAAGGAAGTACGAGGTGAAGTTCACTCGGTTGTCCATTAAACTGATAAGCAATACATTCTTGGTTTTTACTGTTATCTGACAAACCCACTGTTGTCCAAAAAGATTTTTTTGCAGGGTGTGACACCAAATTGTAAATATTTCCCCATTCTGATTTATAGAAAGTTACCTTTATTAATTTGAAAGCTGCCACATAATATTTTCCCAACTAAAACGTTTGCTGGTGCTTTCAACGTTGCAGAAAGCTGAACTGCAGTGTCTACTTACGACACATCACCGACAGTTCGGTGGGCTTTCTTTCATATTGCTTCACTTCGGTCCTCACTCCACCCACAGCCCCACCGGGTCGTAAGTTTTCTTCCAGAAACCCACACTTGGCTCCCCTAAGCTGGGTGCTCACTTCCATTCGTACAACCCTCTATCTATCATCCTGCCTGTGTAACTGACTCCCTATGTCTGATGCTTCGAGCTCTTCCCTCCAATCTTCCTCGAGTACCACCGATATCACCACCTAACGCTTTCTCTCATACCCCCGATATTTTCCAATCTCGTTGACACCCCTCCCCCACCCCCACTTCTGCTTTATATTTTTTTCTCCCTCTTCCATTACTACCAACTCAAGTACTTGTTACCTCTGCCACTGAAGGTGTTATGTAGGTTATATTTCTTATCCCTGTCTGTCTGTTTGTTTGTTTGTGAACAAATATCTCAAAAAGCTGTGGACGAATTTGCAGGAAATTTTATGGAGCGCTTGGGTACGTGACAAGGACGAAATGATTAGAGTTTGGTGAAGATACAAATCCGGATCCGGATCCGAGAATTTTTTCAGTGATATTTCACCATTGAGTTATGGGGCTAAAACCATTGAGTGATATTACAGCAGGATGTCTCAAAAAGTGGATGAGTTGATTAAGTTACAAGAACAAGCTAATTAAATTTTAGTTTATGTCCGAATACAGATCAGGCTTATCAGTGGGATACAAAACATGACCGAATCAGCCTAGCGGAGGTATGCTCTCTCCCGAGTACCCTTCTAGTTCTCAATGTGTCCATGCATTTCTATCCGCTTGGTCCCCTTTTACCCTTTGTCAGTCTGAAAAGCTGATGCTCTCTGTCATTTAATTTTTTCCATGAACCAAGACTTCTGTATTAAAATAAAAGACTTGAAAGACAAGGCCTAAATTCAATTCTAAATTATACAGCATAGCACAAAATGAATATTAATTTATTGATTTTAAACTGTGACTTTAAAAAAGGAAAAACACCAACAAATAAATACTCCAAAACTCGATCTGAAGGACTGAATGCTAAAACACCATTTGGGTCAATGGAGTGGTTGGATAGAGTGAGGTTTCATGGCAATACGTATAGTGGGTTGAGTTTATACAAAATTAGTTTTGGACAGTATATATATATGTTTTTGTTGAACAAAGCTTCACAAATTTCTTTGTTTCTTTTCTGAAGATACTCATACGAGTGAGTATACCTAGTTGTTCATTGCAAATATTGCTCGACAAAATATTTTCCTTCCAACAAAAATGTTTCTAAAAACAATTCCTGACCTTTTTAAAATGCAAAAGAAAAACATTTTATTATTTGGATGCAGCACGTAAATTTAAAATCAATTAAGGAAGGCAAATTAATGCACCTTGTGAGGTGTTTGAAGTGTTGTACCTGTGTACACAAAACTACCAAAACACATTGGAACCGAATCAAAGACAATTTTTCATGATACAATTTAGAAGAAAAGAACGAGCATTTAAGAAGGAAATCTGAACATCAGAAACTGTACAGTGAGTAAATGATAAAAAAAAATAAACAAAGTACAGGCCTGTTTTTCATGCACGAGTTGAGCCATCTCTTTCTCAGTGATGTCATTAAAAAGGTCAAGTTCCTTCAACTTGTTTTGCAGTTCAGTTTCTTCCTTTTGAATTCTGTCAATTGTCTGGCACGTGCGGAAAATGTCCTCCTGATTGAGAAGGCAGATTCATTGTCATTAGCAACCGGTCTTTGTTTTCATGAACATAACCATCTATGGATAGATTAATCATAAACTATACGATGTGCTTTCATGTTTGTGATCAAATGCATCAGGTAGGTCATCTATATATTACATATGCAAAAATGGTTGAATTTTTTTTTTGTCCTTTCTTCCCTCCATGTCTTCAAGACAGCTGTCCACTTCCATCTCAGATCGTCCTCAATCCAAAACCATGATCTTTTCTACCCTTGTACCCCCCCCCCACAACACCCAAATCTCTCCTTCCAAATTTCCAATTTTCTCTCCTGAGAGTTTCCTCCTGTATCCATCCGATGCATCTTCGCCTGTCCCTCATTCCTTCCCACACCCATTGTTTGTCTGCCTCCCTCTATATTGGCCTTCAAATCTGCTGTTGGTGTTTCCCCTCTCTCAACTGTTCCTTTTGTCCTGTTGTGTCCTGATCTGTTCAGTGTATGAGTACTAGCTCTTCCACAAGCCTATGTATGCAAAATTTAAATGTTCCATACATCCCTTTTCCCTCATCTTTCCTTATTCCAATCTCCTTCTGAACTTTCCATTAAAAAAATTATAACTTTCCTTCCACACTTTCCTACCATCCATTTCCCAAAGTATCATCCTATTTTTTTTCTAAATTTTTTATTTTATTTTAACCCTTCCTCCTCATGCATCAGATAGAAAATAATACCCTTGTCTATGAAGGGTGGTGTTGGTCTGCTTTCACAGACAAGACAAACAATGGATTTTATTATTCAACGAAAAGTTGATGAGTATGTTCAATGACATCCAAAACTAGGGGTTGAGCATTCGTCCATATAGTCAAAGCAAAAATAAATACATATATAAACCAATGGAAAACATTTTTATTTTGCTTTGAAGAAAAGCCATGCTCTTATCAAAACCTGCACCTTGTTTCCCACAACACCAAACATAGTGATGCACGCACGGCGACGTGACAACATACCAAAGGTAGACACCACGCATTGAATCACAAGGATGTTATGGACAAAACTTATGGACCTGAGACCAAACATTTAAGAAAGAGGATAATTAACTAATTCCTCCAAAAACAAGACTTCTGGAATGCTAAAAATTCGCCTTTATTTAATAATTAACACAGCTGTCTCAATTTATGATCTAACCACCCATCTTTTAAAAATCGAATCTAATCTTTCTTATCTTTAACCAAGGGATAACCAAGGGATACAGCAGGCAGCCTTAACTATTTCAGTTCAATGCAAAGAGTATTTGAACACTCAGAAAGCAGATTTTGCATTTATAACTAACTGCACAGAAAACCAAGATGTCAGTGGAGAACTCGACGGTGTAATGCACAAAAGAGGTACGCAAGTCGATTTTCATAACAGAAGTTTTAAAAGCATATGAAAAATTAAAAAAAAAACATTGAAATGAAGGCCTATGATTAAACTGGCAAAGTTAAAAGAAATAGATGACGCTTATTAGTGATACTCTGTGTCGGAGTGGCGACCCGTCCAGGATTGTGCCCAATAGCCAAGGAAACTGCTTAAGCAGCAACAATGCTCTGCACAGAGTATGGTCCCAATGGATGGATGGATGGATTAGTGATACTCATTCAAAAAGGACAGAAGACTTGTAGAGGTACCAATTACAATTGTTTCAGTCTCTAAAATGCAATTGGGCATTCTCGTAACAGGGAATCATCAGAGCAATGAACCACGTGGAACACCACCATCAGACTCACAAAAAAAACCTTGCAGGTGCAGTGTGCCCCAAAACAAATGTTCTCATCTGTGTGGCCAAATGGTCTAATCTGTGTGGCCAAATGTTCTCATGCTTCTCGAGAAGATTGCTAGGATAAAGGTGATTGAGGACAAGTGAGGGTAATAGCTGACAGTATCATGGAGCGATAGCCAGCGCCAAGGGTGACTGAAAACTGACTCCAGCTCCCATTCGATGCTCTTCTTATGCTCTCCGTCCAAGTAAAACCCCTCACATTCCAAGATCCAATCACACAGTTATACACCCCCAATCTTCTCTGGGCATTCATAGTTATGCATGGTGTCCTTAAAAGGAGTTTGCATTAAGACTTTCCATGGTCACTTAATTTGGCCAACTCACATGTCCAAATGCTGTTCAATCAGAATAGCCCCGCTGGTTTGCGGCGACAATTGCCGATTATGTGCTCTCTTTTTCCCACTCCATGGATCTCATTATGACAATGTACACTCACTGATTTTATAACAATAATAATGAGTATCGTAAGTGTAAAATAATATCGCAGAAAAAGCAAAATCCGAAATGTAAAATAAATCTGTTACCCAATCATCAAAAATACCACCATAATTTACATGAAGATTCTCATTTTCTGAACAATACTGGTATCAACATTTAGTTTATAAAATGGCTGCTCACCTGTGCATGTTGCAACTGAGCAGAAACAAAGGTGTGAGTCTCGTTACGTTCATGCAAGACTTTAGTGAGCTGTGCCACTTTCATCTCAAGTTCATGCTGCTCCGTATGGCTCACATCCCCCTGTAAGTGTGCCAGACGACGTGCCAGCTCTTCCAACTGGTAATCCTTTGCTCAAATAAGCCAAGTTGAAAGAAAAGGGATTGGGGATTAGCAAATTGCAATTAGGAAATTGCAGCAACCAAAATGGTCACATTGGAAGCGACCGTCTACATCATTGCTTGCATTTATGCTTATGCACTGTGGATGACTATTAAACTTTTCACGTCCGCAATCATTGTACACCGCTCCTTCCCAATTCCATATCCAGGCGATGCGTGACATCCTCTCTGAGCACCGAAGGAGGGGAGTACTCAGTTTTTATTCCATTTGTTTTCTTTCTTTCTTTCTTTCTTGTTTGTCTGGGCGACATCTCAGCCATCCTTTGAGCTAGGAAGCTGAAATTTGGGGACAAAAGTGAATATGTGCTTTGGCAAAAATGTTATTTTATTTTTTTATTAATCAATCAATTAATTAATTAATTAATTGTTTTATTTCTCATCTGGGCAATATCTCAAGCACCTTTTGAGCTCGGAAGCCGATATTTGGACACGACAGTGGCAAAGTGATTTGGCTATAAAGGGTAGTTGTGATTTGTTGATTAATCAATTAATCGATTAATTATTCATTTTTCTTAATTTTCTTAATTTCTTAATTAATTACTTAATTTTCAAAAAGTTACAGATTCGAATGAAACAGTGATAGTTTATGTGTGCTCTTCAGCAATTGATTGAGAAATCAATTATTTTATGATTATCATTTGTTCATTTTATATTTTAATTTTATGATTATCATCCTGGTCTGGAGACAGCTTGAGCAACCAAGACCTTCAAGATCATTGGAATTTCCCACGATGAAGCTGAGTCAATCGGCTTATCACTTTGCCATCGCTGACAGGTCAGTGGTCTCTCTGTCTTATTCTGCCTCCTTTCTGGTCTTGCACCCTCTGTCCTCTCTGTGGTTTGACCCCTAACCCCACCCTCCAGAAAATATTGAGAAAAAGAAAATATTGGTACCACCTGGTTAGCTCGTAGATATGCAGGGCGCACACGGTCCACCAACAACCCCCATCTATCTCCCCCCCCTCCCCCACCACGAGTATCTGCAGGGTGTACATGACCAACCAGCAACCCAATTCTGGTGAAACTCCCAAAATCCAGAATCACTGCTCACCTCCACTTTAACATTCTCTTCAATCTCATTCTTTCCTCCAGATCTTCAAAACAGCTGTTCTCCAACACCATCTTAGATCATCCTCCATCTAAAACCATAATCTTTTATACACCTGTTAAACCACTACCCATCCCCCAAAAGAAAATATTGCTTTTGTGTCCAACTTGTCCACCCCATGCATCCCCCTCCCTTCCTCCATTTTATCCTTATTCAATGATGTTGAGAAGAAAAGAGGTGAGGGTCTGTGTTTTCTGATAAATGATTGAACAATGGTGTACTGATATTAAACTAATCTCTCAGTTCTGTACTTTTGATATAGAGACTCTGACCATCCAATGCTGTCCTGTCCAAGTCTCCCCCCATTTTATACCCTGCTCTTCCATGATCAACGAGCCTTGACTGTATGCAAAAAAAGTACTGAAAATTCACTGAAATAATAAAGCAAAATATCTTTAACGTATCATTTTAAATAAGAAAAATGCTGTTTTTAATTATTCCACATTTCTTCACCTACATGTGTGACAGGAAGAACTGAAGAGAACAATTTAAACAATATATGTTTTTATCTATATCTATCTATCTACTATCACACCATACCATACCATACATATACTATATATTATATATATATATATATAATATATATATATATATATATAGGATTGGGGCGGTTGGGATTACACATTTTTAAAGAAGAAGAAGTTGCTTCAACCAAAAGTAAAAACTAGATCGACTCCGCTATTGAGCAAAAAGGCGAGAGCAGACACCGGTCTCAGGCGACATTCCACCAGCTTCAAAGCCGGCTTCATCAGGCACAATAGACTATTGTGTCTATTGTCAATTGTGCCTGATGAAACCGGCTGTGAGGTTGGTGAAACGTCACCTGAAACCGGGTCTGCACTCGCTTTTTTGCTCAAATTAGCGGAGTCGATCTAGTTTTTACTTTTGGTTGGAAGCAACTTCTTCTTCTTTAAAAAAACAAAATTATATATATATAATAATTAATATAATATAAAGCTCTTTCTAACCACTGATTGACTGACTGACTGACATTAAAGATCGGGATCTTTCGGGTGACAAAGAAAGCTAAAAAAAATTGTGCCGATGGATATCGAAGCCGGTACACAGAAAAAAAAATCACAGAATCGTCGTACAACATTCATAAATGCAAATATAATAAAATGAAAATAAATAAATGACAACAGGCACATGAAAAATAATGGTGAGCGAACCGAGACAATGAGGGAAGCATGGTTCGTATGCTTACACATTGTCTAAGCACACCCTGCGTATATATAAGGCTAAAGTTGTCTGTCTGTCTGTGTTTCCCTGAAACACAGAAACGCTCCTCGGAGAGAACAAAATCAGCAAAAGTTGCTTCAAATTAATCCAAATCTACGGGAAAATTAGAACTTTTAACCTGGGCGGTGTATAAGACAACAGACCGCGGCTTTGATAACATCAAGGAAATCCAACACAGGTGGAGGCCATTCAGCCCATCATGCCTGCGCGAACACCACACAACCCATCTGTATAAGATCCAAGGAAGAAAATGCAAAAAAACTTTTTCATTAATGAAATAAAAAAATTGTTTTTTTTTTGTTTGTTTGTTTTGTTTGTAGTTTTTTGGTAGTTTTTTTTTGTAATTTTTATTTTTATTTTTATTTTCCTTTTTCCCTCGGGGAGGGGGCATGGGCTTGGTTTAAAACACATCAACCACACACCCCCCTTGACAAGTTCATTCCCTTTTTTTTGTATTTGCTGTTGATAAATCTTTCGGCTGCTCCCGTTAGGGGTCGCCACAGCGGATCAACCGTCTCCATTTCGCTCTATCCTCCACATCTTCCATTGACACTCCAACCACCCGCATGTCCACCTCACCGCATTCATGAACCTCTTCTTTGGCCTTCCTCTTCTCCTCCTGCCTGGCGGCTCCATCTTCAGCATCCTTCTCCCGATATACTCCGCTTCCCTCCTGTGCACATGTCCAAACCATCTCAATCTCGCCTCTCTCACTTTGTCTCCAAACCGTCCTACTGCGCAGTCCCTCTAATATACTCATTCCTTATCCTGCCATCCTCGTCACTCCCAACGAGAATCGCAGATCTTTAACTCTGCACCTCCAGCTCCGCTCTCCAGTCTTTGTTAGCGCCACCGCCTCCAAACCATACAACACAGCTGGTCTCACTACCGTCTTATATACTTTCCCCTTAACTGTTGCAGCTACCCTTCTGTCACAAATCAAACCTGCAACTCTTCTCCACCCACTCCATCCTGCCTGCACTCTCTTTTTCACTTCTCTCCCACACTCTCCG
>CM068952.1:53889840-53912460 GCA_035128595.1 Eptatretus atami
TCCAACCCATGTTAGATAGTTCAGAGGTGAAAACACATTTCATACCTTTTTATTTATTTATTTTTTGTGTACAAAGTCAAGGGTCATGGAAGAGCTAGAACACTGAATGGATCAGGACGCAACAGAACGAAAAGAGCAGGAGAAAGAGGGGGGAAACACCAACAATAGTGTTGAAGGATAAAATAGAGGGAGAATTTGACAAAGAAGGGAAGGGGGGAGGAAAAAGGGGTAGGGGCGGATGCATGGGGTGGACAAGGTGGATACAGAAGCAAACTCTCAGGAAGGAAAAACTGGAAATTTGGAAGGAGGTGGACTTGGGGGATGGGGGTGTTGACTTGATGACCTGGAGGGAAGATTGAGATTGAGGAGAGAGTGTAAGTTGATTCCATAGGCAGGAAAAAAAAAAAAGGAAGAAAAAAAAATGAATGGAGGTGAGCAGTGATTTTGGATTTTGGGAGTTTCAACAGGAAGAGGTTGATGGTGGACCATGTGAGCCCTGCAGAAACCTGGGAGGGACAAAGCACAGAAAGAGCAGATGGTGCAAGACCAGAAAGGAGGTGGTAGAAGACAAAGAGACCATTGACATGTCTGCAATGGGAAAGTGAAAGTCCCATGGACTCAACGCGGGGGATCCCAATGATGTTGAAGGCCTTGGTTTCCACGGCTCTCGGCTATCTTGTTAGCCCTACAATAAGTGTAGACTGAGAATAAAAAGTAATTGAGTTGCAATAGAGAACACACTCAAATTTAAACAGATTGAAGTTTCCATAAAATAAGTAGTGATGTACGTAACCTCGATGGCAATGATCTCTCTCACCTGTGATGGAAGCTGTAGCCAATAACTCACTTACCGACCACAGGTCTTTACTCGTGCTGTGCTGGTGTATTACGGGTGTACTTTAATTGAAACTGTGGCCTAATAGGCACAACCTTAGATACTAAATGATCTAATGCATCTTTACAGTCCACTTGCATCCCAAATACCAATTGCTTGCAATTTAATCATGTTGAATGCACCCAATCCTATCGGATCCAGAAAGCTATACAAAGTCAAGCCTGGTTTCTTCTTAGATGGGACACATCCATGGAGGGCTGGCTGTTGTCTGCTGTGGAAGAGCTGGATAGATCAGTCGGTAGCATGCCCATCTGAGTTGTCTGGTCATGAATTTGTCTTGGGGAATATAATTTGACTACAAACCACTGTCGTGGTATTCGGAGTACTGCATCTCAGAGCACACTATTCTTTGGATGGGGACATGAGGTCGACGGTTGTGTCTGCATTGAAATTGCGGATGTTAACGCCTGAGATCCTGTGTACCTCACCGATTTGGTATAGAGTAGGAATCAAACGTAATAATAAACATGTGTTGGACTGGCAGGATGGCCTAGAGGTATGCATACTCTTCTCTGAGCCCTCTTGTCTGGGTTTGGATTTTGGCCCAGCTATAAACTGTCATCCCGGTGTTTCACAGGCAGGGTGAGGCATCAATGTGTTATGTGTGCCATCCCTCGGACAGAAGTGAAACTGGTGTTCTGTCTGCCGGCATTGGGTTGGTGGACATTACAGATCCCACGGGATCTTTCGAGAAGAGTAGACGAGCTATCACAGGGGGCCGGCACCTTAGCCAAATTCCAAATTTCTGCCCCTGACCTACAGGGGCACTGCATCAGTGACACATACATGCTCCCTGCAATGATGCAATAAGCAGCCAAAGGTTGCACAGGAAATTAATGAATGAATACCAATAGCGTTACCAATAAACCAAAAGAAAATCAGGAGCCCTACTTAGATCATACAGTGGCTGATCATTACCTTCTGGAAAACAAGTGGAAATTCCTCATGGCTGGAAAACAAGTGGAAATTCCTCATGGCTGCAAAACAGGTGGAAATTCCTCATGGCTGGAAAACAGGTGTGAATTCCTCTTGGCTGGAAAACAAGTAGAAATTCCTCATGGCTGGAAAAAAGTGGAAATTCCTGTGGAAATTCCTGATGTCTGGAAAACAAGTGGAAATTCCTCATGTCTGGAAAACAAGTGGAAATTCCTCATTTGTGGAAAACAAGTGGAAATTCCTCGTGTGGAAAACAAGTGGAAATTCCTCATATCTGGAAAACAAGTGGAAATTCCTCATGTCTGGAAAACAAGTGAAAATGCCTCATATGTGGAAACAAGTGGAAATTCCTCATTGTCTGGAAAACAAGTGAATTCCTCATGTCTGGAAAACAAGTGAAAATTCGTCATGTCTGGAAAAACAGTGAAGTTCCTCATGTCTGGAAAACAAGTGGAAATTCCTCATGTCTGGAAAACAAGTGAAATTCCTCATGTCTGGAAAACAAGTGGAAATGTCCTCATGTCTGGAAAACAAGGGGAAATTCCTCATGTCTGGAAAACAAAGTGGAAATTCTCATGTCTGGAAAACAAGTGGAATTCCTCATGTGTGGAAACAAGTGGAAATTCCTCATGTCTGGAAAACAAGTGGAAGTTCCTCATGTCTGGAAAACAGTGGAAATTCTCTGCTGGAAAAAGTGAAATTCCTCATGCTGGAAAACAAGTGGAAATTCCTCATGTCTGGAAAACAAGTGGAAATTCCTCATGCTGGAAAACAAGTGGAATTTCTCTCATGGCTGGAAACAAGTGAAATTCCTCATGTCTGGAAACAAGTGGAATTCCTCATGTCTGGAAAACAAGGGGAAATTCCTCATGTCTGGAAAACAGTGGAAATTCCTCGTGCTGGAAAACAAGTGGAATTCCTCTGTGGCTGGAAAACAAGTGGAAATTCCTCATGTCTGGAAAACAAGTGGAAATTCCTCATGCTGGAAAACAATGAAATTCTTCATGGGCTGGAAACAAGTGGAAATTCCTCATGTCTGAAAACAAGTGAGATTCTCTGCTGATGTCTGGCTGAAAACAAGTGGAAATTCCTCATGGCTGGAAAACAAGTGGAAATTCCTCATGTGCTGGAAAACAAGTGAAATTCCTCATGTCTGGAAAACAAGTGGAAGTTCCTCTGCTGGAAAACAAGGGGAATTCCTCATGTCTGGAAACAAGTGGAATTCCTCATGTCTGGAAAACAAGGGGAAATTCCTCATGTCTGGAAAACAAGTGGAAATTCTCTGATGGCTGGAAAACAAGTGGAAATTCCTCATGTCTGGAAAACAAGTGAAGTTCCTATGTCTGGAAAACAAGGGGAAATTCCTCATGTCTGAAAAACAAGTGAAAGTTCCTCATGTCTGAAAACAAGGGGAAATTCCTCAGTCTGGAAAACAAGTGGAATTCCTCATGTCTGGAAACAAGTGGAAATTCCTCATGTCTGGAAACAGGTGGAAATTCCTCATGTCTGGAAAACAAGTGGAAATTCCTCATGTCTGGAAAACAAGTGAAGATTCCTCATGTCTGGAAAACAATGGAAATTCTCCTGTCTGGAAAACAAGTGGAAGTTCCTCATGTCTGGAAAACAAGGAATTCCTCATGTCTGGAAAACAAGTGGAAATTATCATGTCTGGAAACAAGTGGAAATTCCTCATGGCTGGAAACAGTGGAAATTCCTCATGTCTGGAAAAACAAGTGGAAGTTCCTCATGTCTGGAAAACAAGTGGAAATTCTCATGTCTGGAAAACAGTGGAAATTCCTCTGTCTGGAAAACAAGTGAAAATCCCATGTGCTGGAAACAAGTGGAAATTCCTCATGTCTGGAAAACAAGTGGAAATTCCTCTGCTGGAAAACATGGAAATTCCTCATGCTGGAAACAAGTGAAATTCCTCATGTCTGGAAAACAAGTGGAATTCCTCGATGGCTGGAAAACGATGGTGAAATTCCTCGGCTGGAAAACAAGTGGAAATTCTCATGGCTGGAAAACAAGGGAATTCCTTGTTCTGGAAAAACAAGGGGAATTCATGTCTGGAAAACAGTGGAGTTCCTCATGTCTGGAAAACAAGGGGAAATTCTCATGTCTGGAAAACAAGTGGAAATTCCTCATGCTGGAAAACAAGTGAAAATTCTATGTCTGGAAAACAAGGGAAATTCCTCATGTCTGGAAAACAAGTGGAAATTCCTCATGCTGGAAACAGTGAAATTCTCATGTCTGGAAACAAGTGGAAATTCCTCATGTTGGAACAAGTGGAATTCCTCATGTCTGGAAAACAAGGGAAATTCCTCATGTCTGGAAAACAAGTGGAAGTTCTCATGTCTGGAAAAAAGTGGAAAATCCTCATGTCTGGAAACAAGTGGAAAATTCCTCATGCTGGAAAACAAGTGGAAATTCTCATGTCTGGAAAAACAAGTGGAAATTCTCATGTCTGGAAAACAGAGTGGAAATTCCTCATGTCTGGAAAACAAGTGGAAGTTCTCATGTCTGGAAAACAAGGGGAAATTCCTCATCTCTGAAAAACAAGTGAAAATTCCTCATGTTTGGAAAACAATGGAAATTCCTCATGTCTGGAAAACAAGTGAAAATTCCTCATGTCTGAAAACAGTAGAAATGTCCTCATGTCTGGAAAACAAGTGAAATTTCCTCATGGCTGGAAAACAATGGAAATTCCTCATGCTGGAAAACAAGTGGAAATTCCTCATGTCTGGAAAACAAGTGAAGTTCTCATGTCTGGAAAACAAGTGAATTCCTCATGTCTGGAAAACAAGTGAAATTCCTCATGTTGGAAAACAAGTGGAAATTCCTCATGTCTGAAACAAGTGGAAATTCTCATATGTTGGAAAACAAGTGAAATTCCTCATGTCTGGAAAACAAGTGGAAATTCCTCATGTGTGGAAAACAAGTGGAAATTCCTCATGTCTGGAAACCATGTGGAAATTCTTCATCATGGAAAACAGGTGGAAATTCCTCATGGCTGGAAACAAGTGAAAATTCCTCATGTCTGGAAAAACAAGTGAAAATTCCTCATGGCTGGAAAACAAGTGGAAATTCCTCATGCTGGAAAACAAGTGGAAATTCCTCATGTCTGGAAAACAAGTGGAAGTTCTTCATGTCTGGAAACAGGGGAAATTCTCATGTGTGGAAAAAAGTGGAAATTCCTCGTGCGGAAAACAAGTGAAATTCCTCGTGTATGGAAAACAAGTGGAAATTCCTCGTGGCTGGAAAACAAGTGGAAATTCCTCATGGCTGGAAAACAGTGGAGATTCTTCATGGCTGGAAAACAAGTGGAAATTCCTCATGGCTGGAAAAACAAGTGGAGATTCCTCATGTCTGGAAAACAAGTGGAAATTCCTCGTGGCTGGAAAACGAGTGGAAATTTCTCGGGCTGGAAAACAAGTGGAAATTCCTCGTGGCTGGAAAACTGGGCTCATGCTTTTGACCTCAATGACAGATTAAATTGACAGAAATAAGATAGGTGGGTCCATTGTGTTGACGCATGCAACTTGATCGGCAACCTCTTCTGTTGTATTCTTTTTCTGGTCACAGTGAGTTCCACAAACCCCACCCAAAGCATTTTGTGTTTACTGTACTTGCAGTCCACACGAACAAGTACAGAAAGTACAGGAAATAGGACTACTACTACAACTACCACTATTCTCACCTTGTGATGACGTCGCATTGGCCTGGGGAAAGTTTATGGGTAAGGTCTTTCAACAATTGGCTCGGCTGGCTCCGCCTGACATTGGACTGAAAGTGATTTGGCAGGAATTTTGAAATGTTGAAGGTGCTGGTAATAATCGGTCACTATTCACGAAAAACATTGCTCGGGTTCTTTAACGTCCACCAATGCTAAGCAGACAGGACATCCAGCTTAACGTCCATCCAAGAGACGAGACACTTTATGATGTAACAGAGTTTATAATCGGGTCGGGAATCGAACCGACGACGGACTGCTCGGTGACCGAGTCAATGAATAAATAGCAAGTCGGTTTGGCGGCTCATGCTCTGGAAACGTATTATATGACGTCACTCCAAAGTTGTATTTTGTGACCTGTACGTTACGTCAAACATGGTAGGATCATGCGTACGGATGGATGCTCGAAGCTTTTTACCTTCAGTTCCAGCGCCGCGTTCTCTGCGTTCGCCACGGGTAGAGCCATCCCGGGATCCCATTGAAACTGCGCCAGGAAGTCTCTGACACCACTCATCGTGCCTGCAACAACAACCGGATAATTACACAAGCACTCACCATTTACTACGGTACTTTACATCTCTTGTTGGAACCACGTGTCCTACGGTCCGTACGATGTAGTACTACACCTGCACTTCCCCACCCGTTGTTTGGCTGATCCTTTCACGGACTACTTCATGAACCGACTCATCTCGTCTCCCGGTTGTCATGGAGACGATTAACGGCTCGGGTGGAAGGTTGTATTTATTTATTTATTTAAAATTCCGCACTTCAAATCAGTTTTATCGAAACGCAAAATTGCCGTCGTCGTTCTCAGCGTTTGTGTTCAACTGATGAGAATATCGTTTGTAGTTTTTTTGTTACATGGATGTCCCTTTATCGTCGCTGTAAAAATCATAAAGATATTGATGTGAAACAACAAACGTGACCAAATGATCCGTCTCACCTGGGAATACCTGGACGGTTTGGGTTGTGAATCCAACAAAATGCCCAATCCGAGCTATTACACCTGCGGGACTAATTACCAGTCGACGAGGAGAGGTAATTAAATCCCTGTCGAATACAGAGTGAGAATCAGATGAGTGCTCTGCGATCACGGGTAGTTATAGCAACCGGATGAAGCTGAATATGGAGTCTGGTTTGAGAGTGCCATGTACCAGACAGAATGATAAATATATTCTCTGTGAATATGTATGAGCAGACAACGGGAGCAGAGGGTGATGATTGATGACTTGACCGGGATGTATGACTGAACTACCAGTGATGTAGTGTGTGTGTGTGTGTGTGCACTTCACTACTTGATTTACACACCAGTCGTTCTGTCACGTGATGGTAAACTAGTTGAGGAGTTGTGGGGGAGGGGGTTTGAAGGCTTGTAATGGTGAGGGGATTGATGCCTTCGGAGAACGTTGGGAGCGGGAGGGTGTAATTTAACCTTCCTTCAACATCCCCAACTGCTGCTCCTTTGAAACTGCACACGTGCTATGTTACAATCTTCCGCAGAAGGAAGAATCTACATACTCGACTTAATAGTTTCATTTCCAACAAAAATGGTCTCCCTGGCCTAGTTCCTACCAGTCTATTCATGCACCCTCACATTGCCTGCCTCGCTGCCCCTCTCCACTGCTGCCCTCGCTGCCTCTCCACTGCTGCCCTCTGCTGCCCGCTCTCCACTGCCTGCCCTCGTGCCCGCTCTCACACTGCCTGCCCGCTGCCCGCTCTCCACTGCTGCCTCGCTGCCACGCTCTCCACTGCCTGCCCTCGCTGCCCGCTCCTCCACTGCTGCCCCTCGCTGCCGCTCTCCACTGCCTGCCTCGCTGCCGCTCTCCACTGCCTGCCCTCTGCTGCCCGCTCTCCACTGCCTGCCCTCGCTGCCCCTCTCCACTGCCTGCCCTCGCTGCCCCTCTCCACTGCCTGCCTCGCTGCCCCTCTCCCTGCCTGCCTCACTGCCCTCTCACTGCCTGCCCTCGCTGCCCCCTCTCACTGCCTGCCCTCGCTGCCCCTCTCCACTGCTGCCCTCGCTGCCCCTCTCCACTGCCTGCCTCGCTGCCCTCTTCCACTGCCTGCCTCGCGCCCCCTCTCCACCCTGCCTGCCCTCGCGCCCTCTCCACTGCCTGCCCTCGCTGCCCCCCTCTCCACTGCCTGCCCTCGCTGCCCTCTCCACTGCCTGCCCCTGCGCTGCCCCTCTCCACTGCCTGCCTCGCTGCCCCCTCTCCACTGCCTGCCCTCGCTGCCCCCCTCCACTGCCTGCCCTCGCTGCCTCCTCCTCCACTGCTGCCCGCTGCCCCCTCTCCACTGCCTGCCCTCGCTGCCCCTCTCCACTGCCTGCCCTCGCTGCATCTCTCCACTGCCTGCCTCGCTGCCCCATCTCCACTGCCTGCCCTCTGCTGCCCCTCTCCACTGCCTGCCTCGCTGCCCCTCTCACTGCCTGCCCTCGCTGCCACCTCACCACTGCCTGCCTCGCTGCCCCTCACGCCTGCCTGTCCTCGCTGCCCCTCATCCACTGCCTGCCCTCGCTGCCCCTTCACCACTGCCTGCCTCGCTGCCCTTCACCACTGCAGTCCTCGCTGCCCCTCTCCACTGCCTGCCTCGCTGCCCCTCTCCACTGCTGCTCACTGCCCGCTCTCCACTGCCTGCCCTCAGTGCCCTTCCCACTGCCTGCCCTCGCTGCCCCATCTCCACTGCCTGCCCTCGCTGCCCCATCTCCACTGCCTGCCCTCGCTGCCCATCTCCACTGCCTGCCTCGCTGCCCTCTCCACTGCCTGCCCTCGCTGCCTCCTCTCCACTGCCTGCCCTCGCTGCCTCCATCTCCACTGCCTGCCCCTCCGCTGCCCATCTCCACTGCCTGCCCCTCGCTGCCCCCTCTCCACCTGCCTGCCCTCGCTGCCCCCTCTCCACTGCCTTCCCTCGCTGCCCCCTCTCACTGCTCCCGCTGCCCCATCTCCACTGCCTGCCCTCGCTGCCCATCTCCACTGCCTGCCCTCGCTGCCCCATCCCCTCCACTGCTGCCCTCGCTGCCCTCACCACTGCCTGCCCTGCTGCCACTCACCACTGCCTTGCCTCTGCTGCTCCTTCACCACTGCCTGCCCTCGCTGCCCCTCTCCACGCCTGCCCTCGCTGCCCTCTCCACTACTGCCTGCCTCGCTGCCCGCTCACTGCCTGCCCTCGCTGCCCGCTCTCCACTGCCTGCCTCTGCCTGCCGCCTCTCCACTGCCTGCCCTCGGCTGCCCTCTCCACTGCCTGCCCTCGCTGCCCCTCTCCACTGCCTGCCCTCGCTGCCCCTCTCCACTGCCTGCCCTCGCTGCCCCTCTCCACTGCTGCCCTCGCTGCCCTCTCCACTGCCTGCCCTCGCTGCCCCCTCACTGCCTGCCCGCTGCCCGCTCTCCACTGCCTGCCCTCGCTGCCCGCTCTCCACTGCCTGCCCTCGCTGCCCTCTCCACTGCCTGCCCTCGCTGCCCCTCTCACTGCCTGCCCTCGCTGCCCCTCTCCACTGCCTGCCCTCGCTGCCCCTCTCCATGCCTGCCCTCGCTGCCCGCTCTCCACTGCCTGCCCTCGCTGCCCGCTCTCCACTGCCTGCCCTCGCTGCCCCTCCCACTGCCTGCCCTCGCTGCCCGCTCTCACTGCACTGCCTGCCCTCGCTGCCCGCTCTCACCTGCCTGCCCTCGCTGCCCGCTCTCCACTGCTGCCCTCGCTGCCCCTCTCCACTGCCTGCCTCGCTGCCGCTCCATGCCTGCCCTCGCTGCCCCTCTCCACTGCCTCCCTCGCTGCCCCCTCTCCTGCCTCCTCGCTGCCCTCTCACTCGCCTTCCCTCGCTGCCCGCCATCCACTGCCTGCCCTCGCTGCCCATCTCACTGCCTGCCCTCGCTGCCCCATCTCCACTGCCTGCCCTCGCTGCCCCATCTCCACTGCCTGCCCTCGCTGCCCCTCACCACTGCCTGCCTCGCTGCCACCTCCCACTGCTCCTCGCTGCCACCTCCCTGCTGCCCTCAGCTGCTCCTACCACTGCCTGCCCTCGCTGCCCCCTCTCCACTGCTCCCTCGCTGCCCTCTCCACGCCTTCCCTCGCTGCCCCATCTCCACTGCCTGCCCTCGCTGCCCCATCTCCACTGCCTGCCCTCGCTGCCATCTCACTGCCTGCCTCGTGCCCTCACCACTGCCTGCCTCTCGCTGCCCCTCACCACTGCCTCCCTCGCTGCCCCTCCCACTGCCTGCCCTCGCTGCCCCTCACCACTGCCTGCCTTCGCTGCCCTTCACCACTGCCTGCCCTCGCTGCCCCTTCTCCACTGCCTGCTCTCGCTGCCCTCTCCACTGCCTGCTCGCTGCCTCCATCTCCACTGCCTGCCCTCGCTGCCCCATCTCCACTGCCTGCCCTCGCTGCCCTCCTCTCCACTGCCTGCCCTCGCTGCCCCCTCTCCACTGCCTGCCCTCGCTGCCCTCTCCACTGCCTGCCCTCCGCTGCCCCTCCACTGCCTGCCCTCGTGCCCCTCTCCACTGCCTGCCCTCGCTGCCCTCTCCACTGCTGCCCTCGCTGCCCTCTCCACTGCCTGCCTCGCTGCCCCTCCCACTGCCTGCCCTCGCTGCCTCTCGCCTCGCTGCCCTCGCTGCCCCTCTCACTGCCTGCCCTCGCTGCCCCCTCTCCACTGCCTGCCCTCGCTGCCCCCTCTCCACTGCCTGCCCTCGCTGCCCCCTCTCCACTGCTGCCCTGCTGCCCCTCTCCACTGCTGCCCTCGTGCCTCTCACTGCCTGCCCTCGCTGCCCCTCTCCACTGCCTGCCCTCGCTGCCCCCTCTCCACTGCCTGCCCTCGCTGCCCCTCTGCCACTGCTGCCCTCGCTGCCCCCTCTCCACTGCCTGCCCTCGCTGCTCTCCCTCTCCACTGCCTGCCCATGCTGCCCCTCTCCACTGCCTGCCCTCGCTGACCCCTCTCCACTGCCTGCCCTCGCTGCCATCTCTCCACTGCCTGCCCTCGCTGCCCCATTCTCCACTGCCTGCCCTCGCTGCCCCCTCTCCACTGCCTGCCCTCGCTGCCCCTCTCCACTGCCTGCCCTCGCTGCCACCTCACCACTGCCTGTCCTCGCTGCCCCTCACCACTGCCTGTCCTCGCTGCCCCTCACCACTGCCTGCCCTCGCTGCCCCTTCACCACTGCCTGCCCTCGCTGCCCCTTCACCACTGCCGTCCTCGCTGCCCCATCTCCACTGCCTGCCCTCACTGCCCGCTCTCCACTGCCTGCCCTCGCTGCCCCTCTCCACTGCCTGCCCTCGCTGCCCATCTCCACTGCCTGCCCTCGCTGCCCCATCTCCACTGCCTGCCCTCGCTGACCCTCTCCACTGCCTGCCCTCGCTGCCTCCTCTCCACTGCCTGCCCTCGCTGCCCCATCTCCACTGCCTGCCCTCGCTGCCCCATCTCCACTGCCTGCCCTCGCTGCCCCCTCTCCACTGCCTGCCCTCACTGCCCCTCTCCACTGCCTGCCCTCACTGCCCCTCTCCACTGCCTGCCCTCGCTGCCACCTCACACTGCCGCCCTCGCGCCTGCCCCCACACTGCCTGCCCTCGCTGCCCTCACCACTGCCTGCCCTCGCTGCCCTCACCACTGCCTGCCCTCGCTGCCCTTTCCTTCACCACTGCCTGTCCTCGCGGCCCCTCTCCACTGCCTGCCCTCGCTGCCCATCTCCACTGCCTGCCCTCGCTGCCCGCTCTCCACTGCCTGCCCTCGCTGCCCCTCTCCACTGCCTCCTCGCTGCCCCTCTCCACTGCCTGTCCTCGCTGCCCCTCACCACTGCCTACCCTCGCTGCCCCTCACCACTGTCTGCCCTCACCACTGCCTGCCCTCGCTACTCCTCACCACTGCCTGCCCTCGCTGCCCTCCTGGCTCACACTGCCTGCCCTCGCTGCCCCCTAATAAGGTATTGAAAAGTTGAACAAATGGAGAGGGGGCACCGAATACGCTCCTTGCCTGGAGCGTCATTTGATCTCGAGCTAGCCCTGATGACGAGGTAAACGACATGGCCAAAAGTATGTGGACACCTGCTCGTCCAACATGTCGTTCCAAAATCATGGGTATTATTATAGAGTTGGTCCTCCCTTTGCTGCCATAACAGCCTCCATTCTTCTGGGAAGACTTTCCACTAGATGTTGGAACATTGCTGCGGGGATTTGCTTCCATTCAGCCTCAAGAGCATTAATGAGGTCGAGCACTGATGTTGGGCGATTAGGTCTGGCTCACAGTCGGCATTCCAATTCATCCCAAAGGTGTTCGATGGGGTTGAGGTTAGGGCTCTGTGCAGGCCAGTCAAGTTCTTCCCCATTGATCTCGCCAAACCATTTCTGTATGGACCTCGCTTTGTGCACGGGGGCATTGTCAGGCTGAAACAGGAAAGAGCCTTCTCCAAACTATTGCCACAAAGTTGGAAGCACAGAATCATCTAAAATGTCATTGTATGCTGTCGCGTTAAGATTTCCCTTCAATGGAACGAAGGGACCCAGCTCAAACCATGAAAAACAGCCCCAAACCATTATTCCTCCTCCACCAAGCTTTAGAGTTGGCACTATGCATTCGGGCAGGTAGTGTTCTCCTGGCATCCGCCAAACCTAGATTCATCCGTCGGACTGCCAGATGGTGAAGGTGATTCATCACTCCAGAGAAAGCGTTTCCACTGCTACAGAGTCCAATGGCAGTGAGCTTTACACCACTCCAGCCGACGCCTGGCATTGCGCATGGTGATCTTAGGCTTGTGTGTGGCTGTTCAACCATGGAAAGCCATTTCATGAAGCTCTCGACAAACAGTGTTTGTGTTGACGTTGCTTCCAGAGTCAGTTTGGAACTCGTCAGTGAGTGTTGCAACTGACAGACGGTTTTTCTGCGCTACGTGCTTCAGCACTCGGTGGTCCCGTTCTGTGAGCTTGTGTGGCCTACCACTTCATGGCTGAGCAGTTTTTGCTCCAAGACGTTTCCACTTCACAATAACAGCATTTACAGTCAACCGGGGCAGCTCTAGCAGGACAGAAATTTGATGAACTGACTTGTTGGAAAGGTGACATCCTATGACGGTGCCACGATGAAAGTCACTGAGCTCTTCAGTGCGGCCCATTCTGCTGCCAATGTTTGTCTGTGAGATTGCATGGCCGTGTGTTTGATTTATACACCTGTCGCAATGGGTGTGGCTGAAGTAACTGAATATACTAATTATGAGTGTCCGCATACTTTTGGCCAGGTAGTGTATGTCTCCTGCAGGCACCGTGTCCACAGAGTAGGTGAGTGGTTTGAACACAAAACCCTGTGGCAGTCTGACACAAACTTGAGTAACAGCTGAGGTGTTGCTGTCAATATCGACAGTTGTTGACCAATCAGCAAGATAATACTTAAACCAATGAAGCGCAATGGATATCTACTCTGAGCGATAGATTATATTATTTGTCTTCATAAGAGCTGTCATTGTGGAACAAACCATTTTTCTCAACGGCCCTGTAGTTAACTCTAAAAACAATCTACGCCTTGTCCATCTCCACGTTTCTTCACTTTATGCAATCAATGGGCAGACCATTCCTGAACTTTGAAGGAAAAATTTGGGAATAGGGAATCGAAGGGGGGGGGGGGGATTGTAGTGACCAAGACAAGAAGGATGGGACTGTTCGCTCGCCTGTGCATCAAAGTACATTTCCCGTTTTCTCCCACGGGAAAGAGGCAGAAGGTAGCTGAAGGCGTCCCTTCATGTAAGGCTCCACCGTACACAAGCCCATCTCAGTGTGCACAGCCGCATCTCCGCATTGTGCATTTCCATGTTGCACATCTCAATGTTGTCCTGCCTTGGGGCACTCCAGCCTTGATAGGGGGAGGAGATTAAAGGATTATATTGAGTGCCACATGTTGGCTACAAGAGGAGAGATAGTCAGGAGTTGGCCTTGGATGCCATAGACAAACAGATTGGAGAGCAAGGCAGGATGCCAGATTGTATCAAAAGCTTGAGATATGTCCAGAGAGATGGATGGCCCTGATCTCATGCCTGACATTGAGGGCCTCCATCCATTGTTGGGTGAGTAGAAGCAGCATGACCAAGGTGCCAAAGAGATTTCTTGGTACTGCGGGCGACCGAGTCAGCAACAGCAGCAATATTCTCAGGTGACCTTCCTGATGTTGGTCGGACAGGGTGCCCTCTTCTGTTTGGTGAATTCATATTAAAGACTGTGCCATGTTGTCTAAATTTTTTCACAAACCTTTGAACTTGAAACTTGCTGGGTGCTTCTGTTGTTGCAAAATGTGCACAGAACAAGCACCTTGTCTGGAAGAACGAATTTGTCTGCAGATAGTTTTCTCCAGAAAATGACTTTTCTTCAGGTGTTCACGACATGGTGTGTGAACATCACAGGTTCAAGAAACTTGGCAGGTACTCTCTCTCCCTTAACACAGTTCAGACCTCCTGGAAAATGAAAGATTGAATGAAAACTGTGAAGGTTATTTAACTTTTCTCAGCACCCACTTTTTTCGGTCCCCGTGTATATTCACAATCCTCAACACGCATTCCATTGGAAAGAAACACACACATTAAAAAATAAGAGGAAGGAAACAACTGAGGGAATTAAATGCAAAAGAACAAAATATCCTTTGTTTGTCCAAATCTCCCTCCATCTTGACCTTCAACTCTGTTGTTGGTGTTTTCCCCCTCCTTCTCTTTCTCTCTCTCTCTCGCTCCTTTTGCATCCTGTTCCATTCAATGTACTAGCTTTTCTATGAGCCTCAACTGTGTACTGCACATGCAAATTTCTATTTCTTTATTTTGTGGATAAAAAGGGAAGTGATGTTTAAGGAGTGAGAATACCACCAAATTGTGTGTGTAGAGAACCACTGGATCCAAATCCAGCCACATGGAATTCCATTAAGAATTTGGTGAGAATAGAACTCAGAAATGTGAAAAAGATTTATTTATCTACACTAATAAATGTCAACATGCATTTGTGTGTCTCCTCCATTACTCTAAAACCATTAAACCTAGCAGCCTGAAACTTTGCATGCATACCAAGAAAACTCCAAGCACATACAAGAGTGAAAAATTGGGTGTTTGGGTTAATTAAAACACCCCTTTTGAAGATAATTAACGGCCTTATTTAATTATATCCTTCATCAGGCGATCCTCAGCCACCTCACTCTGGGGTCTTGAGGCATATCCTGGATAACCTCGCTGGGGTCTGAAGCCACCATGTTTTTTGGCTTGCTCAACCATGCCTTGACTTAACAGGCCACAACGATTTCTTAACGATAGTTGTTTTTTCACTTTCCTCACTTATATTATCAAATGCCTGATCGTCATCCCCACAAATCGCTGGATACATTGCAATGCTTGTAAACGTCTGGAGACGCCAGCATTCGTGGCTTTATTTAATTTCCACACATGCCATAACCTCAATAATCTCTCAAACGAAGCCGAATTACAAAATTTAAGCCCCAAAATTGAACTTGGCAGCAGTTACGACTGCTAAAAAGTGTTCATTTGTCTAATTCAGACATAGCCGTGTCCGAATGTCCAAACTATTGCTTGCCAAGCCAGCCATCCTTAACAATTTAATTGGAATTCTTGTTTGAGTGCTTAAGCTGCTTGCTGAGCATCCTACATTCAACGGTGATACAGTTCGTGTACTGATCGGGATGGATAGTTGGCAGTTACTACAAGGTAAAGGTACATACATGGGTATATTTGGATCTGTAATTTGGGGACTCTCTGCGGGTACGTGTGCATGCCTGCATGCTTGGTTAAGGGCACCGTGGTAGCAAAGTTTCATCCCGTGTCTTGGAGGTTTTAACATTTAACCGCAGCAGCATACGAGCGATCACATCTTCCTTTGTCGTGACTGTTTATAAATCAATTTGTTATTTTATACGACTCGGTGTGCTTTACAAAGGTTATATGGTTTCTCTTCGTGAGTTTCAAAGCAAAATACATTTGATAACACCTGATTTCCGAGCCGTTCACTGTATTAACGTGTTTTCTCAATTATAGAGCCAAATTTTTTTTCCACCTGTCACACGACATTGGTGTGTGTATGTTCATAAAGCATAACATATTCTCTGCTAACTCCCCTACCCCCACCCTCTCTCTTTGTCCCATCCTCGCTCCACCCCCTCCTAATACAGTGCAGCATCCTCCCACCCCACTCTCTCTTTCTGTCTCTGAACGTATCTGGATGGTGGTTATGTCCGGATTGTGGTCATATCTGCACATATCCACATGGTGGTTGTATCTGCACATAACCCTATACGCTGCCTTCCCTTGCCCCACCCTTCCTCGGGCCTCCAGCCCTCAGTATATATGGGAGGGATGTCTCAACCACTTTAGGATTCCCAAAGAGCATCTCGTCCCTCATTGGCAGCTGAGCTGATACTAAGGTAGGCAAGAAAATTATTATTATGCACATGCCCACAGCTTTTTAGTTTTACTCGAAATGACGAGAGCCTTTCATCCCCCCCACCCCCCAAAAAAATAAAAAATAAATGAGCTGACGCTCTAGGTCCCTTGCCTTTTGGGTGGTGTGAGGAATGGATCTGTGTAATACGATAACCAAATCCTTAACAGTTTTTGAAACCACATACAAAATGGCAAAAGTCCATGGACGGATGATTGGTCAGTCCGACGGAGCTCATTTTAATACCCCCAGTCTCTGACCTTGTCGGAGAGAAAGGGATTGAATACTGAAAGGGCACATGTATCCAAGTGATGGCTTGATGGTGATTGCAACTTACTCGATCCACATCATTCCTATTAGGACAGCCAAAAAGCGGCAACTGCACTAGACATTGGCAAAGGGAGAAAAATGCTGATTATAATCGCTTCGTTACTTGTGCTAGTAAATGGAACTCAACATAAATAGTTTTCCTTATTCATATGCAGTACCTATTATATCTATAAACGAAAATCGATACACAAAACAAAAATCATGCTGCACGCACCTTAATCCAGCTAGAGTACCACATTCTCCTGTCAGTGGCGTGTGAGAGGTACTGCTTCGTGGGTTATAATCATTGTTAAAAGAGGCTGTTGTAGATGTTCCTTGAAGGCAATTCATACAATGCAAGACAATTGTCTGCATACATATTTTCAGCTGGATCACGTGATTTCCATATTATAATCCAAGCTCGTCTTACATTCTTGGGAAGAAAAAAAAACAATAATATCCAAAAAAACAAAAATGGAAAATTAACCCCTCCTAAGCATACATAATAGATGGATAGCCCCTTATCTTCAAATGTGTTGCAGCATTTATTGACAATTTTAACTAAACAATCATCTTTATTTTCAACTTTAAGCAAGTTCAAATTACTGAGTAATCCTGGTAAGTAGTATCGATACACCTCTTTGCAGTCAAGGTTCAAGATTTTTGTGATTTCCTAGCTTTTGCAATTGAAGATGAAGATGAAGATGAGTACAATGAAGCAAGTAAAAGGACATCGTTCAGGAGAAGAGACTTTAATAGACACATTCACAACATATACATAGGTTAGCAGGAAACTGCAGTGATAACAAACAGGCATGGGATTTGTTGCAGCCACACCTGTTTGAACTAAACTTCCTGAGCGACCTGCTGTATATTTTTATAATCCCTGCAAACTTCATGCAACGTTTTTGTTCTGGATATTGTCCATCAAGCAAATGCTGCAGAAAAAGCAAACAAACATAAAACTGCATGTAAACCAGAAGAGCAATTTTAGCAACCAAAATGGTGAGCAACCAAAATCCCAACAATACTCATCGAGCAACTCGTACGAGCTGTCGTGATGGTGATGAAAACGGGGAATGGGAAAGGAGGCTTTCCACACTCAATTTGGGAGACCTTGCAAGCATACACCACAATTACACTGTGCAATCACCAACAGATGAAGGGAAAGAATAAATAAATAATGTTATTAAAAACTTGTGTTCTTTTTGAAATACTCTTTCAAGGATCTTGGGCAAAACCTATTTGGAGGGCATCATAAAGAATGACACCGTCGACATTCCATGAGATAATTACTCTCAGAGTCAGTCATGGCCACCACCACCACCACCACCACAACAGCAGCAGGAACAGTAGCCTATTATATTATAAAGTACATTATGTCTGCAACTGTTCCAAACATACTGCTGAGCAACAGGAGCATGCCATACGCATAACAAAATGATAATCCAAAGCTTAAGGTGGGACATGGTTAGAACAAAAGACCAACAAGTAAAGCACATTTCAGTGGTTATAACCATATGTACAATACTTTGTCAAGCACGTCCTGAAACATCAAAATGAAAAGGAAAGAAAAGAAAAGAAAACATTTCCGAGCAACATTCAGTTGAGGACGGTTTTGTCACAGTGTCAGAACGTCTTCTGGGTTAAAGTGAGCACACTGATGGAACTAAAGACGAAAAACCTATCAGAGATCGGGTAATCACATCCTGTTGGATATTGAAAGATTTTGTCGTAAACATGCAAAATCAGCTTGTTTTGCACAAGTCCTTTTAATTGTTGGGCCATTATGGTGTGTATTGCAAAAACGAACAATTGCCTGATTGCTAAGCTTTGGAAATCCCAAAAAGCAGCATTTTTTCCTTGACATTGTCCTCAGAAGTTTGATCATCTGTGTGCACATCTCTCACCCTTCATGAGACGTCCTCATTTTTGGTGCAAATATATTTAAATCACAAGTTACTGAAAAAAGTGGAATAAACAAGTAAGATATTTTGGTGATGAGAAACCCCAAAATGGTGGCTCATCACAAACTCCAATCTCACCGACGCTGTAATTGCTGAAAGGTACCGTAGAAAAGCAGTTTCAGAGACGTGTGCTCAGTGGCCACAAAGACAAAGCAGCCACAGTATGCAGGCCTCTGATGACAAGTGCATCCAACTTTGAATCTCTTTACCTTTGCAACTTAACCCCCACACGGTCGGTCAATCTTCTTCTCGCATCTCCACGGCCAATCTCGATGATGGAATGTCCTTTGGCTTGGGCAACGAATATGTTGTCCCCTCTCAGGACTTAAGCAATCATAAGAAACAGAATATATTAGAATGGAATAAAATATACTCAATACAAAATTAAATTATTAAACCAAATTCAAATCTAATTGCTTCCTCCAAAGCATACACCAACCAGACACGATCATAGCCCTGACAAGGACTCCCGAGTCCAGCCGAGTAGCTGGGGCACAGCAATTGAAAATGTAGAGTTGTTACTTAAGGAATGAGATAGAGAAATGTGAAAGTTCAACAGGTGTGTGCATCGTGCGTGTTTAAGCAAGTCTTGAGCATCGTCTAGAACGTGATTAATCGTACCTAGTTTGGCTCTAGACTCATGATGCACCACCATTCTCACAGTCTTATTTTCATGAAATTCAATGGATTTACTACAAAGAAATTGCTCTTCGATGAGCATTTGCACAAAATATATGAACGGTAAATATAATTAAATTATGCAGACCCACATAGGCCTTTAGAGTACAGAAAAATGAAGAGCATTCCAGAATGAATGGACCTGGAGGGCCTTCATCAATGGAAAAACAACAAAAAAAAACAACAACGTATTGTCGTTTGAAAAAGGGGGGAAGTCAATTAAAGGATAATGCAATGCAATAAAACATGACGTTACACACTTTTCCTCACTCATACAGGAATATGATTGGATTTGATGATTGCAATAGCCAATGCAACTGAGAGATAGAAATATTCTACCTGCACAAAAATCAAGAAAGATCATTAATAAAGGGGAATTGAATGAGTCTCTGATGCGAACATAGCAGTTAACTTTGCAGATTAGTGTCATGCTTGCTTGAGTAGAAGATTACTGTGCAGAAACTTCAGGAACAGCGTTAGGCTTTTTTCGTCGGTTTACAAAGACTTTGATTGCTCCTGTGAAGTCAGCTGTCACCAAGAAATCTCCAGCTTCACCATCCTTCGAGTCTGCAAAGAGGCAACAAATGTTTGTTTGCTGGAATGAAAAATAATTATATTTGTGACTGACCTTATTTCCAAACATTGCATTTATTATCTGCCAAGCAAATACCACCCATCACTTTTGCTGACAGAGATACTAAGGGGGGGGGGGGAGAGAGACGACGAGAGGAAACATGGATATGGTGGTGGGTGAGCGAACATGGATGGGGTGGTGAGGAACATGGATGGGTGTGGGTGGGAGGATGTGGTGAGCGAACATGGATGGTGGTGGGGTGGAACATGGATGGGTGGAGTGGGTAGCGAACGATAAGATGGTGGCACCGTGGGTACCAAAGCGGCACAAAATACATGGTGGTGGTGGTAGCGGCACGGATGCATGCGGTGAGTGCAATGAAGCTGGAACCGTGGATGGTGACTGCGAATCAGGAAATAAGAAGGAAAGAGAACTAAAGTTTCGCATAGAGGGATGGAGCAGGGAGGAAGCGAACGCAGCCCGCAAGATGAGGGAGGGACGAACTGTGCACGCGTTCCGAGCGGGAGAAGCGACTATGCAGCGTTGAGAGGAGGGGAAGCGAAGCAGCGTGAGGGGAGGGAAGCGCTAAGGCAGCGGTGCTAGAGGGGAGGAAGCGAAGCACGCGTGAGGATGGAGCGAAGCGAATGCCGAGCGTAGAGGACGAATCGTGGCGTCGGTCTGTACGCTCACACCTATATCCAGCGTATGACCGATATCAAACAAGGCAAATTCTACAAATAAACCTTTTCTCTAGCAGTACTAACTGCAGCTCAAGTTCATTTGCAATATAAATTTAATGTGGCTCAGCTAAGAGATTCTAGAGCTTATCGCATTGAAGCTGTAATGCTTATAAACGTCCAGAGAGTTTTATGGGGATGGAGTGTAGAGGGGAGAAGGGGTTTGAGAAGATGTAAACGTGAGGTGAGGGGAAGGCAAGGCAGACGTGTGGTGGAGTGTTAATTATGATTCACACTGTCTCATCAAAATTATTCTGCATAGAATAACAGTGAAGATGGAAACAAAATAATGTCTGAAATACATTTTCTAGTGGTCATACTCTAAACATCACCCAGACACCTCCGGAGAGAACCACTGCCCGGACATGTCGGGAGTATCAAATAATGTGCATTTATAAGCATCACAGCTGAAATGTGATAAGCTCTAGAATGTCTTAACGTGAACCAAATTTAAAATTTAAACTGTGGATTTGACCTCAGCAGCAGATTCAACTGTTCGAAAAAGTGTTCAATTGTCTAATTTTAAAACATTGTTTGACACTCCGGACGTCTCAGCTCAGGTTAAGAGCATGTGCAGAAACAAAATAAAAGCATGTACACTCGGAGACGCTCAGTGTCAAACAACGTCCAAGTTGGACAAATGAACACTTTTTTTAAAGCAGTCGGACCTGGTGCTAAGGTCAATTCTTCAATTTAAATTTTGAAATTTGGCTCAGGGTAAGCGATTCTAGAGCTTATTGCATGTGCGGAAATTAAATAAATCCACAAACAATGGCGTTTGGATGTTTATAAGCATTGTGATGTACACAGCGATTTGTAGGTATGAAAATGAGGCATTTGATGATGAGTGAGGAAAGTGAAAAAAAAACATTTTTGAGCGCTTTATTGTTAAGAAACTGTTGTGGCCCGTTCCAAGATGAGGCACGTTTGAATAGGACAACGAGGTGACAAAGGATGAACCTTGATAAAGGACAATTAAATAAGGCCGTTAATTATCTTCAAAGGGGGTGTTTAAATTAATCCAAACACAATTTTCATTCATGCACCCCTTGGAGTTCCCTTAGTACGCATGCAAAGTTTCAGACTGCCCAGTTTCATGGTTTTGGAGTTATGGAAGACACACGCACACACGAATATAAAACTCGGCTTCGAGTTTAGGTTAGGTTCGGTATGGGAGCATGCGCCGAAGCAGCACGTCGTTGAGTCCATTTTCCATTAGTAATCAAGGGGCCTCTGTCTGGTCATCCCCAGGCATATGCCTGGCCCATCCCCATCTCCTTGAGATGCCGATCAACCTGCTGCAATCACAAGGCACGTGGTCTTCCCGTTGACCTTCTCCACTCACGAGGCTCCCTTGCTGAGAGAATCTGGTGAGCAGGATCAGCGTCAGGAAATCGAGCCACATGTCCATACAGCTGCAGCTGACACTCACGGACTATAAAGTAACAAATATCATTTGAGCCTCTCTCAGCAACTGCTTGTTGGACACAAACTGTGACCAGCGATCGCCAAGGATTCTCCAAAGAGATCTGGTACTGAAGGAGTGAAGTCTTTGTCTCTCAGATCCTTTGTCAGAGTCCAAGTCTCACATCCGTACTGTAGAGCAAGACTGGAAGCACCAAGTACCAGAAGTCTCAGACTTTCGTCCTCCTGCATGGGTACTGACAGCACCACACCCCATGATCCAGTGAATCCATGACTCCCCAGAGAAGAGAAAAAAAAGTCCAGGCCCGACCCAGATGTCTATTGACATCCAGCTCCCAACCTGCAGAGACATGACTATCACTCCCAAGGTAAGTGAATCTCTCCCCGACCTCAACACAAACAGGTGCAGCCCAGGCAAAAATAACATTCCTTTCCTGAAGTACTTCTCTGCAGACTACCGTAGTAGGTCCTGTTACCAACTATAGCATATGAGAGTACAACTCTCATATACTACAGTTCTAACAGTAGCATTTTTGCCTGGGAGACAAGACAGTAGCATCCAAGATGTCATTGAAAGCCTGGATCTTTGTTTTGACACAGGAAACCCGTAGTCCCAGTGGCTCAGATTCCTCATTCAGTGCCTCGAGTGCCCCTATAAGGACATCCAGTGTTTCCGCAAGGATGACTGCATCATCTGTGAAATCAAGGTCAGAGATCTTGACATTCCCAAGCGATGCACTGCAGCTTGATCTCTCCAACATCTTCCCCAAAATCCAGTCCATGCAAGTGTTGAAGAGTGTGGGGGCCAATATACACCCCTGACAAACTCCAGTAATAACTGGAAATGTCAGAGATGGAACCACCACAACTCACAGCACTCTCTCTACCAGGGTATCGTTCAGAATCAGATTGATCAACTCTGATGGCACCCCACAAAGACCGACAATCCTCCAGAGGGCATCCCAATTCACTGAATCAAATGC
>CM068952.1:53987298-54000584 GCA_035128595.1 Eptatretus atami
GTGACAGCGGCTTGACACGTCGATGTCTAGTGCGGTTACGATTTGACTCGTTCGAGCGGGCAAGCCTTTTAATAGGCTACGCATGTGATCGTGCGATACGCGCCGTGCGCGATGCATACGTTAGACTATCATTGGGCATAGGTTTGAACGCCAACAAACACGCTAAGCATGTCGTGTGGTATAAGTTATCTATATGGTTATCGAAAAGCTATGTGTAACGTTACTAAATACGTTATGCATACATTCCAACTCGTTGATGAATATGCCAAAAATGGAAAAAAAAACATCAATAGTTTTCAGCATACGCCAGCGTTTTACATACATTTTTTGATAGTTGCCCTACGCTGGCTAATACGTCAAGGTGTGACAGCGCTTTAGGAAAGCATGTGTCACTTTCCCGTGTATTCCATGCACAATTCCTCACCTAGCCTCACCTGCCTGCAAACCTGCTTTATAGAATACAATCTATCATGATATCTTTAAGGTTACACTCACCACCCCTTGGTGCACATATGATGCGAAGGGGGTGGGAGGAGGGAGGGGAGGGTGTGGTAGGAGGCAGTGGGGAGCGGTGAGGGGTTTGGAGTGAGAAGACCCACCCCTTCCCTTCCCTCCTCCAGGTACTACCTGCCAGTATATTACATTACAAACTTAAGCTGAAAGTCGCTGGTTACAATGGAATCTCACGTACTCGAAACGACATGGTCCTATGTTACACTTTCACAATCTAGCGTATGATTACCCCCCCCCCCTTTCCTTCATTCCACTCCCCACCCATCCACATAGGTCTATTCCAGTGAGGTGTAAAGGTAGGGGCAGAAAGTAGTTGAGCAGGGAGGTGTGCAATGTAATTAGGGATTAAGTCAAATGCATTCAATCAAATCCAAAGTAACAGGACTAGAAGTCCAACTTCACATAAGTATATAGGAAGGAAACAGAGACTAATTAAGAAAATAATTTGGCAAGCCAAAAAAAACGTTTTGCATGCTTTTTGTAACAATATCTATATTATAAGCAGAATGCGTGGTGTTCATCAAATAGTTGTACTTTCGCTTACACGAGCAAAACACAGAATATTACACTTGGAACCTCATTCCTGTAAAAAACTTGTTTGCTTAATTGAAGCTTTCGACACAAAAAGCTTGCTGTGAGCAGGTTTTGCCCAGCGCGTTTGTTCAAATCAATATCCTTATCACAGATATCGCATCTCTATTTCACAAAAAATAGAATATGAAAAGGAACATGGCTATGCAAAATTTTAACATACAGCAAGTTATTATTTAAGCCTACAGAGGTGAAGGGGAGGATTAAGAGGAGTGTGGACTCCTTGAAGTATAGTACTGAATTCAGTGGATGATGAGGGGAGGTTGGCAGCCTTATACACAAGATGGTTTTTCTTTTTCTACTTTGCACAGGAACAGTCAGGGTAACTTTCAATACTGGAGTATCTATCTCAAGGGTGAGCAAGGGCTTTTTAGAAGAGATCGCATGTAAGAGTAGAAGATGTAAGAAAACTAGGAAAAATTAAGGATTGATAAAGACTCCAGGGCCAGATATATATGCATTCTAAATATTGAGGGAAGATGGCAGCGTAGATAAGTGTAAGCGGTTAATCCGATATCTTAAACAGCTCAATTGGAATCAGACAGGTAGCAGAGATTGGAAGAGTAGCAAACATGTATACTATCGTTAGTAAAGAAAGTTTCCAGAGAAGAATTGGGGAACTAGCATACCTGTTAGCTAAACTTCCAGTTGTGGGAAAGGTATTGAGATGTTAATTGAGGAACACATAAGGAGCATTTAAATAATTTTTGCTCTAGATCTTCCATTTTGTCTAGCGTTTTCCCATTTTTTCTCTCGCCTTTTGGAAAGACGGAGAATATACTGTCATTCAAAAGAGCAGTGCAGAAAAAGAATTATTATAAATCCAGGCCAGTGGAGTTTACTTCAAAATATCAAGCAAGGTCATGAGTCCATCATAGCTTCTGACATTATGTTTCCTCTTTTCAAACAGCCTGATGTTTGCCATCAAGTTTGGATTCCAGCCTGTAAAATCAACTTTGGGAACACTGCCGTTTTTCTCTCATGGATGGAGACCGCTGATTAATGATCAAGTGACAGGTCAGGAGATCTTTGGTGGAAAAGGAAATCAATGTTTAACATAATTTATTGTAGTTTTATGAAGCGGTTTCAGACTATGTGGATGAGGAAGTGCAGTGTTGTCGCATATATAGACCAGTGGTTCTAAATTTGGTGCAAGTACCTCCTGGGGTGCGACGCGTCATTTCTGGGGGTTACAAAACATGCCGGCCGGTTCAATTACAAATATTCTGAGAACCGAAGGAGTGCGGGCACCAAAAAAAGGTGAAGAACCACTTATTTCTCGACTTTCGAAAGGTATTTAATGTACCAAATAGAAGATTGTTTGCTCGGTGAGGATGGTTAGGTACGAAACTGAAATTGGAAACTGGGTTCGTGATGAGTGAAAAGAGTGGCTGTGAATGGGAGGATTGCAAGTAGTGGGAACCTCGGAGCATTATTATTCATATTTACATCAATTAAATTTTGATAGTGGTGTGTGTTAAGAGTTGGATTGAATAAATTTGGCAGATGAACAAAGCTTGGAGGTAAGTGTTGATGCAGAGAGAGGGATGATCAGATTCAGGAAAGTCGAGCTACGTCCTTCATTCTTGGGAAAAGACTTCAATAAAGAAATATAAGGTGCTTGGGATGGTTAAGAATAATGAAAATATGGATTACATAATAAAAGGACAGTGCTTGAGGCATTTGCACACAGAAGAGGATGGTGGTTAATAAATGGTTGGTGGGGGTAAGCAGAAGCCACGCGCCAAGCAGCTAAAACATGAAGTTAACAGGGTTTTAGGTTATATTTGTTGTGAGATAATTATAATCAAAAGAGGTAGTGTTTAACCTTGTATAGCAATTTACGAGCCTCATCTATAATATTGTGGCACAATTTTTGGTCACTGATCATGGAAGGGCATATCTGCCATGCAGAGGCTCAGAATAGGGCTCTTTAGATTGCATGTCTGGTGGCACTTAGTTCTTTGGGTTCCTTCTTGGTACATTTCCCGTTTATTATATTTGTACCAATATTCCTGAGTGCTGTGTGGACTGTGCTTTCCTGTGCCGGACCTCTAGTAGCTTGTAACCATGTTGCTGCAGTTTGAGCCTGAGGAAGTAACTGCTGATATCTATCTGTCTGGGTTCTCCGACACTTTTGTTCCTCTCACATTTCCTTTCTACTTCTATTATATTTTTCCTTTTCTTTCTTTCACAATTCTCTTTAGTTCATTCCTACAATTCTTGTTTTTCTTCTCTTTATCTTTACTCTCTTTCTTTATCTAACTCCCGAAGGAAAGTGAATTCTTGCCAGAATTTTTCTGCAAGGCTCACTTGCCGTGCCTGGATGGGTTTGGAGTTCTTGAGGATAGGCGGCTTGAAACCCGAATCATATATCAGCAGGTTCCCCCTGATGAGCTCCTCTTTGCTCTTTTTACTTATTCTGGTTCTTCTTGGGTCTTCCGTTTCACTATGATGAGCGGCTGAATGAGACAGGGCTTTATACACTAGAAAGGAGGTGGTTATGAAGGATATGATAGAGAATGTTAAGATAATGAAAGAGTTCGACAAAAATAGAGTGTAGAAGCGTTTTTTCAGCAAATAGACTGATGGGACGAGGGGCCATAAGCCGGAAAGTAAATAAGATGAGAGTTAGAACATTAGTAAAGCAAGGCCTTTCTGTCAGGAGCAGTTAAATGCATGGAATGGTTCAGCTAACCACAAAGGTACTTTGTAGCAGAAATAAAAGAATATAAAATAGTATTTCAATTAGAATTTAGATAGGTGCCTCTATGTATTAGGATATAAGAGGGCTCAGGGACAATTGGCAGGACTTGAAGTAGCCTGTGGTGGAGATGGGTGATGAATTTTCTGGGTTGATGGGGCGTGGGGCAATGAATGGTAAATAGGCCTCCACAGCATAAAGGTCCTCGTATATCTTGTATTTCTTAATGGATCAGTGAGGATGTCATGCAGGTTTTTCTTAGTAAAAGTAAACAACGCAGTTGATGTTCTTAGGAGAAAGACTGCACAATATGGTATGAACTGTATGGAGTGGGAAAAATGTGTATGAATGGTGGTGAACATTTCAAAAGAATGGATTGAATGTCTGCTGACCAACAGGGACTCACTCGCTCTTGCCTGTCCGTTTTGAAATTGTTCACGCAAATTAATTCACATTTTTTTTTAATGGATCAGTTTAGTTTGTACGATATTGTGCCGTCATGTCTTCCTAAGAATGCCATACAGTTTGAACCACCTTTTATTAATCAATTTCTGATGCCTCTGCACATCTCCATAAGAGTGGAGTTTGTAATGGGGTTCCAGCCACTTTCAACACAATTACCAACCCACATATTGGAGAAGTCGTGTTCGATAAGTGGTCAACCAAATGAGTGCCACCGAACACTTGCCCCTCAATATTGAACATTATTATAAATTGTATTACACACATTGCACTTTTCAGTGACCGTAAAACGCCACTTTTATTTATTTAATTGATTTACATTCACATTTCCAAGTACCAATCAATTGCTATTAATTTATGATCTTCAATGATCATCGGTGATCACCCAGTTTGCTTCATAATTTATTTTTCTCAGCACATCAACACGCTTCATTGACAAGGACAAATCAACATTGTATTTGACTACCAGATTGGCACTGCAATGATTGTACAGTGGCACGTTCCCTCAAAAGGGGCATTTGGGTTAAGATGTTCTTAATTTCCGCGATATCAACCTGGGAAATGGACTGTCCTTCTGTCGTTTTTTTTAAATTTTGGCCTCCTCTTCGTGTCTGCGCTGTATACACCTTTTGCCATGTCATCGACCTTTCCCAGCTGCTAATTTCCAGCTTCCAGGTCAAGCAAGTAAGTAAGCCCTGTGAACAGGAAAGGAATAGGGTTGAAGCATACATTTTTGTGAATAAAATATGATATTTTTCTTTAACACTATGGAGTTTTCATGTTCAATTCGACTAATGATAAAATATTAGCTGGCTGTGTGATTAAATATTTGTTTATTTTCACTAGCTTATATGGGCTTTGAGTCCCATGTTGTTGCTCACTCTCACTGTCAAACATTCTGAATGCCAAACATCCCTTTAATTGGGCTGGGAGGCTTTTGTTCTGCAGTGTTGAAATAGGGCTGGTTTACACTTTTATGGTTTATCATTGTATTATGGTGCTTCATTCATTGTCACTTTTGTTACTGGAAGGAGTAGTCATTTAAAAGAATTAGTCAGCACAGCAACTGTCCATTAAGAGGAATAGTCGCCCTGAGATAGTTATGATGATATAGTCTGCGAGATGAAAGTTTCATGAATAATTGAGAAAATTGATTGAATGCAGACCTTGTGGATTTTTGTGCATATTTATTGATGTCATTGTTCATATTTAATCAGAATCCAAATTAAAACCAATATAAATAGGTTACATGTGCATATGCAGAAGAACTCAGAAATAGGGGTAACAGAGGGGGTACATAATGTGAGCTTTTCCACTCAAACTGATGCGAACGGAGATCCAGGTTGTTCACATGTGGTTTTCCTGCTGAGTATATTTCCTTGTCAGCCATGCCATGAGTCTGCATGTCACATTCCACCAGAATACTTGGAACAGCTGTCCCATTTCAATTCTAGCTTTCGCTGCCGATCCTGTTTTTGGCAGAAGATTCAAATCAAAGAACTGAAAGGTTGAAATCTCCGATTGTCCACTGCTTGCCGAAGGAGGCACAAATAACCTTGAAATCTTCAAGTGCAGCCTAAATCAAAAAGACTAGCAAAACAACAGCAAATGTGTTTTTTAAATTTCAACATATGACATTTTTTTAATTGATTAAAAAAAATTTGCTTCAAAGAATTGATCAAGTTTAATTATTACAATTGTTATATTTATTATTATATTTTTAATTCCCTGAGGTGGAGTGGTGAAATGTCCTGCTGTCATGGACATTTGTTATTGGTTCATCGAAAAAAATAATTGGTTACGAAAAATATTTTCAACGAAAAGAATAAGTGACCACTATATTTCGTTTATTGTTTGTGTGTCTGTCTGTCTGCTGTCCGAGCATTGCCCGTGGGTTTTGATCCGATCCTGATAAAATTTTGTGGGAGGTATATATCATGATCTAGTTGTGTTTTTTCTGAGAATCGGGCCGTGGTGCGCCCATTATGGGCGGAGCCACGCCCAAAAAACTGTGTTTTTTAGGGGGTAGCCGATTTTCAATTTGCATCTTCTCTAAGAGGGTTTGTCGAATCTGAAGGGTTTTCCGGTATTTGGTTAGCCCAATGGCCACCTTTGCATAGCCCCAAAGTGCTCGATTTTCATTTTCGTCCAGGTTGCAAGGTCACAAGGTCACGACTTAGAAATTGCGAATTTTGACGTAAAAAAAATTATTTCTCCGAGGAATTTGTCGAATCTGGCTGGGGTTTCGGTAATTTGGTTTAGCCAATGGCACCTAGCATAGCCGCACGGAGCTCGATTTTCATTTTACGTCCCAAGGTCAAGGTCAAACAAGGGTCACGAACTTAGAAAATTGCGATTGTGTTTTTAGGGGTAGCCGATTCAATTTTGCATCTCTCCTAGGGGGTTTTGTCAAATTGGCAGGGTTTCGGTATTTGGTTAGCCAATGGCACGCAAGCCCACGGAGCTCGATTTTTCATTTTCGTCTCAAGGTTAGAAGGTCGAAGTCACGAATCTTAGAAAATTACGAATTTTTGCATAAAAATCCACTTCTTCCGAGGGTTGTCCGAATCTGGCAGGGGTTTCAGTATTTGTTAGCCCAATGGCACCTGCATAGCCCACGGAGCCTGATTTTTCATTTTCGTCCCAAGGTCAAGGTCACAAGGTCACGAACTTAGAAAATTGCGAATTTTGACGTAAAAATCCAAGTACGACCGCCCAAACTTTGAGAGCTTTGATGACAATATTTTTTATGCATAATCTTTGACGGTCATCCCACCTAAAGTCTTGAAACAATTTTGCTCTATCTCGAACACCTTTGCCCGTGGCGCCCCCTTCAAGTTGAGTTTTTACGCTGAATTTCATCAAGTTAATTGGATAATCCGAGGTAGTGCGAAATGCTCATATAGCCTTATGACTGTTATATTGTTCGCTGAAGTTCCGGAGGAAGGTTGTTTTTGCACCAAAAGGTCATAATCCTTGACCTTTGACCTTTTAAAGTTCCACAAAGGCAAAAATTTCATAATTGTGGGAATCGAACCGGGTTTTCGACCTTCTTCGAGCGAACTAAACTCGCAATAAGCTATATCACGTATCCTGTTTCCTTATTTTTAAAAATGTCCGGCAACATTGTTTTGTGACCTTTAAGGTATGCATGAAGGTTAAATTTGAAAGTTGTTGAACGAAAACGCTGGGTTTTTCGACATTTTTGCAGCTAATAACCTGTCAACTCGTACCACATCATGTGATCATTTTTATAAAACTTGGTCAAACATTATCACATTTGTCTCATCCTTGACTTCTGAAAAACAATTACAGTAATCCCCCGTTTTCTCGCGGGGTTACGTTCCAAAACCTCCCCGCGCTAAGTGATAAATCCGCGATGATGGACGCCTCCCAAAAATCGATCGTCTGATCTGGTCGGTTTGCAGTGCCTTGGGTTTTGAGTGCCGGACGATCGACTGGTCTGGTCTGGTCTTGGTCGGTTGGTCAGTGATTTGGGTTTGAGGTGCCGGAGATGCGAGCTGGTCTGGTCTGGTCGGTTTGGCAGTGATTGGGTTTGAGGTGCCGGAGATCGACTAGTCCTGGTCTGGTCAGGTTTTTTTGAAGGTGCTGGGTAATGAGGCAGTGCCTCGTCCAACGGCGGCAAACCTTTTTTCCTTCCCCGAAGCACTATATCGATGCACCTTTACCTAACCTTCTCCTGGAAGCGTCCACAGGACCTTCCTCTGCGCGCTTCGGGTTGCCTGCCATGAGCCTTAGAAGGTGCAGGGCGTTTGGGCGGCAATCGTGGGGCTTGCGAGAAAAAACGTAGAAAATATTCTGAGTTCACAAAAGCGAAACTTTGTCTCGTGCGTTGTGTGACTGGTCGAGCACCAACCGCGTTATAATTTATTGCTTAAATAATTTATATTTTTATACATTATTACGCGCGATGTACCGGGGGAAATCCGCAGAAAAAATTTAGCTTAGTTCCAAGGGAAACCCGCGATGAACCGGGGGCGGCGATAGGTGGAACCGCGATGAAGCGGGGGTTGACTGTAACATCGTCAAAAATTTTACCGCCTTGTGAACCATGCCGTCGTCTTCAGACTTGTATGATTTAGATTGTTGAAGCGGGTTTCGTTTTTGCAACTGCTAAACTTTATCGTGCATGTATAACGATGGCAAATCTGATCAGTCTTCAAGTATTCATTCGGTTTGAAGGTTACAGTCAAGTGCAGAAGTTACTTTGAACCTGGTGTTAAGTACAGTTCCTTGTGTACCAGAGCAAGTTTTTGTAACGAGGGCCTGCCCTCTGTACCCTTCAAGGCTCAGTCCAATGTAAGGCTGTTCCTCACTGCATCGAGTCCAACCCAACAACCCTCAATAATCAGAGCCAATGATGATAAACCTTTTTCTGTTCCATAAGCTTTACTCATTTATAGAAGTAGCATAAGGCTATTAAAATGACTCAAAATTAAAAGTGATGAAAGATGATCTTCAAGTCTGGCTTGACATAAAGGTCAATGGCCAAGATAAATAAAACTGTTTTTTTCGACATTTTTTTCGACAAGCTCAACGAAAAATTTTCTCATATTTATTTTATAACAACTTAGTACCTTTTCTCATTATTTTCACTCTTTTATTGTTGTACTTTCATTGTCCCTTATTTCAACAAAATTCTCATGCACATCTCAAACCAATCACTGTGCACAAACTCAAGAGTATATAGAGAGTCAAGACACAAGGAATAGTCCACATTTTATATTACTTGTTACATACAGTGGAAGGCATTACAAAGTGCATATATTATCAGTAGTGTTTTCACAATTTTTAGTCATAAGTGACCTTATTGATGTCCTCATCTTAACACCGGCTTGTGATGCGGGGAATGCCAGCTTTACATCCCATATATGGTGTTAATTTGTTCACATGATGCCCAGCTCAAGAAACCAGGTTTAAATCAAGTATATTTGTTATGTTTGTGGGGTAGATGGAAGAACTTCATAGTAAAGTAGAATTGTATTAGGAGTCAATCGAATGAGTATTCGCCAAAGAGTAGCATGGCCAGTGGATGTTATGAGGACATTTGATGCAACTTAAGTAGGGAACTGTGAGCTTAAGTGTTACATGTCGCCACGGGGGGGGGGGGGGGGGGGGGTGGTGCTGTGTTAATTTAGGTAGAGTCTAAGGCTATTTCTCCCAGGATGTGATTGCCTCCTGTGACCTTTTTCTATGTTTTTTGCATTTCAAGACGGTGATAAAAGGAATCCACGTCCTTAGAACAAACAACTGAGCCAGACATTCCAAGCAGGCGAAAACCCCACCTCCAGGAATGACAACAGCGGACCATGTCCTGGGGGTGGAGGATGGATGGGGCAATGTCAAGAGAAGAGAGGAGGATTGAGTTAGAAAATCGGCAGTTGGGACACGAACAAGGAGCAAAAGGGAGGTTTGTGAGGAATGCAATTGAGACCGAGGATCTGGTTGGCCACCCTCGACACTACAAAAAAGTCAGCGCGAATCCTGTTTAGCACCATTTTGGACGCAGTTTCCTATGCAGTGACACACAGTTTGGCAAACCCCAAGATTCAGAAACTCATCTCTAAGCACACAGCTAAGTGCGGGAGAAAGGGAGGATTATTCTTTTATTCATTCTGTCCCCTTGTCTGTATTAAATTATTATGTAGGCACCTCAAATAGGAATTTAGGTTATCTTATTATCACGTTTGATTTATTTCCATTATAAAAAATTGATTACTGTTTATTAAACCCCTATTTTATTACTTTGCTTGTGTTGTCTATTTGTCGTGGGTTCGAGTATAAGCCCTTGTCCTCCGTCGTGGTGAATGCTTCTGGTACGTGTCTTCGCCGCTCCCGTCCCGAGCGAGCCATAATCTCCAAGGATCACGTGCTCGCCCTCCAGGTAGAACTGTTTGGCTCTCCAACCAGGTCGGTCTAACCCCCCCACACGACGATATTGTGTTCATTTTTCTATTCACATTCTTGTCCAGGATAGTTTTTGTATTCAGAAGTTCCTCCATAAGCTTCAGGTGCTGGAAAGTGGGGGCAAGGGGAAGTAATTTTGTTCACGAAAATGGTGATCAGCATCTTCTTAATCAATCTTATTTTGATGGAATATCAAATACATTGAGTAGTTTGTAATTCCTTGTTCATGTAAACATAAAGCATCTGTGATACTGTTTGTTGTACTGTATGTTCTAAAATGATATATGTTCATGCTGAATTGGTTGAAATATATATGACATTTTGCAAGAATTTGGCAAATTATTTATTGATTAATTATCTCACTTGAGGATAGTAAAATAAGAGAGGGAAGAGTTGTCATTAGTACTCTGCCATATGGCAAACTTCCTGGTACATCCCATTAAGATTATGTTGGCGATCTTTGATGCTGTGTCGGTCATGTTGCGATTCAATGCCAAGTGGACTTTTCATAGGAGTCGTTGTTCTCTTCATGGAGTTGCTGAGTCTGTCCAATACTGGCGTCTTTGCAATCTGCTGACAGTCCAAGAAGTATGAAAATCTTACAAGCCAGGACAAGAGTGAGAGAAAGGATTAAGTGAGAGAAAAGAAAGAACATCAAATGCAAAGTCGACTCACCATGACAAATTAAATGAATACTGAATGAGTAGATATTCAAAAGTCAAAACAAAATGTTTTTTTATTCCACTCCTATTAACTGATGTATCTCTAACCTGGGATGGGATTTCCTTGCAGTATTTGCTGGCACATGCCTCGCTGTCCCTGTCTGTTCTTCACTTGCCAGCAGTCATTGGTTGCCTTCTTCTGCAGCAGTCGCACTTCAGACTTGGCTACTGAGAAGTCTTTCCCTGAAAGAGGAAGAAATGCAAAGAAGATGGCAAGCCTCTCAATCATTGATCACTTGGCCAATGACAAGCAATGATAACGAATATTTATTCACATCAGGCAATTGCCATGATGTATAAACACTGCAGTTGTGAAGATTCATCAAGATTTTTAATTATGAAGAAGACCAAAAGCAAATAAACTTTCCAGTTAAAATATGCCAGAAATTTTTTTAGCAAAAGGTGTAAATCAAACGTTTCTGCCATAGAATGGCTTTCTTCAATGACTAAATTAATTTTTACCCTGTGCACGCAACGCGAAATCAGGCTTAAGCAATTGGTTCACTTTGTCCGTCTGTCTAACATAAACTGACATTTGTAGACAGACAGACAGAGGAATGGCAATTTCAATTGAATGTTATATTTTGAACACAATTGAAACATGAATGGGAAAAAGAACCCGCAGTTTAGCAGTACTTTGGCTCTGAATTTGGCCCGATCGTGCAGCGCAGACAGGGATAAGGTAATTGTTTTACTTTGTCTGTCTGCCTGGCAGTCAAACAAGATTGAAAATAACTCCAAACAGGAACCTTACTGTTGGGGATGTCATAAAGGTCGGTGAATCGATGGCAGTAAATTTCCGAAAGAAGTTTATATTTTTGTACAGCCTTTTGAACTTTTATTTTAATTTAATTATCCACTTGAACACTGCAGAACAATATGTTGGCACTTCCAAAAACCTCCAGTTTAGCAGTCTTGGACAAAATAATGCATCAAACAGAAATCAAATTCCATACTCGCATCGCTCATCATACGTACTCTCAAGTAAGGAATATCGAGGTTAAACAAAATGGCGGCTCATCGGAAATATGGATCGTACTTGGAAACGCAAAGTAAGAGTTTAAAAGACCCTTCCTTTGTCCTCCTCAAGATAGCATGGGGTATTCTATGAACTTTTCGATTAATATATTTTTTGTCCAATCAGAAATGTTGTACTCTTCCTTCCAATTAGTCAATTAATTAACAAACAAAAAAATCCTCAATTTAACCTTCTCTAAGAAGAACATGGCATTTCAACTGAAGTGTGATGCAAATTACCTTTATAGTTGTGTAATATCACACACGTGGCATCTCTGGCCCTGGGTTCTTTCACACTCCATCGTCACAGATCACACCTTCCCATCACTCTTGTGATTCTCCAAAACCACTCCATCTGCTTCGGTCTTTGTTTTCAAGAATAATAAACCATATTTTAAACATCATCCTCATAAATTAATGTGTAGGCAGAGTCTGGCTGCTGGTTTGCATCATTTATAAGATATGGGGTGGAGAGGGGGGGGGGGATATTTATTTCATTTTTTTCAGTGCTTTTTTTGTTTCAAGTGATGTTTTGCCAGCAAAGCACCAAAATTGCAGGTAATAACAGGCAAGAATCAAAGCCAGATAAGAGAGCTCAAGGCAAGTATGCACCTCTGAGCTATTCCAATAACAACCTGACATCAATTTAAAAATATAAAGCAAGAAATAAAATGATGTTGTAATTAACTAAAGACAACCCTCACGATTTCAGGGGCTCGAGTAATAAGGCCAGAAGCCTGCTTGTCCAGACGCTGGATGTCCGTTGCTGCGGAGGATATCTCTCCACTCCATGGAGACGTGTGTGTCGGCGGAGTAAAACCTCGGAGCCTGCCTCATCTCGTCCCCGTTCCCCACCTGCCAGCACCCGTTGCTTTTCGCGCAACCATGACTCAACGTCATCAACTTCTTCAAAGTGCTGCAGCAGCAAATATTAAAGGGAAAAAATACAAAAGGAAGTCTTTGAAGCAACTCATGGACACACAAGGAACTATAGCATGGGAGGAGGCCATTCGGCCGATCAGGCCTGCACTGCACCAACCCCAATATCACCACCCATCCATCCACACAAGCAACATATAAGTTCTGCCAATATCCCCATACCCTTCTATCCCCAATTAATCTGGGTACCTATATAAAACCCATTTAAAACTACCCATCCACACTTGCCTCTACCTTTCCAGGGAGACCATTCTATGCATTAACCACTCACTGACTGAAAGATCCCTGCCTTAAAACGGTCATAACTCTCATCTGCTATACCCTCAAGCTATGGCCCCTGGTATTAACACAATCCACTCTGCTAAAAAAAATTCCACTTCACCTATCTTGTCCACACCCTTCATTATCTT
>CM068952.1:54022090-54041036 GCA_035128595.1 Eptatretus atami
CACACAACACACACACACACACACCACACACACACACACACACACACACACAGAGAAAATTAGAGATAGCCAGAGAGATAAAGCAAGTTGAGGATGATCGACCTCTCAATACTGTGTGGTCGCAGACCTGCACAACCCAAAACGCTGAGGAAAGGATGGAGGGAGAAATACTGAGGGTGTCTAGGGGCATGAGTTGAGAAGTGCGAGTGTAATGCAACGTGGGTTGCAGCGTGGTGTAAGAGGAAGAATGTGAGGGAGTCAGTACATTCGCTCTTGAGTTCCTATGAAAAGAATGTTCTTGGTTGGCTCTGCCCGTGTCGATTGCTCTTGCTCTTTTGCGTCCACTAGTCGATGAGATATAGAACGGAAGAAGAATGCATAAGAGAAAAGACCCCATCGTAATAGTGTGAGAACTTATGTGTAAGTGTTGCTGTGGGATGCAGCCAAACTGAGCGTCGATGGAATGAAAGAGCCCCCCGCTCATAATAATAATGTGTGATCCCATGCTTGATCACGCCTGACTTGTGGCTCCCCTCTTCTCCGGTTTTTGATGCTTGCTCCTCCTTGCGCCGCCTGTTTCCCCGCGAGGTCTAATGTCTGCCATAGCCTCTTGCCCGGTGGTCGCTGCGTCTGGCAAGTTCTGTCTACCTCTGCCCCTGGCTCGTTCTGACTAACGAATTGCGTTGTGCTTTTTTATCGTAGGGGTTGTCACGTAGTGTTAGAGGAGAGAGGTAAGAGTAGCGCAAAGGTGTGCAGAGAATCAATAATGGAGCATGCTTCGCTGTGGAAGTTACTTTGACTCTCACTATGTTGTTGTGTAGCCTATGGGGTAAGAAGTCAGCGATATGCGTCGATGCTCTCCGTCGAGAGGTCTGGCGCATGAGAGATCGGTGCGAAAAATAGAGAGTTAACGTCTGGCATACGGAGGCTCGAGTACTGTGCCGTCAATCTGGTACTTTCGTGGTCTGAGGTCATGGTTTGAGACATGTTGCATTATGGCTGCAGAACCTGCCAAAGCACCGTAGCAATAGGCTTGCGGAACTAAGACTTCGACCCCGCAGGACGCCTTGATTGTGCGCCTGTTTGCTGGATAGTTTTCTTGAGTAATTAGGTCGAGATGGGAGCGCGTACAGCACTGCGAATGCGCAGTAGCAGAGGCAGGGTTCTTGTGACGAGCGGACGATTATATCTTCCCGAATTGGTCGTCTTTGACAGCTAGATATCAAGATCTCAATTGTACCGTAGCTCCCGATGCGAGAAAGTTTCGCGGAGTACGACTTTGGCGATACTGACTGCGCTGTTGACACTACGAGCCAATTCCACCAAATCGCTTGGATCCTCTGCTAGTCATGGCCGCTGCTCAAATCCATGCTAGATTGGGTCCAGCCAAATAAGTCGGCCCTCTGGATTGGAATGTCACGATGGGAAGGTGTGGGGCTGGGTTTGAAGGAGAGAGTAGTCTGTAGGGAGCATAAATGAGTGTTAGATGGTACCTGTAAGTGGAAGAGATTGGTAAGTGTGGTGTTGGTGGCGAGAGGTGACACAACCAAATAGACAATACAGTTTAGTGGAATATTTTATTTTTGGACTTTTTATCCTGGTAAGTTAACTAACATTTCGGTTTTTCCTTCGTGTGGTTGATTTCAGTTATCCACGTGACAAAATCACTCCGATTCCAATGAATTTCTGTTTGTTTTTCCGAACAGATCGCTGAAAATCATTGGCTCCTATGTTTGACCAAACATACACCTAAAATCAAAAGTTTTAGAACACAATTCAAGTTTTTACTGAAATTTAAAGAGAGAGCAGTTCAAGTCCAGTGAATAACACTGAAATGGTACAATAGCTAAGCGGTAAACTGCCACAGTTAAAAAAAACAACCGTTTAGGTTACCAAAACTGAAAAATGAATGGTAAATAATTCAGAGTTGTTAAAAAGTCCCTTTTCAAAAGGACACGTAATGGGTTAGCAACTGCAGCTGTTCTGCCAGCAATGGAAGTAAAATTATAAAGACCTTGAGAAAAGATTGAATCGCAAATAATTCCTACAGGTGATCGCTAACTTTTGTTGATGAGTTAGAAACCCTCTGTCTGTATAAAAGCAATGTTGGAACAGATGAGTGAGTTGGAAAACCTACCCCTGCTGAAGCCATTATTTGACAGATAAATAATGCACTGCAGAAAGGAAGTAGTATATTGCGATAAATGAAAATGGCGAGAAAAATGCAATTAACAAAGCGAGATCGAAACAGAACCATTATAACCCTTAAAAGTGTTGGTCTTTCCTTTAGAGAAAATTGCAAAGTGCGCCAAGGTGTCAGTGAGTACAGGTTTCTACACCATCAAAAGGCACTTGGAACACTAGGAGGAAAACTCTGACAGGAAGAGGTTGCAGACCACACAGCAACATAACAAAACCAATCAGAAAAGAAAGATATTCATAGAAAGTCAACAGTTGCTGTGCGATTATGAGAATGGTGGCACACAGGACGCAAGCTTCAATCAACAGCTAAACACTCGGTCGGATAAGAGAAGTCTCAGTTTCAACTGTGAAGAGAAGAAAACATTCGAGCTGCAGGTTTGACAGGTCGAGTGGACAAGTAAGAAAGCCATTGCTAAGATGGCAAAATAAAGAAAGGAGGCTTGCAACATGAGGGACCATGAAATCGCAAACGCAATAGTGGACTTACTGAAAACTGGAAGAAGGAGAGACTTATGAGACGACGAAAAATATGAAAATCAAATTTGAAACTCTTTCGGTTCATCTCGCAGGGTTTAAGAGTCAACGACCGTCAAGAAGGTGAAGAGGATCGGTTCCTCAGTGTGGTGACACAGGCCTGTCGACATGGGAGGAGGAAGCAGTGATGCCATACTGAGGGCTCTTTTGCTGAGATCCAGAGTCGGCGAACTTGGGGCAACAGAGCGAAACACTGAACCAAAAGGGCTTCACAGCAAATTAAATTGCAGCGCATGCAAATAACACTGGTCATGAGATAAAACAGCCTAGTTAGTCAGGGGTTCAAATCCTAAGCAAATATAACGACCCAAAACATACCTCCAGGCTATGTCAAAACTACCAATCAAAAGAAAGAACAGAACAGGTAGCCGTAAATCACAATTAGGAATGGCCGCACAGTCGAAACAGACTCTAAACACGCCATCGAGCTGCTGGGATGAGCTGGACGAAGGTGAAAGCAAAGCAACTACAGTGCGAGACAATTTAGTAGGGAAATTATATTGCAACAGTGTTGGGAAGACAAAAAAATACAAAATCAACAGACGAACATAAATGATTTCCAAAACAGTAAATTTGATTTCCATTTGTAGAAGATGCCACAGTATAGTTCGGAACTGGTTAATATTTCTGCAAAATGGTGGCTACTTTGATGAGTAACATTTAAGATAAATTTTGTTCAAAACAAAACGATTCCATGATTTCCTTTTTATCTGCAATTGTTTATTTTGTTCTAATGCTTTAATACAGAGTAACATTATGAAAAAACCATTAAACACACTGCTTAAATTTCAAGTAAAAACTGAAAAAATGGGGAGTTGTTTAATAAACTTTTGACCGGAAAGTGTAAAAGTTTTAGATCATCGGCTTTCCTATTTACCTAATGGTTCAACTCAATATTTTATACACAAGAGAGATTGAAAAGTAACACTTGAGACACTGTGGAGAGTTCATTGTGATTTTTAGTATTCTTTAGAATGATAATTAAAATTGAGTTTGAAATGAGATTGTTGTTGTTTTTCAGATTTTAATTGTGGAGGTGAAGGTCCGCGGTCCCGAAATATACACTCGACTGATTACTAACTATACGCTGTACAGAGAGGATCTGACGAACACAATATTAATAATGAGAGTAAATAATGTGTGATCGTAAATCAAATACACGAAAAAACAAAAATAGCCTTCCTGAGTAAGCAACAAATTGTCAAATGGTTTGCATGCAGATGAAGCTCCTCTGGGGACAAGGAACTTTCCAAAGTTATCATTCAGAGCTTCCCAAAGATGTCTTTGAGACAATAAAAAGCAATGTAAAGCAGAAGTAGTTCTCCTCCCAGGGAGTCGTCAGGCAAGTAGCCTACAGCTACTCACGAAGGTAAGACCAGAGCATTCATTAAAGAAACACCACCAACAGAGATAGTATTAACAAAAAACTATTTACAGATATATTGATAACATCCTAACGATGAATGATTTGTTTCGCACAACTCGTGCAATAACAGATCGATGAACTGGTGGCCAACCTTGTGGGCTTGTTTTCTCTTAAGCCAGAGAGTATTGATTAGCTTATAAATACTGTTGAGGAACCGCTATTCATGGACCACCTGCATATTCGCAGGTCAATAAAACGTGTGAGCCTGCTCCTACATTGCAGTCGTGTCTTCGCATTAGTTATTTTTTTTAATACACTTCAAGACTGGTCTAAATAGCACCAAGAGATGATAATTGATTCAGCGGGAATTCTTCGCAGAAAACTGCTTTCTCTTATGCACAGATTCATTCCCAAAATCTTCATCTTCAAATTATCTTACCAATCCTCCGCTCTTGGTTACTCTGAATCCTGTGGTGAGGCTGTTTGCTTATAAAAACACATTTCCATTCTCAGCTGGAAGGTACAATCCGACGAAGGCAACTTCAGATCATTCCACAAAGCCCACAACAAGTGTGGTCCTGAACTCAGGAAGAGCAGAAAACATCATCGGACCCAATCTCAGAATGAGTTTTTTCAAACTTGTTCCATAAAAAACTGGTGCAGCTTGTCCCGTTGGTCTCTGTTGTATGTTCTCGCACACTTCCATCATCTTCCCTACTTCAAATGGCACCCTATCAGACTCCCTCGTGAGAAAGCCGAAATGCTTATTTGTGGTTTGCTTCAAAAAAATCTTGTGTGTCCCATACACTAAACAACAATCCCATCCTCTCCATCCATAATACCCAAAGATCATACCCAATTGCTATTTTACTTTTATATTTTTTTACCCTAAGAATTCTGTGGCCTTTTTGCATCCTGAAAAGGGGGGAAAAGTTTCTTGGCAAAAACACCTCAATCTGACTCTCAACTGGACTGGAACAAGCTCAGCTCAGGTGTCTAAAACCTGCTCAATAGCCTGCTCTTGTGTTTTCCTTTTCACTGCACTTTTCACCCTGTCATTTACCTTAGGTCAGAACTTCCCAGCCATGCTTAGAAAATCGGACCAACATCACAGCATTATAGAAAGATTAAAAAAACGGATCACACTGAACTAACAGTCAAATTAGCTTGCTTCCAATCAATCAGCAAGGTCCTGCATCCATAAACATCACAAAGATGATCATAAAAAAAATCTAAATTCTTTCCTCCACAGCCTCAAATTCAGATCATCAGTTATCGGATTCAGATAGGTCATACGCTACTTTTGGACAAACGAGCAAATTTGCTAACTCTCCCCCAATGGTGGCAAGGCTCATAATCAGACATAGAAAAGAGATCAAGACTACTAGGAACAAACTACAAGCATATATATAGAGAATACAAGTACATATAAGAGACATACAACATATTGCCAAATTGAGACAATCACACAACACAACCCTGTCTAGATAAAATAAGAAAATCCAAAGGCCAACTCCATCTTGTCACCAAGAATATGATGCTCTCAACAAAGACCCTTTCATATTCTCTCCTTTCAACGCTGAGTGCCCTCGACAGTGTTCTGGGCCAGTCCTATTCCTGGAAGCTTCTCATCATATAAATACTCTTTGATTCTCTGGAAAATCTCTTTGTCTTTTGCTGATGTCTCCACCTCTGCGGCGCGTCCCTCGAGAACCTTCAACAGGCAGGCTGACACCACTCTGCCTTAGAAACCATTCTTCACAGACTATTGACTTAATGAGAGAAAATACTTCAGAATCTTTGGATGTAGAGGAGCAAGCAGGAGCCACGTCTCTGATTGAAAAAATTGCCACAACCAGCAGAGTACTCCGCCCAATGGGCCGATCTTGTTCCAAGCATGCAGCACATTCTTCGTGAGCACACTTTATTTGGGCGGGCGTATGGCAATAACAAGCTCTGTTTAGGGAAAATAAATAACGGAAAGACGCGGGTTACACACGTGTATGAAGTAAATAAGAACCTACTGCTTATAACTCAAAAACACCATCGCGCACTGGAAAATGTGGGACAAGAATATCTAGAGAGGTAGCCTGTAAATGGATAGACTTGTTAATAACCCCACACACCTGGAGGCAGCGTACGTGGATACCAATTTTACATAGAGAATTTGGTGCTCCCCCTCATAGCCCCCACAAGATCCGGCAAAGCTAAACATCCTATATACAATAATTAGGGGTTATGCTGATCCTCTGTCGCAAGTCTGGATGTAATTGGGCCAAGAAAAACTAGATAGGAGAGGAGTAGGGCGACCAATCACAGCTCGCGTGCATTAGAGTAAGGATGACACAGCTTGTTGTTCTTAAAGCCGGTGGATTGAAGCCCTGTGGGCACAAGCGAGCTGCACATGTTTTAAAAATTCATACAATAAAGCTCTGGATAGCCCTCTATCTCTTGAGATACCTACAAAGATCATAAACTACTCCCACAACGAAGGACCATGTGATGGTATGGTTGGAATTATATTACAATATGTATCAGAATAATTTTTCGTGTCAGTATCATGTAAAACGTATAACACAACGCACAGCAAGAACGGCATGAGCGAAGAAAGAGGGGCCGGGAGAGGGAAGGACAAAAACAGTGGGGAACAAAAAAGACATTAGGAAGATCTAAAGTGGAGGGAGAGGGATGGGGCGGGGACACGGTATAATAACAAGATGGATACTAAACAAGAGAGGACTTTCAAGGGAGGAAAGACAAGAGGAATATTGAAGGAAGGATTATAGGGAGTTTGAGGAGATTAATGGGGTAAAAGATCAAGGATTGGATGGGGGAACAGATAAGACGTAGGTGGGTTGAACTGCTGTTTTGAAGGACCTGGAAGGGAAGAATGAGATTGAAGAAGGATGGGAGTTTTATTCCAAAGGCGGAAAAAAGAGAGAATGAAAGAGGTGAAGTGAAGCAGTGATTTGTGATTTATTAAATATTTTACCAGAAGGGGGTTGTTTGGCGACCGTGAGCACCCAACACTAAGGGAATATGAGGCGGGTACAATATTCCGACAGAGACGGGGGGGGGGTACGAGAACGGAGAGGAGACGAGTAGAAAGACAGAAAGACAACGACCTGCTTGTCGTGAAAGAGGAGAGAGCCCAAAAGAGCTCGGCAATCATCGTGGAAGATCCCATGATCTTAAATGCTGGTTTCCCCAAGCCGTGAAGCAGAAAAGGTTGAGTAGGAGGAGCACCAGCTTGAGGGAGAGCAGAACTGCATCAGGCCTGCGGACAAAAAGCTTTTTGCATGTGGTCAGGAGACTCAGGTGGGCCGAAGGAAAAAGATTGGCAGCGACGGAGGATTCCAGTCGGCGACTGGCTTTGGAGGCCAAAGGTTGGAATGTGGCTTTCCCCCAAGGAAAGATCATGGCAGAAATAGTGAACCGACAAGAAGCTTAAATGAAAGGACTTCTTCGCAGAGGATTTGGTTGAGAAAGTGGATGGGGGGGGGGGGGGGGTCCAAACGGATGGTCCATTGTCGGAGAGAAAGTGAGAGAGTGTGCACTTTGTCAGGATTAAAAAAAGACCATGAGTGCACTGGATTGCAACCAGTTTGATATTTTATCAAAATCGATCTGCAGATGAGCGAAGAAGCTGCGGATATGCCGTCTGGAGGATGACAGAAGGGTACGGCAGAGGGGTGGGACGTCATTCAGCAAGAGAGAATAAGAAAGAGGATTTTTCCAGAGCAAGATCGGAGGATCATTGATACAAAAACCAGAAAGCACAAGGCACACAGAACGCTGCCTTGAGGACTCGCCTGGAGCCAGGAAGAGGGGATGAAAGACTCCATTTAGGGCACAATGTTGACTGTGAAACAGGAAGAGGAAAGTAACTGCGAGCCTGAAGTGGAGATGGCCTTGGATACCATAATAAGGAAAGAGAGTTTGGTGAGCAGCGGCAGGGTGCCAGAAAAACACCGAGTAGTCAAATAGCCGCTGATGTAAATGTCTACAGAGGGATAAAATGGACTCGTGATTTCAATGTAGGCATTGGTAACCTCAAAATACACAAAATAAATGTTAGGAAAAGAAGAGCAGAAAAAGCAGCATGTCCTGGGTCGAATAGCGTATACAAACCAAAATTGATGATTACAGAATCAGGCCATTTGGAGAAGAGGAGGCATTACCTAGTTAAAGCGATGATGGATTCTAACTTGTTGTTGATTTGGGAGAAGGCTGATTGGTCTGCATGTTGCAAAAAGGATCTGTTTTTTTGGCGCCTTGATTTTTATGCGGGCAGTAATGTTGCTGATTTCCAAACAGAATTGGCAGAAATGAAAACCTTTGATCAAATGAGAAGGTGAATAGAAACAGGGAAAAGGGTGATACAACAGAGAGAGGGTGAGCAAAGAGCAGAGGAGCAGGTTTAGGACTATGCTGGCTGATGCCATCTGCAGCAGTTGCAGAATCCAGAGTCGAGGTTTGACAGCAAACCTCTCCATTTGTAGAACAAATCGGAAAACAGGACACAGAGTCCAGGGACAGTATATCAGGATAGCGACTAAAGAGAAAGTATAAAGGGTGGAACAGAAAGCCGATGGTTTGCGACACAAGATTTCGAAATTTTTAAACACACACCCAGTTTAGGCATTCAGATTCACAAAAAGTAGAAGGTATCAACAGGCAGTGCGGCAAAATTTGAAGGGTAAGGGAGAGAGAATAAGGAAAAGGAGGGAAACATAGCAACAAGAAACAATTTGATTAGAACGCCAAACAGGACTCTATAAGGAGGAGGGCGAGAGGTTTGAGGAAGTTCAGACTTGAGATAAGAAAGATGTTTGTTTTTCCCTTCTGGCTTTCCTGGGGGTAGACACACATTTGGAAAATGACCAAAGCTTTGGAAGAAACTGAGATATACAAACATCAGTTGGGTTTGCCTTATTCTCATGAGGCAAAAGAGCAAGTTGTTTCAGGACAAACGCCATCGAGACAACAGGCTTCAGTGAAATGTAACATCACATACACAATACACATAGAGAAAAGGAATAAACCAAACTAAATCTAAGTATTTCTTGGTGGATTGAACTTGGAAAGAAATTTTTCTTGGAGAGAGAACTCTGCTGGGTCTCACATATCTTCTCCCTCCGTAGGGTTGGTAATACTAAGCCTATGTTAGCATGGTGTGCTTTGTTTGGAATAATAATATGGGTGGCTGGCTTGGGAATCCTAGGGACCTTAGTTGCAGCCCCCGTTGAAAGATGTGAATTTAAACAACCACAGGTGGGGTCAACTCAACATAGTCATCCTTCCGAGGTCACGTGAAATGAAAGTACCATGTACTGGTAGACAAAGGCACAGCATCACGCAACGCAGTTGGTGCTCAGGCAATAATGAATAGCTACGCAAAAATAGGGCAGAGCCAAAGAAACTGCCATATGAAAGAACAGAGAGAAGAACCACCAAAGTTGTATGTAACAATATCTTCATTATTCTGGAAACTAGAGAAGCAGAGCTCATGAAAATCATTACCGAAAGTATGGAGGAAGAGGTATCGGTTAGATGCTTCTGGATTCCATTCCAGATTCAACAAGAATGTCATTGATAAAGTTCGGTGAATCAAACTGAAAGTGAAGAAGCAAGGAGAAGCTGCTGTGTCATGGGTTAACCCTTCATCCGAGCAAGCCTTTATTGAAGACTGTGCAAGAAAAATTTAATAACCTTGGTATGAAATGATAAAAGATTTGTGTTTGATTCAAATCAAAATTTTGCATGAAATAGTTGTCATTATGCTATATTTTAATATAACACAGTTGGTGTGATCTTTTTATGCTTTTTGTGACTTGTCTCTTCAGAGAGAAAACAAATGAAAACAATGAGATTTCTTTAACAACCTGTATTGTTTGGACCTGGAAGTTTCAAATCCAACACATGACCAGCATTTGATCAAGAAAACTCGTAATTTAACAGCGTGCCTTACAACCACAGTTGAGTAAAAAGTTTTACAAGAGACCCTAAACAAAAAAAATAATTAAACCAAGAAAAGTAGAGACAAAAAAAAAAGAAGACCAACAACAAAGTGTTCTGTGTGTGCAAATCATTTAACACCAGTATTATATTTTTAAAAAAAATCAGTCATCATAAAAATACACACCGATTTGAAGCCCCACAAGTGTTCCTGCGTGTCCTAAAGCATTTGCTCAATCGAAAAATTGATAAATCAGAGAACATCAAGAAATGCAATGCAGGGAGAAAGCCTTACAAAGTGCCTCTGTGTGCAACAAGGCTTTTCAATTTTCACTACAGAGTTGCGAAAACATGAAAGAAGTCCAATTCTGGTAGAGAAGCTCCTTCAAAGTTGTTCTTTTTGTTGCAAAAGTCTTATTCTCGCTTGTCATTTCATGTATAAACAAAAACACAGAATACACACTAAACAAAACAGAAGCCTTACTTGTGTTCTGTTATGCGGCACTGCATTTAATCTTCATCACATTATATGCAGACGATGCAAAACGAACAACGCCATGAGAAAGACCCCACAAGTGTTATGCAGAGAGGGTTTAAACCTTGGCTCAGCGAAATCACACAATAGAGGTCTCAGACCCCGCGAATGCCTTAAGAGAAAATGGTGGTATTGGAGCCCATCAAGAAACAAATGCAGGTTTATTGTGGGAGTAGAAAAAAAAACAGACGTACCGAGCCACCAACCTTTCAAGGGTGGTAAAAAACTCATGTCGGAACAGCTGTACCAAGAGACATAGAAACTGTGTCTGTAAGAAGTGATCATTGAGGACACATCTGTAAACATTTAACATCTCTTGTCCCGCCGACTACAAGGGAACACAAGCAACGCAGCCAATAACCTTGAAGAAGAAACATATAATGCTCATGTATGACAAGAGTAAATCCTATCAAAAGTGTGGACATTGCAAACAAGCATTGGCATCCAGACATAGTGTTTCAACACAAAAAGGCCAAAGTTGCCATTAAGATATAATCGAGGTTTCAGTTCTCACAATATGACTGACAGTAATTTTATTTATTTTTTAGCTGCAAGAAATCAGAAGGAAGAAATGACAAATACCAAAGGTCTGTAAAAAACAGGGTGAGAAGACTTGGAAAATTGAAGAAAGCTAAAAAAATTATACACCAAAGTGATTGTTTCGAAGCTACAGGAATGATGAAGAACAACCCTTACTGAATAAGGATAATTTAATAATCAATTCCAAAAAATATTCAACTGCAAACGATGAACAGTGGGGCCGTCAGAGGTTCAGTGAAAATGTTGAAAGAGAGCCCTTGAACGAGGCTATGAGAACAAAACTTTCACAGTTGGTTCATGAATCCGTGCTTTACCCGAAAATAGGTGGAGATTTTGAGTTGTCTCACCAAGACATCCGGACCCGCAAAAAAATGGAGATACCACCAAATAGAGACACCCCCCCCCATCACCCAACAACACATGAGTGGAAGCCCCACAAGTGTATTGTGTGCACACAAAACACGGATTATGAAATTCTTACATTAAAAAAGACATGAAAGAAATTCACACCGTATGGGTGAGAGCCCTACAAAGTGTTAAGGATGGCAACAGTCATTGATTGTGTATCATCTTATAAAACTACATGAAAATACACAATGGAATAAAGTCCATTCAAGTGGTATCAAGACATTTGTATCAGCAAAGAAATGACAACAAGGAGTTCATATAAATTTGAGCGACAAGCAAACTGGACGACCAGGACTCCTTCAAATAGAAACAAACAAACGGACAAAATACTAGTAGGATAAACTAAATGAGGATAAAAAAAATGCTACCAGAAAAAAAATCATCCTTGAAGGAAAGCGTACCATGCAGAGCGGAACACTGCTTTCGATGAAAAGTAACAAGCAGACAACAAAGAATAAATAGGCCAAGGCCCCATGAATGGAACAAACACCATCATCGGAAACAGAGCATGAGACAGAATGAGAAAAGGAAATGGGACAAATTTAGCAATTCAGAGAAGGAAACCAGAGTCCAAAGTTCGAAGGATTCTGAAAAATAAAAAAAATATTTAATATTGAGGAGGAAACAGGAGTAATAGGTGCTGTAAAAATAAACACTCAAAAATGACATGATGGGCAAAGGAGAAAAATTAAAAATAACTATAATGAGGCTAACACAGAAAAGAACCGAAGTAGAGGATGCACTTCAAAGTCCACCATCGAAATGGCATAATATTAACAAATCTCCAGCGTTAGACATTTTGGGTTCCTTGCGCCCGGTGATGCAAGGCAAAAAAAGAATGACAAGCAACATGAGTGAAATCGGGAGGAAGTGGTGTAGCTTTTGAGGTGGAATGTCCCCCCGAATGATACTTATTGCTGAGAGATGCAGCACGAGTGGAGACGGATTGGGAGGAGCAAGTTGTACAACAGACCACTGTTTGAAAATAACCTGAAAAACAAATTACAACCGAGACTAAGGAGAAATGAAGGCAGACTGGAATTTCGCCCCAAATGATTAAATTAGAAAAGTTCTGGAATAGGGAATTCATGAAGAGAAAGAACAAAACAAGAAAAGGTGAAATGGATTGGAAAACTTGGAAAAGTAAAGGCAACACACATCTAAAGGAAATGCCACCGCAAATAGATAACTGATGAAGAAGTAATATAAAAAAAAGCTCGCAAGAAATGCAAAACTTGAAAACCCTGAGCACGGATGGAATTATAAACTTCTGAGCTAAAGAACTGGAAAGCTCTAATCACTATGCTTCGGCATTCAATGAAGTTATCCAAGAGGAAAAGTAGACATAATGGATGAGTGGCTCACAGAAGGCAACAACCTACGTACATCACCACCATATCTGAAAGCACATCCCAACTGCTTCTTTAAATATAGGCCAAGAAGTGTAGCCAACAACATACGAACGTTTAACCCTTTCAGGACCAAGTGATACAATATGTTCTAACTTCTAAGTGGTGTACCTCAATATTTCGCTGCAATTTTAGTTACTTTATGGAGTTGCAACTATCTGGCAAATCTTGTCACGCTAAATATACACTGGATAAGAGCATAATTTTGCCGTTGCATATGTTTCTTTTTGGTTTTTGTGATTTCGAAAACGCGTAATATAGCATTTTTGGCATGCATGCTCACTGAATTTGAATTGATTCTAAATTCAAAAGGGCTGACATCCATGTATCTATATACGTGGTTATTGAGAGCGAGAGAGAGCACCTAATGTACGAAGCAAAAGGTGTAGGTCAGTAATCTGCGCTTTGGGACAATAATGTCTCATGCAAAGAAAACTACCAAAATATTTCATATACAAAGGAAATTAGCTTCACTTCGTAATTATTAGAGCCAAAACGAATAATAAAATTGGACTTTGTTCTGAATTATTTTTCAAAGATCTTGTGTTCCTCAGAAAAGGGTTAAAAAGGAAATCATCAACAGAAAATATTTACCATCACCTAACACCAAAAGGATAGTCTTTGAAGCAGAGCAAAGGGGTGTAAAAGAAAAGATCCTTACAGAACAGTAGACCATACTAATATCCTGAAAAAGACCATACTGCGAAAAAAACTACAAGCTGTGAAGCATCAAAATTGCCCACAGACTGGCTAGACAACAAAGATGTGGCACTCCAAAGCACCTAAAAGGTTAAAGCTTTTTACACACATTTGTAAATGTTTAAATGCATCGTTGTACAGGACTACGATCCCCAAATATCAAACTGATAGAAAGCAGAGATGAGAAGCTTTGGAATTCCAACATTGCGTATGTATTATAAGGCTTTCCAACGTGAAAATAATCGATACAAACCAGGGTGAATATATGACACCGGGATTTTACAGTGGCGACAGCCTTTCCTCATACCATATGTTTTGTCTGGCTCTAGAACACAACCACACTGAAAAAACTTTTAATGAGCAAGGACAATGGATAACCCTAACATCTGAGCAGAAATAATCATCCAAAGGAAGAGGCACGGGTGGCATCTACTGTTCAGGATGATTAAACTAATCGCACTGACAGACAAAAAATTGAGTAAACTAGTAAAACGGTACTACGGATGACATTCAAGAATCGGAGAGAATTTGGTCAATAAATGTTGCCAAGTGCACATTTGGATCAGGTAACCAACAAAAACTGACAACATAAAAGTCAATCCAATACCTTTGGAATCAGAAGAGGGCCACATGGATTTTTATTATTATTGGTTATTGTATTTTTTTATTATTATGATGTTCAGTAATGTTGATGGAGGGAACTGTGATATGAATTTCATGTTTTTTAAAGATCAATAAAGAAGTCTAATTCTTATTATAGTTTGGGCCTTCAAGACAAGCACTGGAGTGTCGTATCCAACAATTTTGGCCGAAAACAATGCAGAAAACAAAAACTCACAAATATTGCACAAGATGATAAAATATTAAGATAATAAAAATCTAGAGCTGAAAGATTGCTTGAAATTGTTTCATTGATATGGACCAATGGGAATGATAAAGAAGAACCTTAGAAGATTCTTAAAAACATCTCCTGGGGAATATATACAACAAACTAGAATGGCACTCGATAGAGTGCATAGCTCCGCCATGTATGGCCTGATCCACGAGAACATATGGGCCAATAATTTTTGGAATGCTATCAGTAATCGTTTTTGGCCCTATCCTACAATGAAGAGAAGAATCATTTAAAAAATAAGATATAAATCTCGTATCCAGATCCCGGATTTTCCACCAAAATCAATAGCAAATCGTCCTTCCGCGATACCCACCAATAGTGTCCACAAAGTTAATGAGCCGAATCCGTCCAAGACTTTTTGAGATGGATATACGTGCTATTAATATATCGGTTTAGCCATCTCTCATGGTGAAGAATCACTTTCAAAATTCTATCAGGCAGGAACCGGATCCGAATCTTCCCCAAAATCTAATTAGTTTTGTTCGCATCACCGCCAATCTGTCCACAAAATTTATCCGTCGCGATCGTCCACAACTTTTTGAGATATCCTGCAACAAACAAACAAAACAGAAAACGAGACTGTCTATGGCAGATGGCACGCATACTTGCAAAATCCGAAAACCAAATTTGACCTCAATAATATTAGTGGGTTGAATTCAAGTGACCTGAATATAATTCTTAGATTGTAAACACGGCTGATGACATCAATATATTGGCTTGTTGAAATTCAAGTGACCGGAAATATAAATCTCTATTCAATTTCAAGTCAATCAGTTGAAAATTGGAGGATTTTACAGAATCCATACTTAAGTTGTTTCGACATATCGGACCCATGTTTGACCTTTTTGGCTCGATGTTGACACAATCGAAAGAAATTTATTGGTGGTTGAATTCAAGGTCAGGTATGGGAGCATGCGCGTCAGAGCAGGCGCGTCGATGACAGTCCACTTTCCGCCGGTTACTCTCCAGGGGCCTCATCCCCCAGAGCAAGATGCCTGGCCCATCCCCATTCTCCTTGAGATGTGGACAAACACCGTCACCCTGCTGCAACCAACGAGGCAGTGGTCAGAAACCATTGGGGGCCTCCTCCACTCACGAGACTCCTCGCTGAGGAAGAATCTGGTGAGCAGGAAAATAAAGACGTCAGGAAAAAACACAGAGAGCCACATGTCCATACAGCCACAGACTTGACGCTTCATGGACTATACAGGTAACATCTCAATTTGAGTCTCTCTCAGCAAACAGGAGCTCGTTGGACGAAAAAAGATCGACGCAGGCGAATAAAAAAACAGAGATTCTCGAAGAGACCTGGTACCCAAAGAGAAATTAAAAAATCTCCGTTCAGAACCTTGGTCAGAGTCCAAGTCTCAGGAGCATACCACCATAGAGCAAGATGGAAGCACCAAGGACCTGAAGACTCAACTTGTCGTCCTCACCGCCAAGAAGTACCGAAAAAAAAAGGCAAGCAAAAGAGACACAAAACCTCATTATCCAGTGAATCCATGCCTCCCCAAGGCCGCCAGCCGTTATTTGACCTGCTGAACTCACAATAAAGCCAGCAAAGCATGAATTATCACTGCCAAAGGTAAGTGAATCTCTCCAACGAACCCACAACCAACTAACACGCAAAACAATTCAGTGACCAGTGAGACCTGAAATATAAACCCTCTTCAAATTTCAAGTCAAATCAGAGGAAAATTGAGTTCAGATTTTTTGACCCCAATATTAGTTTTGAGCTTTGGGCCCGATGTTGACTTTTAGTCGAACTCCAATAAGAAAATTGGTTATTCAATTCATTGACGATGAAAATATAAATCCTCTTCAAATCTCAAGTCATCGGATGAAAATTGAGGAATAAGAAATACCACTTTAAGTTGTTGACCTTGAGGCAATGTTGACATTTGGTCGAGTGTTCCGACATTAAAAATAATTGCTACGTTGAATTCAGTGACTGAAAATAATTAACTCTCTTCAATTATCAAGTGCAATCGGAAGTGATGAATGAGGAATTAGAAATACGCAAAACCCAGTGGATTAGACCTTTGGACCATGTTGACAATTTTGACCCTCAAAAACCAATAGGGCCGTCTTACACTATACTGACAAAATATAGACCATATAAATTGGTGAAGTTTCGATGAGATCGTTTAAAATTGTGACTTGTAGGCGACAAACAGACAGAGGGGGTGATATACAACATAACCTCATTCACCTTTCAGTGCAGGGTTATTAAATGTTTCACGATTTTGAAAGTTTATTCAAAGTTTTCTATGCATGGATAAAACTACTTGGCGTAGTTCTTCAACATTCAATTTTGGGTTGATCTCGTGGTTCCACACTGGAGGTAGGAAGGCAAAATATACCGTTGTGATCACATGAGAAAAAAAATTCCAGTTTGAGATAATGATCGCCCAATAACGAAAAGGAAAGCCAAAGAGGTACGCAGATACTCACTAGGTGTAATGCCTGGAATTTAAATTCCAAGCAACACTTAGCTCTAAACTGTCTCCACCACAGGATTGGATTATACACAGGCACGGTGATTCATCACTGTGGTGTGGTTTTCTCGGATGATGATAAACTAGAGCGTACACAATATATCTGCCCCATTCACCTCACCCACTCTCCCACCTAACAAAATCCACTCTCTCTCTTGTTTTCTCTGTCTCTCCTGTCTTTTCTCTGTCTCTCTCCCCCCGGTGTTCGGAGTCGTAATTTTCGTGTGTGGTGTCATGGACGGACAGATATGCAGCCTCTCAGATGTGTGGCGAGTTGTCAGTGTGTTTTGTACCCCTCCTGCCAACCTCCCCACACTACTCCCTCCAATAACTTTTTCTATATCCTGTGTGTTTTTTACGTTTATTTTCACTAGAATCTGACCAAGCTTTTGCCTTCGAGCGAGAGAAAGTTGAGAGCGGGCCGCTCTAACTCTGGGTGCGGGCATACTCGTTTTGACGATGCTTTGTTAGCCTGTTTGCCACAATAAAGCCATTTCTGTATTTATTTTTATTGTTTGAGCCTTATTTCAAGTTTGGTATACCAATTCTTGTCCGGTTCGGACAAGAAGGGGGTGATAATGTCGGCCAATCATGGCGAATGCTCCCCCAAATCTGTAGTGAGGCATGCGGGGATTAACCAAGGAAGCAGCGTTTGTGTGCGTTCCTCCCGCAGGAGTTCCCGGCGAGGTTATTATCCTCATGCGGTAAGGAATATAAATCAGTGTGAAAAATAAGAACGTGCGCATGCGTATGAAATCGAAAGTGGTTGTTTATTAGTATTCTGATGTTTCACATCGTATCATGAAGGTCGTGAAAGTACGGGGCAATGAGGAACGAATCGAAAATCCACCGGGGGGGGGAACATATTCCCACATCTATTTTTTTTAGCCAGGGGGAAACAAGTATATTCTGTCCCCCCCATTAAAAGGATTAAAAACAATTTCGAGTCGCATGCCTATTGACAAATGCAAAATCAAACAATAGCTGGTTGATAGCGCGTATAGCCCTTCATTGCTATTCTAGTCATTATAAACAATGCAGGCCCGCACGCTGTGATACCTCATGTACTGTACAGGTACTGTATGGTGGCATAGTTGGGGGCGACGGTATAAAGTACAAAATATCATGTACACTACATCGCCCCCTATAAATAACATGGCCGCTTCACCCGTCTCTTTCTTTGTGCTTTGCTGAGGTGGCGCTCTATGCTGCAGGTAAACCACGTAGACAAATTAGTTAAACGGCATAATTAGACGGTGGATACTGTAACTCGTGTTGGCTGGGTGGCATTCGTGTTCTAAAAACAACCCAAACCGTGCCACAAGAAAAACGTTAAATTGTGAGCGTGGCCCCAGTCCAGGCTCTACCGAGGACAACCACGGGGATTAATCCCCCATGAGTGACAAGCTCGTGTCCGATAATGCGTGCGTGTCGTAGCATAAGTTAAGACTGTGTAAGAATGTGCGGGATAACTCTGCACTGTCGTCTTTTGTAAATATTGCATGCCTTTTGCCACCCCACTGTACATTTGCAATAAATCCCATACTGTGCCACATAACTTTTCCTCGCTCTTGTTTAAATAAATGTGCCTGTGAGAAATGTACCCAGCTCATTTTTGTCTTTACCTCCATTGGTCTAGCATGGCCCACACCCAAGCTTAGCCGGGAAGTTATTCCCCAAAATCTGTTAAATAACTGATGCGGACTTAGGAGCTTCGCTCGGCTGCACCTGATACGGGAAGTAACTTGAGCAACGCAAGTATGCATCGAGGGCACGATTCCCCAATAAGGAGATCACGTGTTCCCAGGTAAACGGTTGTCAAACAGAGGACCCTGGGACACGTGGTCAAGTTATTGGCATTCACTGTCGATTAGCGACCTGCAGCGACACACAGCCGGCAAT
>CM068952.1:54052178-54065954 GCA_035128595.1 Eptatretus atami
TTCAATTACCTCACGCTTTGATTTATTTTCATTATCACTCATCGAGTTATTTTCATATATGAACTTCATTGAATTATTTTTATTCACATATTTGATACGTGTTTGTCTACTCCTTGTGGGTCGAGGATACCTGCGTGGTTTTCCGTCTGGTACACCTCCTGCTGCCCTTCACATAATCTCCAAGGATTTCTCGGCTGTTCGCCTTCCAAGTAAAAACTGTTGGCTATCCATCCCAGGTCGGTGTTAACCGGCGGGACCACAACAGTACATTATAAAAATAAAACGGTGGAAAACCCTACTTGTGTTTTATCGTTAAACCTGGGGAAGACAAATTCCTCCATTGACACTGACTGAATGAGTGCTCATTCTTGCGTTAACCCCTTCCCAAAACTTTGAGCGCCCCGGGCCCGACGGGAATTCGGCGTACCCACAACGCCCAGGCGTTTGTGAAGGCTTGTGATTGGAACATAAGCCTTCGGGATTTTTGTTTTTTTTTTTTTTTTTATTCCCCCCCCCCCACAAAAAATTTTGGAACAACAAAGCGGGTGTCGAGACAGGACGATTTTGGGAAAGGGAGATATGGATTATAATTGTTGATCATTTGATAGGGGCTTTTTCAGGTAATCGTTTTAACTGGCAGGCACTGTGCATAGTATTGATTTTTTCGTCAAAATGTTTCTTTCGATATTCATTGCAAACCAACAAATTGGCCAGGCAACGAATGGTTAAACATTACCTTCACTATTTTAAGAAAAAATATGGAAATTGGACAAAGGTTCACCCTCTGTCTCTGACTTAAATCGCTGATGCTTTCTTGAGATGGTGAATGGAGAACACACGGCCTATAAAGGGTGTGAGGGAAAATAAAACAAACAAAATTAAAAGAAAATATGATAAGGCCCGTCAAACAAGAACACCTGTAATATTTGACAATTAACTTGGTCAAGATGCATTCATGCTTTATAGATCATATAAATTATTTAATTATGTGGTAACATGTGACCATTGTTTTCTGATTATCCAAAGTTATGACAGTAAAAGATCAAGAGTGTTTGAACAAGGATTATTCCCACACGTTTTAATTACCATTAAACACATCCAAACAATAAATCATTTGCAAAATTTCCTTGGATCTCAACAAGTTAAATAAAAAGAAATTAACCAATGTTGGCGGTTCAAAAAAACGCATGCGTCCCAGCCCAAAGGCAATGGCAGCCCCCAACATAGTGATTCCCCCAGGCAGTCTTCGTGTTGCAGTTAAGACCTTTCCCTCGCGTCCAGTGGGTTAACGGGATGAAGTGTGTTGCGTGGATCTAATAGCTGGGTCAATTAACTAATCTTCAATCTCTTATTGTGATTTTCAAATCCAAATCCTTCCTTTTAGCCATTGGTAACAATCAAATAAGGCAAGAGCTACTGCCACGCAAAATGCGATGAGTAATGAAGCACACACGAGCCCCCGTGGTTGGAATCAACAAAAGACAATTACACAACGTACCGCATTAGTGGTATCGTACGCCATTATTTCATTGCAATCTGCGTGCCAATTCCCACGGGCATTCACCTTGCTTCACTCCTCGCTCACCAAACCTCACTTCCTTCGACCACAACGCCCCCGGAACATGGAAAAATATTCCCGCACCCCTTGACCTCTGCATCACCACAATTTGCCACTATACAGAGGAGTGTTGCACGACCTCAGTCCGTCTTTCGACCCCAAAATGCGGGCCAAGAGAAACAAGACAATAGAATCGACCACATCTCGGCCGGGGGATGCCCGGTTGAGCACGCAGGATGAATTACGAGCTCGTCCAGTTCAACCAGACACGGCAAGAGAGGGTGGAGAGAGGGGTCGTGGAGGGCAATCCGGGGAGGTTCGGTACGCCTGGTGTGACTTTTTGGTCATGAGAGGGCCATGGCTTGTGTGGTGGTGCATTCTATTGCATTCAGACGCTTTTGGAGCCGGCTCGAACCAGAGGTGTCAGACTCATTTTACCCCCCACTATCGATTGATCAGAGAGCTCTGAGCTTCGAGCCGCATGGGTGAATGAGACCAATTTACCGAGCCCCGAAGACACGAAGCAAAGGCATGGCATTGGGGCGGGCTTTGGCCCAATAGAGAAGCAGGATTGGGAGGTCACAGCATAGTCAGCTTTTGGGTCGTTCCACCCCACCTTCGCCCGGGGTTTACAGAGGTGGAACCCTTGCCCCTCTTCTTCTCGCTCTTGGCTCTTCGTTTCTTCTGCCCTTTGCTGGGTCTTCGCTGCCATTGGGACATGCTTTCTTTCTTTTGAGGAACGTGTGCGGCACTTGCCAACGAGTGTGGAGCGCACCGGCCACGAGCCAGGCAAAATGACTAAAGCCGGAAACGTAACGCACCAATCTTGAGTGGAACGCTGAGGCAGAGCGTTTCCACGAGGTACCACGCTACAACCAACAGACCTTGCATGACTTAGGTTAAGGAACCTTTCCACCTCACGTCTTCTCTCCATCACTCTCTTTCCACCCCCTCTATCCCCCTCTTTTTGGACCACAAAAGAGCATCATTACGACTTGCAATCCCATTTTTCCTCTTGGCATGACACCGCAACCCCCAAATTGACTCCACCACACCTTTCCACTCCCAAACCTTAGGGACCACCAGTAATTCCTCCCCCCTTACCTCTCCTAGCATTATGGGTTGCGGTTGGTTCTGCCGATACCACACCAGGTATTGTGAGGGCCGTTTTATCCTATCTTCTCTTATACTCTCTGGCTATTATCTAATCTTCTCAGGTGTGTGTGGTGTTGTGGTGTTGTGTGTTGTGTGTTATGGGCCTTGTCCTACTTTAAGTTAGTTTGTTTAAGAAAGTTCTAATGGGATAAATCTGCTTCTTGTGTTGCTTTTGTAACATTGCTGGCCTTTTGTCGCACCCCACAAATTCCTTGCTATCCCTGCTGAAGATTACCAATAAACCCATTTCCACTGTGCCAACCCACATTACCTTTTCTTCGCCTGATCTGTAAATAATGCTTTATTATAAATGTTCCCAAGCCATTTTTCCTCTTTACTAAGCCAGCATGGTTCCGTACTCTAATCTCGCCGGACGTTATTACCCATCAATGTTTTTTCTAGCCGGTTACGTTCTTGGCAGCTACGCTCGGCTGCATTCTGATCTGGTTAGGTATTCCAGTTTGAGGCAAGAGCGTTACTGGGCGTTACCCAGTATTAACCACATGACCTAAGAGTAACGGCTTATCAACGGAGGAACCCTAAGGTCAACGTGTGATTATTGGTACACTGTCGATAGCGAAAACCTAGACGTGTCACATTGTTATGTGTGCGGATGCCTGTGATTCCGGAGAGTCTGGTGGAACACGCGAGTAGTTCACGCCCACTTGTTCTTCCTCGCCCCCGACCCCGGTTCCGCAACAATATCAATTGAACAGGATCATTTAAAAATTGAATAGAAGAGTGAAAAGTGGTCAGGGCACTTGGGTAATGTGGGATCACTGTGTATTACTGATTGCCCTTGTGAATTTATCTTTATTGTAAATGCCACTGTATAGTCAACATAAAATCTTCTCTGATCCCTTGTAAAACTTAGTTGCTTCCAAATCATAAGAATGTCCTTTCCTTTTGTACTTTCAGTTTACAAACAGATGTGGTTCAATAATTGAGAGTTATTTGTCACAGTGGACTACCAATGGGTGAGAGACGTGATTAGTTACTGAAGACATGTTTTCTCGTTTTACAGGGAACAAAAAGTCATGTTAATAGACAACAAGGGTTTCTGGCCAGTATTTGATCATATCGATAGCTGGTTATTTAATTTGGTTTGCTGTTGTTGCATTAGCAATGAGCAGAGCAGATCTATCACAACAAAACATCGAGATGGCTTTCATTTGGGGTCTGAAAAAAAGAAGAATAATAAAAAGATTCCTCGTGACAGATGTAAAGGAAAAACCTTGGGAATCCAATTGTGTAAGGGCACAATATGAACACGAAGATTTTTCTCCATCGATGCTGTTGATGTTGCTCTCTAAACCGATTTGGTTTTCACTGCCGGACACACTCAAGCAAGCAACTTTAAAGGTTAGGCAGATTACTGAGTACATCTTTACAAAAAACGCAGCTTTCGTATATGTGGTAGTATTGTATGCCAAACTCCACGATAAATACGTACTATTGCAATTACCTTTTAAACCTTTGAGGATTAGACCTTATACCCTCACTTACTCTTTGGAAATACCCTTACCCTTAGACATGATAGATCCCTTTGGGACCATTAAACCCCTGACCCCAAGATTAAATTCTGGGTTCTCCAAATGGTTTTTGTTACAAATCTCTACACGAGGTATGCAATTTTTGCCCTCCATCGATGGACATTGACCCTGCTTAGGTAAACAGAAAGGGGATAACCTTTAACCTTAGACCTTCCTTCTTTCGACCTGCACACCCTAGAGACCCCTTGAGAAACTTACACCGCCTGAGACTGTAGGGGGACCCTTGATCCTTTCAAGCCCCATTATAAACCGCTTTGATAAACTACCGGGCGTAGATGGCGTGCGCCTGTATCGGCTACTCGGAGCTTTGGGTTGGAGGGATCGCTTGAGGACGGAGCTATGGCGCTGCGCTGGCTCGCTATGGAGAGGGTGGTAGCGCCAGAATCATGGCGGAAACCCAATCCCTATCCCATGTGTCGTAAGAGGCGAACAGGGTTGCGTAGGAAGGCATCCGGCCGTAAAAAACCTATTCCAAATCGTATGCGAATTCATAACGGGATGGAATCCCCCCCGTGGGGTGTTTGGCGCGACCCCCTAACGGGAGCAGCCCGAAAAGAAAGAAGATACGACTTTGATAAAACTATTTTAGGACCCTCACACTATTGGAAAGTACCCTTTAGCCTTATTAAACCTTAAACCCCATACACCCTTTGAACCCCTTTAGATTGCTTAAGGACCCCTTGACCCTTTAAATGCTTTAACCCCGAAGACACTTCAGAACTCCTTAGTAGCCCTACAAAGCCCGTTATCGCATGTAAAGTAGATTTCTATCACGTATGTAATATTGTTGCGGTTTCTATAAACCCGCATGTCTCCGTCCGAGAAAGGTACACAACATACAGAGATCCAAGGTAGTTTAGTGTATTCATCAATTGTGTAATTAATTATCCTTCCATATTGTCCAAGTGGGTTAACATGGGAAAGAATGCATGTGCGTTAGAGGCTCTGTTATTTCCTTAATCTTCAATCTCTCTGGCACTTCTTAATTCCATTTGTCTCTCTCACAGAAAATGCAAGCAATAAAGCTGCAACATGAATCATAAAGATTGACACCAAACCAACAAAAGCGCACTGTTGCGTGCCTCATTTGCATCTGCGCGCCATTTTTCCATTCAAAAAACTGCACGGCCAATAATTCTCAAACTTGCCGTCTCCATCCTCCGCCTTCAATTCTGGCTCGCCATACAGCCACAAACATTTCAAGACAACCACTTCATAACGACGGACCAAAAATAGCCGCAACAACTTCACGCTTACATTTTAATACAAACCCAACAACACTGTTATAGACGACAATCGTTACAAGAAAATTCCACCTCTTCGCCACAACACCACATTTACATCTCTTTACTACAGAATGCCACAAACGATTATACTTTCCTACTTCGCCACAACCGCCGCAAACTGCCACTTATTCATGAACATTTCCGCACCAGGCCTTTGGAGGGAATGCTGAGGAGGACAAGCGTTGGGTTATTACGGCGCATAACGCAACGGGAATTCATGCGCTGGAGTTCGTTGAGAATACGGAGGCCGCAAGGGAATTTCCCAAATCCCCGTTTCAGGGCTACAAGCTCTCTTCACCAATTTCCAAAAAAAAATCCAAAAACCAAGGCCTCATGTTTGAAGTGGAACTTTGACGCATGACCAGATCGAGCGAGGCAAACCTGAAAGCCCATTTCCACGTTCAGGGCCTTGACGGGGCATGGCTACCACATCATAATGGACCAATGAGGAAGCTTGAATTCACAGGGGTTCTCATTTGATTGGACTTTTTGCTCCTCCCTCATCCAGGGCTTCTTAAAAAGCCACAAACGCAACTTTGTTAGATCAGAACGAGCCAGGGAGGGTAGACAGACTTGCCCGACGCCAGCGACACGGGCAAGAAGGCTTGGCAGACATTCAGACCTCGCCGGGGAAAAAGGCGGCAAGAGGACAAAGCCATATCAAAACCGAGGTCGAGAAGAGGAAGGGAGATGGCAACCACAACGTCAGCGTGACAAGGGCATGGGGATTCACACTTCATTATTATGAAGCGGGGGGCTCTTCATTTCCATCGACGCTCAGTTTGGCTGCATCCACACGCAAACCTTAACATTAAAAGATTCTCACACTTTACGGATGAGAGGTCTTTCTCTTATGCATTATTTCTCCCGCGAATCTATATCTCATCGACTATGTGACGCAAAGTGCAAGAGCAATCGACCGGGCGAGCCAACCAAGAACATTCTGTTTCAGACGAACTCAAGAGCAAACTTGTAACTGACCTGCAACCTCACATCTTCCTCTTTACCACCACGCTGCAAAACCACGTTTGCATTACACTCGGCACTTCTCACTCAGCACCCCCAGACCACCCTTCAGTATTTCTCCTCCATTTCCCTTTCCTCGGCGTTTTGGGTTGTGCAGGATCTGCGACCACACCAGGTATTATTGCAGAGGTCGATTCATCCTCAAACTGCTGTCTATCTTCTCTGGGCTATATCTCTAATTTTCCTTGTGTGGTTGTGTGTTGTGTGTGTGTGTGTTGTGTGTGTTGCGTGCGTTGCGTGTCGTGCATAAGTTAAATTGTAAGACAATTGTTGCGGGATAACTCTGCACTGTCGTCTTTTGTAATACTGGCATGCCTAATTTGCCACCCCACTGTACATTTGCATATCCCATACTGTTGCAATGGCCACTTAACTTTTCCTCGCTGTTTAAAATAATGGGGGCCTGTGAGGAAAGTTACCCAAGCTTCATTTTTGTCTTAACCTCCATTTGGTCTTCTTAGCATGGCCCACACCAAGCTTAAGCCGGAAGTTATTCCCCAATCTGTCTTAAATAAACTGATCGAACTTAGGCTTCGCTTCGGATTGCACCTGATACGGGAAGTAACTGAAGCAACGCAGTATGCCAGGGCACGATTCCCCAAAAGGAGGATCACGATGTTCCCAGGTAAACGGTTGTCGAAACAGGGCCCGGACACTGTCAATTATTGGCATTCACTGTCGGATTGCGACCTTGCAGCGACCAACACAGCCGGCAATTCCCGTTGAGTTCCGGGAGGAGGAACCAGGGACAGTCTTCCCTCGACAATCATGTTTGTTAGTGGGGCCGGGTATCGGTGACGAGGCATAACCGCCCAGGTGGAGCCAGTAGGTCCGGCGCTCTGACCGATCACCCAAATTTGATCTAACTTCTCGGAAAACTCCGAAAAGAGTACGGGCCCTTATCGGACCGTGAGAAGGCTAAATTTCTACCACGTGGTACAGGGTTATTTTGCCAATTTTTCAAAAATACTGGAGATAACACGATGGGTACCGAGTCTTCCACAACCTTGAGCACCGTACGGAACGAAGCCGCTAGCGTACTCAACCGTGTGTGACCGGCGGGCCACGTCACCAAAGTTCCCATCGTTCCAAACTATCCCCGTTACGTCGGCAACCGCCATGGGCTAATTCTCAAACACAGTAACCGTGTAACCAATAAAAGAAACAAAAAATACGAATCCATACATTAAAACATGGGTTATTTAACCAATAGGGAATGAGCCAGCAGTAAAGAGGGCCAGAGTTATCCGGATTATAGAGCATGTGTGCTACAGCACGGGAACTATAATACCTTTTCCTACTTATTGGGGCACTGGGACAAAAACACACCAACCCACACCCAAAATAATCTGACCAAAGGCGATCTTATTGAGGCTGTCGTCGGAAACCTGTTCCACCTCCGTGTGTCTTTGCGATCTTCGGGGACGGGAACTCGAACCCGGCAAACCTGGAACCGTCTGCAGGGCCCTTGTCGACGACACTCACTAGGCCTGGATTTGCCAGTTCCAAAACTGGGGCCATGGACTGGACGCCCTTCTTCCACCAGGATGATTCTACACATGATCCTCCAAACTCGCGAATGCTGCCTGCCACAGCACACCGCTCTCTCCCTGCTCCCTCGTCCAGAACCCCCCTCTTATTGTGTTCAGGCACGACGAACCTCCTTTTTTCGCACTCGCCTCCGTATTGGACGGTCCGTCTCGGGCGCGAATTCGTCGCCGGATGCCTCCCGATGGGCCGGGGCCAAAACACTCATTCTGGCTAAGCGGAAGCCGGCGCTGAGGTTGCTCAGCTTCCTGGTTGGACAAGGGGAGCCCGCTGCCCATTCTTGGGAGGGTCTCATTGAGTGATAAGTTCCTGGTTGGACAAGGCACGCCCCTGCCCTTCTGGGCGGATTCTCGATCTGACGTGAAGAATCTCTCCACCCCGTACGTGATCCAAACACAACGTTAGCAATGGCGTCGGCAGAGCGAGGGAAAGATGAACGGCTTGGCGTTGATGGTGGTGTAAAAATAACGAAAAAGAAAACCTTGACTTATTAAAAATAACTCCACAGCGCGTTAGGAACATTTTATACCCATTAGACAAGGGGAAAAGGGAAGGCTAATCTAAATCCACAATTACTTCATATAATGCAAGGCTATAGGACCGTATGTTGAGTTTCAGTTTAACTTCCACTCGCGAACATTGTATTGGTATGTATGGTTATTGTATGTATGTATGTATCCGATAGCATCCCCTGGTGGTCGTTCGTTGGCCAGAAGTTAATCGGGAAACGAACTAGAAATCAATCAATGAAATATTGTCCAACAAATATTTATTTTTTGAAACTAATTTAAATATTGCAACCATTTCCGAACATGGTATATACGAGCTGAGAAGAAGAGTATGTATGTATTTTCCAAGGACCTGTCGTAATCAGGCCTTCAAGCTATCTACATAATAAAAAACGAAAAAATACAGTGAAAAGCCTGTGAATGAAGCCATGAAGCGAGAGTTGAAAGCCTCTGTTGGCCAATGCGACTTTATGTCTCTTCATTATGCACTGTTTGACCATTCAGTTTGGCACCGTTGACGGTACGAAATTCATTGATAATTGAACACCTTTAAACCTTAAATCCTTAGACCACTGAGACCCCTTGATATACTTTCGTCCCTTGTTAACCCATAGACCTTCCCTAGATACCTAAACTCATACACCCCTGAAACCCACTTATAGACCTTGAAAGATTTTATACCCTCAAACCGTTGCAACCCTTGATGACTGCTTACGACCCCTTTAAAACCAAAAACACCTAAAAGACTCCTTCTACCCTTTTTCACCAATTTATCTTAGTAAACTTCCCACTGGTATCTTTGCGTATTGACCCATAAAATGATGACAGTAGCACCTGATATGGAAGGAAGGAGGAAGGAAGGAGAAAAGGAAGGAGGAACCCTTATAACTCCTCACACTTATTTAGACCTTTGGAACCGTAACTACTATTGAACATCTCCTTAGACATTTTTAAGACCCTTCAGGGAACCTTTTATAGACCCCATAAGACCTTACTACATATACACTTTAAAACCCTTAGACCCGTGTATGCAACATACCCCTTAGACTTTTTTAGAACACGTTAGAACCTGTTGACCCTCCAAGACCCTCAAAGGACCCACTTCCAAGGGACCCCTGCGTGACGTGGCCGTGTTAGCTCTCCACAAGAGGGGGGGAAACCCTCGACACATTGTAATCAAAAAAACAAAAAAACAAAAACAATAACACACCACACAACATCCATATATTCTTACAATTATACAGACCTAACTTCTTTTACCTCCCACCACGAAGGTGAAGGACGTGATGTTTCACCCCTTCTGTCTGTTTGCTACTGCAAAAATTCGAAAGATTTTCAAGATACTTGGTTCGTTCGATTTAGTTTATTGTCTGTCGTGTCTTCTCCTGTCTCTCTTGTTGCGACAGAAACAAAGTTTCTAAATCTTCAAAACTTCACCACATGGTAGCATTTGCCACAAGGCAAGAAGGCCTATTGTTTGAGTCAAAAGGTTCAAACACACTTGGTGTGATTTCTAAAAAGCTCTATTTTCATCTGATTCACTTTAAAATTTTAAAGGGATTTATATTTCAGGGTCAATAATTCAACCAGCCAATTTTTTGAGTCAACATAGACAAAGGTTACCTGAGGTTGGTGTTTCTAAAATCCCTCAATTTTCATTCTGAATTCACGTTGAAACTTGCAAGAGGAGTTGGGGGGCGCATATTTGGTCATGACATCAAACCACCTATTATTTGAGGTCAAATTTGTTTTACGGATTTTTGCAAGATACTATCTGCATGATGACATCTTGTGCTTGGGTGTTTTTTTCATTTTTTGGTTTTTTTTTTTGGGGGTGTTTTTTTGTTTGTGGTGCAGGTATATCTCAAAAGTTGTGACGGCTTCCGGGAATCACGTGGATGAAATTTTGTGGAAACAGATTTGGTCTGCAACAAGGGCCGCCGACACACTACACATTAGACATTTTGCGGCTGAAGATTCTGGTCGATCACCGACAGCACTAAAGAATATTTAACTTGATTCTCTTCACCATTGATGAGACGTAGTGGCTAAACCGATATAAGCACGATATCTCAAAAAACTTGTACGGATCGGATGAACCAATGGGAACATGTGGGTGTGTAACAGAAGAATTGATTTCCATTTGGAGAAGATCCGATCTGATAATTTTTTACTTGAATTCTTCACCATGAGATTGGGCTAACGGATACACCAGCCGATGTCGCAAAAAAGGTTGTGTACGGGATTTGGACGAACTTGGTCGACCACATTGGTGTGGCAGGGACAAAATGATTCAATTTTGGTGAGGTCTGAACTGAATCTTCGGATATGAGAAATTCTGCTCGTCTAAACTAAATTTAGTCCTTTCATTTTTAGCATTGATACATCTCTGCTTCCTAAAGTTGCTTTTGACATGACGTTCGTATAGCGTAAGATACGATACAAGATGTGGAAACCAACACAGACGCCATAACACAACTTAAATAATTTCAACTGTTAACCAATTATGAAATTTCAAAACTTGCTTGCCTTTTTTGTGGCTCAATGAAAGAGGGGCAGATTTGTTCAATATGGCCTTGCAACTTAACCCTCATGAGCAAAGCCAAAGAAGGCACAAGGGTATGCACAACTCTCACTAAAATAATTAGTGAACTTTCAAAAACAATATAGCAATAATAAAAATAGATAAGCATAAGAAAATCATGTAAGAATTTAAGGAAAACGAACAAGAACATGGCAAAGAATGAATAGTTTCATAGTTCTGGGTTAGGCAGGGCATGTGTATCCGTCAGGCGAGTAACAACCGCTTAGAGGAGCAAGTAGTCGGCTCCAACCGACACCCGGGAAATTTTAGGGTTCGTGACCGGATAGTCGGAAAGGGCACGGGTCCCTTGGACTGACATGAATCCCGAATAATTGAGCGTGGCGTGGGTCAATTGCCAAACTTCAATATACCTAAATTACCCACGCGGGCAAAGCTTACAGGGGAATTCACACCCTCGGACAACCTCTGAGCGGAACGAGCCTTTACGTGCGTGCCCAGAACCCCGTGGGTTTTGTAAACCCGATGGAGTCCAAGGCCCGATCGGTCCAAATGAAACAATTTTACTGCGGAAACAGCTCGCTATTTCTAAATACACACCCTGCCAAACCAATGAAAAGACAGCACAGAACACACGCAAGTTGTGAACATTTAACCCAAAGGGATATTTATTTAACAACGGGGACCAAAGGGAGGCATGCAAGAAGGGAGAGTTAAGCCGAATAGAAAATTAATTACAAGGAAGTAAAAAACACTTACACAATCCACTTATCAGACTGCCCACACACAAACACACACACACACACACACCACACACAACCCACGACCGGGGGTCTTCTCCGTGTCCACGAGCTGGCGAAAACAGGTCCTGTCCGCTCGTGCCGGCCCACCAGCCGACTCCAGAAACCACCCACGAATGGGACCCATACCCACGACCCGAAGTCCACAACCCACGAACGAGGCTGCTCAACTCACGATCACGCACTGGCTCAGACCGCCCAGCCACGACCATCGTACGGACTGCAAGAACGCTCTTCGACAAACCACAGACCGCGCCACCAATCGCCACGATCAACCATTCTGCTTGAACGCTGGTCCCAGACAAAACCACACTCCTCCATCTTGAAAGGAGGGAGGACTTCCCCGCCACTCACATCTGATTGGAACGGTGTGGTTGTTCAGGCGACTCGTGGCGGCCTCTCACGATTGGCGGGGCACGCCGTGTGTGCTCGCCCTCCATCTCCAATATGTGCCGAGGGGAATAATTGCTCTTCTGTTCCTCTCGGGCGGAAGCTTCGACCCGAGGCGATGAGAAGGCTCCGCCCACGTCCTCAGCCAAAAAACACGTGCTAATGGCGACTGGGGTCGAGTGCAGGACGCGCGCTATTAGCTGTCGGGATGTAGGTGTAGGTAGATGATGTAGTTAAAAAATCTAAGTAAAACAGACTAATACAACTAATCTAGCGCACACATGTAATTCCCATTAGAACAAAGGGGGATTCTCAAACTGTAAGGACATCATACTTATCGAGAGATAACTCATTGCGACCTGAATGTTGATGTGCGCAGGTATTCACAGATTCGTAACAACTACCCCACCCCCTTTTTACAGACTCGTCCTGAGTCGTCATCAATTTTTTGTGTGCCATTGCAGGATGAAGTTTTTTTCTCTGCTAGTACGGTTTGTACCTGCTCGGATTACCTGAGAGTGTGCATTGTTACCACTGTCCGCAAAATAAAATAACCTTGTGCGGCTACGTAACTAAACTAACCAGACTCACGCAGCGGACAACTCAACTCCAATTGCCGCGCCGCTAAGACAGACACACAGGGGGGTTGCAAAACTTCTTTACATTTCTCAACTTAATCATTTAGCAGACTAAACCATGGCCCAGGACGTTTGTTTATCTGTTGGGAAAGCAAGAAAAAGTCCTTGTGCAGGAATGAACACAAAAAAATGGATGCATGGGCCTCGCGCAAACGCGAGTCCCCATTGTGCTGGTCTGCCTGCAGTGCAGTCCTTTGCGACACTCTTGCTGGGATTGTGTCCTGGCGCACACCTGTATGACGTTGGTGACACAGGGGAGCAATTTGTGTACAAGTGAGGCAAAGCGGTGCTATGGGCTGTTCAAAAGGCAAAGCGCAAAGGCATAATGACGGCAGGGCGAAGGCCAAGGCAAAATTGCGGACTCAGTCACTGTGGCCCACTAAACAGGCCCGGTATATGAAGCTGGCCGGCCTATCTAGTCTGAGTCCTGAGGTTGTTGGAGGGAGCGTGCGGGTTGGTGCTGGGCCGTTCCAGCAAAACAGCTCGGACGGACCTACCCTACTATCTCTCCCCAACCTATCGCCTTTGCCTGTCTTTGTCCATACCCACTCCCTTAGTTGACAACAAGAAAACAACAAAAATTTTATTATATATTTTTTAATGTTTTTCTTTATCATGGCTTGTCCCGAACCCTCCCATTGTCCTTGTCTGGCTAACCTATCCTGTCAGTCTACTCCCAACCCCTAAGATCCTTTTCGGAAGGGAATAAGAGAGAGACTAGCGTCCTGTCTTGAGGCCCAATGAAGCCCCAGAATAGCCTCCTACATAATT
>CM068952.1:54084759-54096196 GCA_035128595.1 Eptatretus atami
AACATTCATGTGACAGAACATGCATATAGGTATTTATGTTAAAGGGAAACCCAAACAATATATATATATATATATAATATATATTTTTTTTTTTCTGAGAAAATCATTAGTCATGGTCTCGTTGAAAGGGAAGGGGGGGGGGGGGGTGGGGAGTATTTTTTCCAAATTTTCTTTTTTCCAATTAGAAAGTGTCTAAAAAAAGTCCGAGAGTGTCTATTTTCGATTTGCCAGTCGTCGTCACACTTAAATCCATAAGTTATTCCGTACGGTGGGTTTACATAGAGAAACAGTGCCTGTCTCGCTCGGATTCAGAGACTGATTCCAAAGTTATTAGCAACTCTGATACAGTATGTAAGACTGAGCGATGCTGTCTGACAAAGGCTGTGTCTTAAGTGGCAAAGGTCTGAACAAGTATGTGTGTTGAGAGAATTCCTGCAACTCGATCAGAACAAACACTTCATTCAGCACTTTGGAACAATTTATTATTTTATCTCCTATGATCATGAAGGTTTTGATCAGAACTGCAAAGCTGCTGGCAACAACGCGTTTATTTTATTGGACTTTTTAACGTCCTGTTGCCTGCCGCGTTGTGCTCCAAATTGAAATATTATTGTGGTTTACAACCTGAATATTGTGCTGAAGACTTCTTGATAAATTGACGTGCATGCGTTGCTGAAGAAATTGAACAATGATCTGTCGACCATCTACAGTATTGATGATTCTTCCACAATCCATCGTGGTGGATTCAAGTTTTTTTGCGCACATTCTGTCAGAACGTTGTAATTGTGAACACTCCAGTTGAAGCTGGTGGTTTGATTTAAACTTTTACAAATATTGTCGATTCAACTCTGCACCTTTTGATCGTGGTTCCATGTAATGCATATCGGAGATTCCTTTCCCTGCAGATCTCACTGCATTAAAATTTGAATTAACTCTCATTTGTCCTCATTTTATAACGTTCAATTTTGTGGCAGCTGGAGGCTTTGGAAACCTTGCACATGTTTTGCCTGTCGAGTTGCAGTTCGCAAGTTTTTGGGCAAGTCGATGAGGAAAACTCGTGTCTTTTGTCTGAGGGAATTATGGGTAGCGTGCTGTGAGCAACGGTTCGCAGCGTCGTGCTGAAGGTACAAGCCAGAGCTCTTCAACTTATATTATGAAATGCCTCCTCCCTTTTGTATTGCATAATTTCACTTGAAATAACATCCACACATCTTTGAATGCAATTTGTCTCTGAGCATCCTCATTATGGCGCTTCGTTTTATCTCCTGGAACTTTGTTTGTAAATCAGTACTGTACTTAATCGGGCCTTTGTTTCTCAACAATTTTCCATTGAATCTGTGCACCTTTTCCTGAAATGTCTATTTTTACAGTGGATTTAAGCTCATGGAGAGCTTTTTATATTAGTGACAATAGACAAATCAAATAGCATCTGGGATTTAAAATTCCTCATGCTGAAATGGGAATTTTCAAAATCGGCCATTCTCATGGAATATCCTCTCCTTTGTTTCTTGTAACAATCATGTGTGATGACTCTTGATTCCAATGAATGGCTTGTATTTGCTCATGTACTCCAGTATTCTGTTACCTCAGCTGAGTTGTTCTCTGCTATTATGCCAAATTATGGGCATCAATTTTAACTTTATGAGAAGCCTAGAAGATATGAGGTGATGGATTGGGGGCTCAAACAATACTCTCCTCTCTTTCTCTCTCTCTTTTCTCTCTCAATCTTTCTCTCTCTCATCTTCTCTCTCTCTGTCTCTCTCTCTTTTCTCTCTCTCTTCTCTCTCTCTTTCTCTCTCCTCTCTCTTTCTCTCTCTCTCTCTCTCTCTCTCTCTCTCTCTCTCTCTCTCCTCCTCTCCTCTCTATCTCTCTTCTCTCTCTCTCCTCTCTCTCTCTCTCTCTTCCTCCCTCTTTCTTGTTTCCTCTCCCTTCCTCTTTCTTTCTCTCATCTTTTTCTTCTCTCTCTCTCTCGTCTCTTCTCTCATCTCTCTCTCATCTCTCTTCTCTCTCTCCCTTCTCCCTCTTCTGTCTCTCTCTCTTCTGTCTCCTCTCTCGTCTTTCCTTTTCTCTCTTTTTCTCTCTCTCCTCTCCCTTCCTCTCTCCCCTCTCCTCGTCGTCTCCTAGTCTCTTCTCATCTCCTCTCTCTCTCTCTCTCTCTCTTTTTCTCTCTCTTTTTTTCTCTCTCTTTCTTCTCTCCCTCTCCTCTCCCCTCTCCCTCCCCTCTTTCTCTCTCCTCCTTTTTTTTCTCTCCTCCTTCTCTTCTCTCTTCCCCTTCTTTCTTCCTCTCCTCTCTTTTCTCTCTCTCTCTTTCCTCCTCTTCACTCTCCCCTTCTCCTCTTCTCTTTCTTCTCTCTCTTTTCTCTCTCCCTCTCCTCCCTCTTCCCTCCTCTCCTTTCTCCTCTTCATTCTTTTTCTCTCCCCTCTCCTCCCTCCCTCTCCTCTCCCTCTCCTCCCCCCTCCTCCTCCTCCCTCCTTCTTTTCTATCTCCTTCCTCCCTTTCGTTCTCCCTCTCTCTCCTCTCCCCCTCTCCTCCTTTCTTCTCTTTCTCTTCTCTCTCCTCTCTTCTTCTCCTCTCCCCTCCCCTTCTACCCGCTCTCGACCGCTCATCTCTCTCTCCCCCTCTTTTCTCCGCTCCTTTCTCCCTCCTTTTCTCTCTCTTTTTCTCTCTCTCTTTTTATTCTCTCTCCGCGTCTCCCTCATCTCTTGTCCTCTCCCTCTCCACTCTCTTCTCTCTCCTTTCTCTCTCTCTCTTTCTTTCTCTCCCCTCTTTTCTCCTCTCGTCTTTTCTCTCGTCTCCTCCTCCTCATTCTCATCTCTCTCTTCTCTCTCCTCTCTCTCTCTCCCTCTCTCCTCCTCTCCTTCTCTCGGGACTCTCTCTCTCACTCTCACTCTCCCCTCCTCCTTCTCTCTCTCCTCGTCCTCTCTCTCTCTCTCTCTCCTCTTCATCGGTCTCCATCTCATGAATCTTAATTGAGATTCCACTCACGAGAGTAAAGTTCATGAAAATATTAATTATATTTCAAGCAGATCATTCTGTGAGAATAAACAACGTAGTTTCGCATTGCATTATCTTGGGTTGGATGATATAATTGAGTTGTTGAAGACAAAGTTCCCAATTATCTGAAATTTATTGATCAATACAAATGGTTGTTACAATGTATCATCTCATTGGTGCTGGGCACAACTGAATACGAATGGTCTGTTGCATTTTAGGCACACGCAGACACCTGCTTTCCTGTTTTTGTATACTTTAGTCGAGGCTCGTATGAGAGCTAACACACAACAGCAGCAAGGGGAGCATGAGACAGGAGGGGGGGAGTGAGAAGACAAAACATGGGAACAGAACATATAAGATCTTGGAGGGAAGGGATGGCAGGGAACACGGCGGTATACAGGATGGACATTAAAGACTTTCAGGAGGAAAGCAGGGAATTTGAAGAGGTGGGTTTGGGTGGATATCGGGCGTAGAAAAGATCAAGGATGGAATGGGGATCGATAAGAGGTGGTGGTTTACTGCAAAACGAAGAAAACTTTGAACTCCACATCCAGTCAATGGCTTAGCTTGAACATCGCCTCGGTTACGATTTGCAAAACTTCCCTTCCTTGTGTAAACTTTCTGGTGATCCTCAGAAATGTAAAAAGCGTGGATAGCACAAAGATTTATTGGTTACAATAGTTTCTCATTAATCTTATGTTGACAAAATTCATAAAACCTGCATTTTAACATCGTATGGACACTTAAATGCTGACTATAAACATTGTGGGTGATTGCACATAACATGAGCAAGTGAGAATGTACCTGAAGGAAAAATAAATAAAAATAAAAACTAAAAAATCTTTTTAAAAAGCAAGTTATTTTAGCTGTGATTATAGCAAAGTTTTCACATTTTCACCAAATCTGTTTTGCTTCAAAATATAATGACTAAAAGGCAACGTGAACATCTACATACAACACAAGTAAAAGGGGATAAGGTGAGAGAATGATTCCAAAAAAAACCAAAACAATTTAAGGTTGAAAGGCAGCGAAAAGGATGAGGGAGATAAGGAAGAAAAGGGAGGTGGGAGAGTGGTCAAAGTAAAAATGAATGTGGGTTTCGTAAGAGATAGCAACGAGAGGAAGAGGAGGATGTAGGGGGGTCACAAAGTGGGAAACGGATTATAAAATGCAAAAGGCCCAAAAACACATATTTGCTTCAAACTGTCCTTCACACACAAACAGGGGAAGTCATACTTTGGTGCCGGTGATGAGTCCTTTATTAGCAACTGCAACCAATCAGGTTGTTGCAAAGCATCCAGGATTGTACTTGGCTGAAATTTTTTAGTATTTATTGCCTGCAAAATCTAATGCCAAATCATTAATCGCTAATTAGTTGGTGTTTGAAATGTTTAACGTTGACAAAATAATTTCCTCATTTTCAATCCAATTGATACAATCCAGCTGAGAGATTTTCAATCCAATTGATACTATTATTTTCTCCTTTTTTTGGGGGGGGGGAAAACAAGAAACATTTATTTATTTATAAGTCAAACCAGTCCAAGAAAACCATAATGTTAAAAAAAAAACTACAAACATACACTTACATTTTCTGCTTTAGTTTTCACCCATCCATTTCTTGCCCCTGTCTCAACTTTCCTTCCTCATCAGATCCCACATCCTGGCTGCAAGTAGGAGTAGCAAATACAACTTACATTTATTTGTCCTTATACATTGAGAATCGCTTATTGTCGAGTTATTCTATGTCCTCACCTCAGAAACTCTTGGGTACGATGATGATGCAGGGATAATGGATTGATGCCACAGGGAAGTTTGTCCTCCGCCTGACTGAGCGGAATTTCCTCACCTTATCCAAGTTTTTTTTACCATCACCAGTGCCACAATCTCCTGAAAGAATCACGATGTTGGCAAATCCATTTTCCATTAATTTTTTTTTTAACCAAAACAAAAGCATCCTTTCCTGCTCTTCAAGTCGTTTCATAAATTTCTGCATTTCCATGCTGTCACACTTTCCCATCACTTAACTCTCGATTCACCTTCCACCCTTCACCCGATCTTCCCAAATCCCCTTTTCTCATGCAAATACTGCTCCAACTATTCACCACTCCATTGTGATTTACATCATAGGATGCTTTCACAATGATTGCACACAGAGCATAATGCATAGCACAATTATTTCAACAAACATGGACACCTTGAAGTATCAGGACGCTGTGCACCTTTTATGGACATACAGGAATGAGAGCAAAAGAAAAGTGCAGCTCGTTATATTTTGAACCAATAATAATCGACGCATTTTTACTGCTGAATATGTGGAACAAAGAAGCAAATTTATAGGATTTTTTTTTTTTTTTTTTTGTATACCCATGTCGAGGCTCGTATGAGAGCTAAACACACAACGCACAGCAAGGGGGCATGAGACAAGAGGGCGGGAGTGGAAGGGACAAAACAGTGGGGAACATACACATTAGGTGATTCTGTGGAAGGGAGAGGGATGGGGAGTGGACGGGGAACATGGCGGAAGAGAAGATGGACATTACAGGGACTTTCAGGAAGGAAAGCAGGGGAATTGAAGGAAGTGGGCTTGGGTGGATTATCGGGCGTAGAAAAGATCGAAGGGATTTGATGGGGGTGAGTAAGAGGTGGTGGTGACAGCTGTTTTGAAAAGCCTGGAGGGAAGAATGGAAAGAATAGGTGAGGGAGTTTATTCCAAAGGCGGGAAAAAAGAGGAATGAAGGAGTGAAGGTGAGCAGTGGTTCGTGATTTTGGTAGTTTTACCAGAAGGGGGTTGTTTGGCGGACCTTGAGCGCCCTGTGGCAAATGTGGTGGGGACAAATGGCAGAGAGAGCAGGGGGGAAGGCTGGAGAGAGACGGTAGAAGAACAGAAAGACCACCGACCAACCTGCGGTGATTGAGTGAGAGGCCCAAAGACTCAGCTTCATTGCGGTGAGATGCCGATGATCCTAAATGCCCTGGTTTCGACAGCGTGAAGCCGAGAAAGGTGGGAGGCAGGAGCACCAGCCAGAGGGGAGAGCAGTACTCCATCAGGCTACGGACAAAAGCTTTGTAAGTGGTCAGGAGCTCAAGAGGGCCGAGGAAGGACTTTGCACGACGGAGGATTCCCAGTCGGCGGACTGCTTTTGAGGCGAAGGTTGGAAATGTGACCTTTCCAGGAAAGGTCATGGCAGATAGTGAGACCCAGAAGCTTGAAAGAAAAACTTCTTCCAGAGGATTGTTGAGAAAGTGGATGGGGGGTGTTTTCTAAAGGGTCCTTTCGAAGAGACATAGTGAGAGTGTGAGATTTGTCTGGATTGAAAGACATGTTCCATGTGTTGGACCAGTTTGTGATTTTATCCAATCTGCATGTGAGCGAAGAAGCTGCTGCTTGCCGGTCTGAGGGATGACAGATGGTACGGCAGAGGTGGAGTCATCAGCAAAGAGATATAGAGGATATTTTCCAGAGAGTCGGAGAGATCACTTGATGAAAACCAGAACAAAGAACAGGGCCCAGAACGCTACCTTGAGGAACTCCACCCTGCACAGGAAGAGGGGATGAAAGAACTCCATTTAGGGCCACACCGTTGACTGCGACAGGAGAGGAAGTCTGCGAGCCATGAGTGGAGATGCCTTGGATACCATGGGAAGAGAGTTTGGTGAGTAGTGCAGGGTGCCAGACTGTGTCAAAAGCACGTGAGTATGTCCAGGGATACGGCTCGGATTTCCTGTCTGGCATTGAGGACCTCCATCCATTGATGGGAGAGCAGAAGCAGCATATCAGGGTAGAGTGACCTGGTCTGAAACCAAATTGATGAATCGGAAATCAAGCCATTGGAGAAGAGGAAGGATTTCATGTCTGAAGCGATGATGGATTCCATAACCTTGCTGATGATTGGGAGAAGGCTGATTGGTCTGTAGTTACAGGGATCTTGTTTTGCACCTTTTTTTATGCAGGGCAGTGATGTTAGCAGATTTCCAAGCAGATGGCAGATGACCTGAGCAAATGAGAGGTCGAATTAGAACAGAGAGAGGGTGAGCAAGGGCAGAAGAAAACAGGCTTTGAGGACACGTGGGCCTGATGCCGTCTGGACCGGTTGCAGAATCTGAGTCGAGGTTTGAAAGCAAGCTCTCCACCTTATTAGAAGAAAAGGACACAGAGTCCAGGGACAGTTGGGTGCGACTGGGTAAGGGTGGGTTGAGAAAGTGATGGGTTTGTGTAAAGTGATGGATACCTCCATGTGTCCACATCATTGAACAAAAAGGCAATAAATCAAACTGCAACAATATTTTGGGGATATCACTCTTTCTATTGTTGGCAAGATACTTGCAAGAATTCTTAACGAAGCTGCTTACTAAGCAGGAAGACTTCAGAACAGAATGGCAATGTGAAATGATGATGACAACCTGCAAATCCAAATGAATTCTAAACATGGTGTTAACAACCCTGCAAATCCAGTGAAAAGCGTTGTACTTTTACTGGGTTTAAACAGACATTACCAAAAGCTTATGACTCGGTGAGCTATGAGGTCCTTTGGTAAACCTACCCTCACTTTTGACCGTCATAGATCAGTTTCACCCATCCAGCAGCTTCCCGATAGAATCAATAGTTGCAAAATGCGGGTGAGAAATTCTCTTACACTAGATAAATAGGGAAGAAAGAAACCAGGATGCAACTTGGTGCCCTCTCTCTTCTCAACATGTAGATGCTATCAATCTTCCACCATACTAGTGAATGAACCACAGTGAACTTCTATATAATCTGCTTCAATGACGAGCTGTTCAATCTCCCAAAGAAAAGTACAAGATCAAACTTCTCATAGATTGTCATCAAGAAGCTCCAGTTTGCAGACAACGTGGTCTTGTAGTTTATAGTGAGGAAGACTCCAGACCATCCTGAACTTTCTCAAAGTGTGAGCAGAAATTCATAGATTCCTGCATAAATTTTTCTGGGAAATTTTATTATGATTCCTATTATTATGATTCCTGCATAAATTTTTTAAAAGAAGTACTCTATCTACTGCTCAAGACGAGTCCCCCAGCGCCGAATAATAAACATCAATGACCATGCTTAAAATAAACATTCGGCAGCATCTAATACAACACAAACAAGAGAGTTAACAGAACACATCACTCCACACAGTGTTCAAGTATATAATTCAATTGAAATAAATAATGATTTTAAAGGTCGCATAAAAAAATCAATTCGGGAAGTTTACTGTCATTGATGCAGTGGCGATTACCACCACCTTCTCTTTACGTTACATTAGCTTTTTGTAGCTGTTTGTTGTCCTTTATAACATCTTAAAACATAAGTTTCCTGTTTGAATGATTTGCATTTTGTTTGACTGCCAGGCAGGCAGACAGGGGGGGGGGAATTCTTTTTAATCTCACTCCTCTGCATATGTGCGATCAGGTCGGATTCAGAGCCAAAGTAGACTGTTAAATGGCAGGTTCGTTTTCTGACAAGTGTTCAAAAATATAGCATTCAATTTAAATGATTTTTCTTCTATCAATAACCAACATTTGTCGACAGAATTACAGACAAACGTTAACCTATTCCTTCACCATGCTTTTCACTTCGTGTGCGTGGGGTAATAAACGTCGATGAAACATTTAATCTGATGGACATGCGCTTGTAGCTGAGGTCAACTGAAGTACTTGTGGTTGAAGAGCACAAGGTGTGATTCGCAAATAAATTGAAGGTCGACCAAGCAGTAATAGTCAAATGAACCTTCCTGTTCAGCATGCAACTCAGACACTCACTCCAAGAGAGAGTTTTAAAAAAGTGTCACGTTTTTATTTTTGGAGCTTCACTTGCCTTGGTTGCCATGAATGGATAATTTACAATGAACAAAATTAACAATAAGGTCCATATCTAATGCAGCCTTCTTCAATGCATCTGTTTCGCCAATGGAGGGTGAAGAATGAACAGAAATGAACGAAGTAAAGTTATTTAGGATTATTCATTTTCATTGTAGTCACAAAACATCATGGTGAAATTAATTAATCTTTCATATTTTGTTCTCAAGTCAGCAAAATTGTTCATTGCCAATCGTGGCATTTTCTCAGAAGAGGTGAACCACAATGAGGAAGAAACATGGCTGGCTGGTTGTATCTCTTGTGTCTACTAATGTCCTTGCAATTGAACGCTCAGCGTATAAGGATGCTCCCTAATTCCTCGTCCTTCATGCGTTAAATTACAAGCTCTTCCAGGATCATCATTCGATACGAGAAAAGGAATACAGTTTTTACCGGTCCAGCTTGCCTCTGACAGAAGATCATATGGTGGTTTTGAGAAAACACTTCAAGAATGTCTCAAAAAGTAAGTCAAAAAAAAAAATATATATATATATATATATTTTCCAGCAATCTGTGTGTGTGTGTGTGTGGTGTGTGGTGTGTCTGTCTGTATGTCTGTATGTCTGTATGCGACCGCAGTTCTCGACGACCGCCGGTCCGATCGGATTGAAACTTGCCAGGAATATTGCCGGGGCCCCGGGATGTGCCTTTTCAAGGTTTGATATCAATCGGACGAGCGGTTCCAAGTTACGGCCATTTAATCTGTCCGATCAATGACAGGACATGGTGCTATGACATCACGAATGACGTCACAATTAATGTTTGTTTATTTATTTATTTTTGCACGATTGACGGTCCGATCTGATTGAAACTTGCCAGGAATATTGCGCGGGGCCCCGCCGAATGTGCCTTTTCAAGGTTTGATATCAATCGAACGAGCGGTTCCCAAGTTATGGCCATTTATCTGTCGACCAATCACAGGACACGGTGCTTGACATCACGAGGACGTCACAATTAATGTTTATTTATTTATTTATTATTATTTCTTTGCACGATTGAAACTTGCCAGGAATATTGCTGGGGACCCGCGATGTGCCTTTTCAAAGGTTTTGATATCAATGTCTGTGTGTCTATATTAATATTAATGTCTGTGTGTTTGATAGGGGGGGAGAGAGGGGGAGAGAGGAGAGGGGGGCGTCACAATTCAAGAGAGGGGGAGAGAAGAGGTGCGAGAGAGGGGGGCGAGAGGGGAGGAGAGTTATATAAATTATCTTTCTATAATTATAGTAAGGCGAGAGAGAGGGGGGGCGTCACAATTCAAGTGAGGGAGAGAGAGGGTGCGAGAGAGGGGAGAGAGGGGGGCGTCAACAATTCAAGAGAGGGGAGAGAGGAGGTGCGAGAGAGGGGGGGAAAGAGGGGAGGAGAGTTATATAGATTATCTATCTATAATTATAGATAGGTGAGAGAGAGGGGCGTCACAAATTCAAGAGAGGGGGAGAGAGGAGGGGCGAGAGAGAGGGGGCGTCACAATTCAAAAGAGGAGGAGAGAGGAGGGGCGAGAGAGGGGGGGAGAGAGGGGGGCGAGAGGGGGGGGCGAAAGAGGGGCGAGAGAGGGGGGCGAAAGAGGGGCGAGAGAGGGGCGAGAGAGGGGCGAGAGAGGAGGCGAGAGAGGAGGGGCGAGGAGAGCAGGAGGAACAGGCAGGGGGGAAGAGGAGGGGGGAAGAGACGGGCGAGAAGAGGGGGGGCGTCACAAATTCTTTTCTTCTTTGATACGACGTCACAGATTGATGCTGGGGACCTGATACTGCAGGCACGAAGCTGCACATACTGGAACGCACACTACACGGGCACGCCCCTACGGGCCGCACTAGTATATATAATTACACCATATGGGAGGACTTACGACAGACAGGATATTCTGGAGAGCAGAATACAAATCCGATTTAGCGACGCTTGAGAAAATTCATTGCTCAAGTGGAGCAAAGGAATCAGAGGAAGATCAGAAGGAATGGCTGGTGGAAAATAGTGATGCACTTGTGTGCCCATCATTTCCATTGGACCTGCCAACCAGCCACTCAAATGGCTCCTTAGTCCCACCTGGGTTCAACACAGCACAACTACAGAAAACAACACGTATTTCATCTTTTGGCATCAACGGTCAGCAACCATTATCCTTTGCGGGATGTGACACATCATCCTTTGTCTTTACGCGGGAGTGCCGGCCCACACATTAACCTTCCCTCTTGAGAAAAGGCATGATAACTATTTTTCCCCCTTCCGATCCAATGCTCAACACTACGTTAATCCGTTGAAAAAAATTTTACACACACGTTGATGTGAAAATAAAGAAAAAAACTCATTGAAAAGAAAATTGGATTTAAAATAAACTAAGACAACCAACATATTCAGGTGCCTCAGTGCTATATGTCAATGTTAACATGCTGTATGCAACAATTAATGGGTGCGGCGGACTGGCTGGGCGGCCTTCTCATTTGCAAAATGTGCTGTTTAAGGTTATAATAAAGGCTCCAACACTAAAAGAATAACAAACTTCACCATTCGAGAAAATCGTTTGGAAGTGACGATGTGGGGCGTGCGCACTTGCAAGAGGGATAATCAAATATTGCTCCCAACCTCGTTCTGTGA
>CM068952.1:54181635-54184194 GCA_035128595.1 Eptatretus atami
GAAGCTGAGTCTTTACGGTCTATCACTCGAACCGGAGCAGCGTCGGTGGTCTTATCTGTCTTCTGTCTGTCGTCCGGCCTTGTCCCCAATGCTCTGTCTATGAATCTGTCCCCCCTATGTATTTCCCAGAGTCATTCAAGGTCCACGCAAAAACCCCCGTACTGGCTGAAACTGCCAAAATGTGGAATCCTGCCCTCACTCTTCATCCTTTTTCCCACCTCTCGACAAACTCCCACACTCTTTTTCCAATTCCACTCCTCCCTCCAGTTCTTCAAAACAGCTTGTTCACCACCAATCGTTATCTTCCCCCATCCAAAAATTCTTGATCTTGTACTACCCCGTTAATCCACCTCCTTCATTATCCCTGTAGTACCATCTTGTTTACCCGGTGTACCCCAACCCCATCCCTCTCCCTTTCACAATTATCCCATTGTCTTTGCTTCCCCACTATTTTGTGCTTCCCTCTGCACCCCCTCTTGGCTCCTGCCTTTATACTTTCGTGTTATTATACTCTTACACGGCCTTGACTTGTGATACAAAATAAAACCTGTTAGAAAGCAATAGAGATGGCACACTCTTGTGTTCTTGCCCGAATTGAGTAAGGATGCCATCCCACAATTAATTGGAAGAAACAGCCATCGCTGAAAACCAAACCATTCTCGAACCCAGCTACCAGCATATGTACAATGGACATTTCCAAGATGACTCAAACACATGTGCCACTGTCTGGCAGTTACCACAAGAGACCTGAAAAATAATTATCTATTCGACAACAAATTTCTACCAAATCCAAATGAACCAACCATCTATTATTGTGGACAGAAAGTATGCATGCATGATCTCATCATCTACTCCTCCAAGAGGATTTCACCGACGGATGTATAAACACTTTGAAGAAGTCCCCCTCCCCCCCACCCGAACAATACACCATCAACATCACACACACTCCCCTCCACTGGTGAGGAACATGGACACCTCACGGACATGCATTTGGGGAACAGCACGGATACAAATGGCATCTGGGAAAGTATGAAACGGAACAACCCCTAGCATACAAACACCTGGTCATCCTGCGATGGGTAGGACAAAGCATTCATGCCCCATTTTGTCCCGGTGTCAGCTGTCGGGCAATGACGGTATTTTCTGCTCTGAATAATATTTCAACCAATATAATAACATTCAAATCCTCCTTATAAACAAGTCCAAGTGCAATGGAAAATCAAAACCCTAGCAAGCTGAATATCATTGGACCACGCGTTTTCATCTTCAATAATACTTCCGCTCTTCTTTCTCTGAATCACTCACACAAGTGCTCACAAACGATACGCTCCACAATTCCCCCAAAAGAGCGTTGTCCATCACTAATTTATGTTCCAATAGTCTCTTCAAGAAATCCCACTGATCAGTTTCCAACATTCTGAGAACCATCAGAGTTGTTAATTTAACTTTGGAATCAGTCTCTGAATCTCGAGCGAGACAGGCACTGTTTCTTCTATGTAAAGCCGTCCGTCACGGTAACTATGGATTAAGGTGTGACGACACTGTGCAAAATCGAAATCGACACTGTGGCCACTGGAAGACCTTTTTTTTTTGTAGACACTTCTAATGGCCCAAAAAGAAAAATTTGGAAAAAATCCACCCACCCCCCCCCCTTCAACTAGACCATGATCTAATGATTCTCAGAAAAATTATATATATTGTTGGGTTCCCTTTAACATAAATACCGTATATGCATGTTCTGTCACTGAATGTTTTGAATCTTAATGAGATTCCACTCACGAGCAGTTAAGTTCTGAAAATATTAATTATATTTCAAGCAGGATCGTTCGGTGAGAATAGAACAATGTATTTTTCTGCATTGCATTATCTTGGGTTGGATGATATAATTGAGTTGATTGAAGGACAAAAAGTTCCCAATTATCTGCATTATTGATCAAAATCAAAATGGTTGTTCAATGTAATCATCTCATTGTGCTGGGCACAACTGAGATACGAAATGGTCTTGTTGCATTTTAGGCACGCAGACCACTGCTTTCCTGTTTTGGGGGTTTTTTGTATACCTTGTCGAGGCTCGTATGAGAGCTTAACACACAACACACCAGCAGCAAGGGGAGGCATGAGACAGGAGGGCAGGGAGTGAGAAGACAAAAAGTGGGGAACAGAGACATTATGAAGATCGTGGAAGGGAGAGGGATGGGCAGGAACACGGGGATATACAGATGACTTACAAGCACTTTCGGAAGAGACAGCAGGGGAATTTTAGGAGGTGGTTTGGGGTGGATTAATGGGGGTACGAAGAGTGATCAAACGATCAAAGATTTGGATGGGGGATCCGATAAGAGGTGGTGGTTTACTGCAAAACGAAGAAAACTTTGAACTCCACATCCAGTCAATGGCTTAGCTCGAACATCACCTCGGTTACGATTTGCAAAACTTCCCTTCCTTGTGTAAACTTTCTGGTGATCCTCAGAAATGTAAAGCGTGGATAGCACAAAGATTTATTGGTTACAATCGTTTCTTATTAATCTTATGTTGACAAAATTCATAAAACCTGCATTT
>CM068952.1:54195248-54206244 GCA_035128595.1 Eptatretus atami
CATACCATGTCGAGGCCTCGGTTATGAGAGCTAACACACAACGCACAAGCAAGGGGGCCTAGAGACAAGAGGGGCGGTTGGAAGGGACAAACAGGGGAACATACACATTAGGTATCTGTGGAAGGAGAGACTGGATGGGGGATGGCGACGGGGAACATGGGAAGAGAAGATGGATTCAGGACTTTCAGGAGAGAAAGCAGAGGGAATGAAGGAAGTGGGCTTGGTGTGGATTAGTCGGGCTAGAAAAGATCGAGGATTGGATGGGATGAATAAGAGTGGTGGTAACAGCTGTTTTGAAAAGCCTGGAGGGAAGAATGTGGAAGAATAGAGTGGCGGAGTTTTTCCAAAAGGCGGGAAAAAAGAGGAATGAGGAGTGAAAGGTGAGCAGTGGTTCGTGGATTTGGTAGTTATTACCAGAGGGGTTGTTGGCGGACTGAGCGCCCTGTGCAAATGTGTGGGGACAAAATGCAGCAGAGAGCAGGGGGGGCAAGGCTGGAGAGGAGACGGTAGAAGACCAGAAAGACCCACGACCAACCTGCGTGTGTTGAGTGAGAAGGCCAAAGACTCAGCTTCATTGCGCGGGAGATGCCGATGATCCTAAATCCCTGGTTTCGACAGCGTGAAGACCGAGAAAGGTGGGAGGCAAGGGAAGCACAGCCAGAGGTGAAGAGCGTACTCCATCAGGCTACGGACACAAAGCTTTGTTAAGTGGTCAGGAGCTCAAGAGGGCCGAGGAAGGACTTTGCACGACGGAGGAATTCCCAGCGGCGAATGGCTTTTGAGGCAGAGGTTCGGAAATTGACTTTCCCAGGAAAGGTCATGGCAGATAGTGAGTACCAGAAGTCTTGAAAGAAAAAGATTCTTCCAAGATTGTTGGAAAGTGGGATGGGGGGGTTCTAAAGGGTCCTTTCGAGAACATAGTGAGAGTGAGATGTCTGATGAAAGATGTCCATGCTGTTGGACCAGTTTGTGATTTTCTATCCAGATCTGCATGTACGAAGAAGCTGCTGCTTGCCGGTCTGATGGTATGACAATGGTAGGCAGAGGGGAGTCACAGCAAAGGATATAGAGATTTTCCAGAGAGTCGGAGAGATCATTGATGAAAACCAGAAAAGAACAGGGCCCAGACGCTACCCTGAGGGAACTCCAGCTGCACAGGAATGAGGGGAGAAAAACTCCATTTTAGGGCACACGTTGACTTGCGACAGGAAGGAAGGTCCTGCGAGCATAATCTTGGGATACCCATGGGAAGAGTTTGGGTGAGATATTGCAGGGTGCCAAGACATTCAAGACGTGTATGTGCCAGGATACGTCGGATTTCTCCTGTCTGGCATTGAGGACTCCATCATTGATGGGAGAGAGCAGAAGCAGCAGTATCACAGGTGATGACGTTCTGAATTGATTGATCGTATAATCAAGCCATTGGAAAGAGAAGGTCATGTCTGACATATATTCCATACCTTGCTGATGATTGGAAGTGATTGGTCTGTAGTTACAGGATCTGTTTGCACCTTTTTTATGGCACGGCAGTGATTTTAGCAGTATTTCCAAGCAGATGGCAATACCTTAATGAGTATAGTAAGAGAGAGGGTGATGAACAGAGAAGAGGGCTTTGAGTACACGTGGGGCTATTGCCGTCTGGACCGGTTGCAGAATCTGATCGAGGTGTTTGAAAACAAGCTCTCCACCTTATTAGAAGAAAGGACACAGAGTCTTAGGCGTTGGGTGCGACTGGTTAGGGTGGTGAGAAAGTGATGGTGCTTAGTGAATGATGGGATTACCTCCATTGTCACATTTCACTTGAACAAAGCCAATAAATCCAAACTGCAACAATATTGGGATATCACTCTTCTATGTTGGCAAGATACTTGCAAAAATTCTTAACAAGCTTGCTTCTAAGCCAGGAAGACTTCGAAACAGAATGGCAATGTGTGAATGAATTGATGACAACCTGCAATTCCAAATGAAATTCTAACATGGTGTTAACACCCTGCAAATCAGTGAAAGCGTTGTACTATTACGGTTTTTAAACAGACATTACCAAGGGTTGACGTGAGCTATGAGTCCTTGGTAACTACCCTCACTTTCTATGTCAGTTACCTCAGCTTCCGATAGAATCATAGTTGCAATGGTCGGGAGAAAATCTCTACACTATAAATAGGGAAGAAAGAATTAAATGACTTATCTTGGTGCCTCTCCTCTTCTCAAATGTAGATGCTATCAATCTTCACCATACTAGTGATGAACCACAGTGAACTTTCTTATAATTTTTCATGACGGCTGTTCAATGGCTCCCAAAAAGAGCAAAGTCAACCATAGTATAGAAGCCCTGTTGCAGACAACAGTGGTCTTGTAGTTATAGTGAGGAATACTTCCAGGACCATCCTGAAACTTCTTCAAAGTTGAGCAGAAATTCATAGATTCCTGCATAAATCTTTCTGTGGAATTATTATTGATTCCTATATATTATGATTTCTGCATTAAATTTTTTTTAAGGAAGTACTCTATCTACTGCTCAAGACGAGTCCCCAGCGCCGATAATAAACATCAATGACATGCTTAAAAAAACATTGCAGCATCTAATACAACACACACAAGAGTTAACAGAACACATCACTCCACACGTGTTCAAGTATATAATTTCAATTTGAAATAAAATAATGATTTAAAGTCGCATAAAAAAATCAATTCGGGAAGTTTACTGTCATTGATGCAGTGGCGATTACACCACCTTACTTTACGTTACATTAGCTTGTAGGTTTGTGTCCTTTATAACATCCTTAAAAACATAAGTTCCTGTTTGGAATGATTGCAATTTTGTTTGACTGCCAGGCAGGCAGACAGAGGGGGGGGAATTCTTTTTAATCTCACTCCTCTGCATATGTGTGATCAGGTCGGATTCAGAGCCAAAGTACTGTAAATGGCAGAGTTCGTTTTCTGACAAGTGTCAAAATATGCATTTCAATTTAAATGAGTTTTTTTCTATCATACCAAACATTTGTCGACAGGAATTACAGACAACGTTAACCTATTCCTTCACCATCTTTTCACTTCCGTTGCCGGTGGCGGGTAATAACGTCGATGAAGCAATTAATCTGATGGAATGCGCTTGTAGCTTGAGTCAACTGAGTACTTGTGGTGAAGAGCACAGGTGTGATTCGCAAATAAATTGAAGGTCGACCAAGCAGTAATAGTCAAAGAACCTTCCGTGTCAGATGCAACTCAGACACTCACTCCAAGAGAGAGTTTAAAAAGGTGTCACGTTTTTTATTTTTGAGCTTCACTTGCCTTGGTTGCCATTGATATGTATATTATAAATGAACAAAATTAACAATAAGGTCCATATCTTAATGCAGCCTTCTTCAATGCATCTGTTTCGCCATGGGGGTAAGAATGAACAGGAAATGAACGAAGTAAGTTTATTTAGGATTATTCATTCATTGTAGTCACAAAAACATCATGTGTGAAATAAGTTAATCTTTCATTTTTGTTCTCAGTCAGCAAAATTGTTCATTGCCCAATCGTGGCATTTCTCAGAGAGGTGAACACAATGGGAAGAACATGGCTGGTGGTTGTTTCTCTTGTGTTTACTATGTCTTGCCATATTGAAGCTCAGTCGTATAAGGATGCCTCTAAATTTCTCGTCCTCAGCTTAAATTACAGCTCTTCCAGGATCGTCCTTCGATACGAGAAAGGAATCAGTTTTTACGGTTCAGCATTGCCTGACAGAAGATTCATAGGTGGTTGAGAAAACCACTTCAAGAATGTCTCAAAGGTAAGTCAAAAAAAAAATATATATATATATATATATTTCCAGCTAATTATCTGTGTGTGTGTGTGGTGTGTGTGTGTCTGTTCTGTAGTCTGTATGTCTGTATCGGACCGCAGTTTCCGACGACCGCGTGTCGATCGGATGAAACTTGCCAGGAATACTTGCCGGGCCCCGGGATTGGCCTTCTTCAAGGTTTGATATCAAATCGGACGAGCGGTTCCCAAGTTACGGCCATTTATCTGTCGATCAATGACATGACTGTGCTATGACATCACGAATGAGCGTCACAATAATGTTATGTTTATTTATTTATTCTTATTGCAGATTGACGGCGATCTGATTGAAAACTTGCCCGGAATATTGCCGGGCGGCCCGCGAATGTGCCTTTTCAAGGTTTGATATCAATCGGACGAGCGGTTCCCCAAGTTATGCCATTTATCTGTCGGACCAATCACAGGACACGGTGCTATGAAAACCCAATTTTTTCAACGGAAAAAATGAGCGTTCACAATTAATGTTATTTATTTATTTATCTATTATTCTTTTGCACGATTTGAAACTTGCCAGGAATATGCGTGGGACCACGCGATTGCCTTTCAAGTTTTGATTCAATGTCTGTGTGTCTTAATGATTAATTATTAATGCTCTGTGTGTGATTTTAGGGGGAGAGAGGGGGAGAGAGAGAGTGGGGGCGTACAATTCAAGAGGGGGAAGAGAAGAGGTGCGAGAGAGGGGGGCGGAGGGAGAGGAGAGTCTTATTAGATTATTTCTATTCTTTAATTATAAGATAGCAAGAGAGAGAGGGGGCGTTCACAATTCAAGTGAGGGGGAGAGAGGAGGTGCGAGAGAGGGAGAAGAGGGTGGGCGTCACATTCAGAGAGGGGAGAGAGAGAGGTGCGACAGAGGGCGGCGAAAGAGGGAGTGGAGGAGTTATAATAGATTATCTATCTATAATATAATAGGTGAGAGGGCATTACAAGAACAGGAGGCCGTGAGAGAGAGGATGAGAAGGGAGGGGGATCACGGGGGCGGGGAAAGGAGAGGGAGAGGGGGGAATGAAAGAGAAGGAAAGGGAGAGTCGAAGGAGGGGAGGAGAGAGAGGGCGGGGCGTCACAATCAAGAGAAGGAGGAGAGAGGGAGGGGCAGAAGAGGGGGGAGAGAGGGGGGCGAGGAGGGGGGGCGAAGAGCGGCGAGAGAGGGGGGCGAAAGAGGGGGCGAGGAGAGGAGCGAGAGAGGGGGGCGAGAGAGGGCGGCGAGAGAGGAGGGGCGTAGAGAGGAGGACAGGAGGGGGGCATGAGGGAGGGGGGAGAGAGAGGGGGCGATCGAGAGAGGGGCGCACAACTTCTTCTTCTTCGTTTCGATACGACGTCACATTGATGCTGAGACCTTATCTACTGCAGGCGACGAGCTGCACATACTGGCACGCAACCTACATGGGCACGCCCCTACGGCGCCGCGCACTAGTATATAATAATACCACCCAATATGGAGACCTTACGACAGACAGGATATTCTGGAGAGCAGAATACAAATCCGATTTAGCGACGCTTGAGAAAATTCATTGCTCAAGTGGAGCAAAGGAATTCAGAGGAAGATCAGAAGGGCCATAGGCCTGGCTGAAATAGTGTGATGCACTTGTGTGCCCTCATTTCCATTGGACTGCCAACCAGCCACTCAAATGGCTCCTTAGTCCCACCTGGGTTCAACACAACATCACTACAGAAAACAACACGATCATCTTTAGGATCAACAGCACCATTATCCTTGCGGATGGACACTCATCTTTGCTTTACGCGGGAGTGCCGCACACATAACCTTCCTCTTGAGAGAAGGCATGATAACTTATTTTCCCCCTTCCAGATCCACAATGCTCAACACCTAACGTTATCCAGTTGAAAAAAATTTACACACACGTGATGTGGAAAAAAAACTCATGAAAGAAAAAAATTGATTTAAACTAAACAAACATATCAGGTGCTCAATGCCTAATATAAATGTTACATCGCTGTATGCAACACATTATGCTTCTCATTTGCAAAATGTGTGTTTAAAGGCTTTCAACCTAAAAATACACTTCACCATTCAGAAAAATCGTCTTGAGTGACCACTTCAAGATATCAATATTCCACCTCGTCTGTGAGCTCTCTCCCAGAGTCAGAGCCGAGGACGGCCAGAGACTGGAGGAGCAGAATTGTGTAGAGCTGGCTCGACTGTTGCAGTCTTCTGTGTTCCTGGTAGAACACATGACAACTTAATTGCAAAAATGAAAACATAGAACAAAGTAATTTTCTGTGTGATGAAGAAGGTGCCACAATGGAATTATAGAAGTATATGATTTGCTTCAGATCACATGAAGTCCAACACAAAATGAAATAATAAGCCAACTTCAATCAGAAATACCCAACACCTGAGCAATTCAACAGACTTCCGTGCTGTTCAAGAGAGATGTGAAACTAAATGACCTTTTTTCCTCTCCCCCCCCCCCATCCCCATGCCACAAGACAGCTCTCAGCCCAAACCAAACAATTGTGAATGGCCTTGCAGACCAAGTCATCTTGGAAGTTATATAAACTTTTAAAATCATGTGTTACAGCAATGTCTTCAGAGAGTGTTTCAGGTTACGAATCACTCTTCAATAACTGCGCACTGTTGGATAATCATTTTACCATGTAATTTACATGTCATAACTGTCCACTTAATATCCCTAAAATAAAAGAACAAAAAAAAAGTTCCAGTAATAGGACCGGAGATTTTCAGAAAAAAATATTCCATTATGGGATGTAATGGACGACAATGATCTTGTATAAAGTCTTCAAATATATTTGAAGAATTAACGAAAACATCAGACCCTGCTCTCAAGACATATTTTACCCCATTAAGTAATCAGCTCAAACAACAATAAGATGGATGACCCCCCCAAAAACAAAGAAGTCAGGATTAATATTTAATGAACCCTTTTCTTTCCTTTTTTTATCTTGCCAAAACGAAGTTTTTGCAAGATATGTTAGTCAGTCTGTATGTTTTTTTTTTGTTTGTTTTGTTGTCTGTAATCACGAAAAAAAAATTCTGCAGACCACAGTTTTCATTGGAATTTTTTTAACTTCGCCATATCAGAGGCCTATGGAGGTCCCTTTTCAGGCCATAAAATTTTGAGAGTCAAGGTCAAAGGTCAAGGTCACTTTTTCGCAAATCAGGGTAACTCGACAAACCCTCATTTTTGAGTAATTTGATCGGATCGTCTTCAAACTTCATGGGATATAGTTCATGGTCTGGCGCTCAGCTGATTAATTTTTGGTGGCAATTGGCCTGACCTTCAGTTGTTTTTTTTTGTTGTTTTTCTATTGTTATTTATCTGTTAATCACGTATAAATCACTCTGCAGAGCACAGTTTTCATTGGAAATTTTGTAACTTCGCATATCAGAGGCCATAAGAGGTCCCTTCAGCGCATATAAATTTTGAAGGTCATAGTCAAAGGTCAAGGTCACTTTGTCGCAAATCAGGGGAGTCACGAAACCCTTATATTTTTGAGTAATTTTGATCGATCATCTTCAAACTTCATGGAATATAGTTCATGTCTGGGCATTCAAGCTGATTAACTTTTGGTGGCGATTGGCCTGACCTTCATGTTAACGCCTAAGTCAACATATTTGACCCCAAGGTCAAATTTTCAAGTTTTAGGAAACCATATTCGTGTAGTACCTCAAATTGAACACCTCGATGAGTGCTTTCTAGTATATCAAGCTGAGACATTATGACGTGATTTGGTACGTTATGAGCAAACATATTTTCATGGTTACTCTGTAGAACGATTCTCATCGGAATTCTCTCGTAGGCAGATATTCCTCAAGGAGCGCTCCTGGTGGATAGCAGCTCTGTTACCTCAAGTGTACCTTAAGAAGTCACACGTGGTCACCTTTTGGCAAGATACGGAATCACCCTAAGGGTGACATTTGGTTTATTTTTTTTTATCTGCCAAAACGAAGTTTTTGCAAGATATGTTTATCAGTCTGTATGTTGTTTTTATTTTTTTTGTTTGTTGTTTGTCTGTAATCACGAAAAAAAAATTTCTGCAGACCACAGTTTTCATTGGAAATTTTTGTAACTTCGCATATCAGAGGCCTATGGAGGTCCTTTTCAGGCCAAAAATTTTGAAGGTCAAGGTCAAAGGTCAAGGTCACTTTTTCGCAAATCAGGGTAATCGACAAAACCCTCATTTTTGAGTAATTTGATCGATCGTTTCAAACTTCATGGGAATTATAGTTTCTGTCTGGCGCTCAGCTGATTAATTTTTGGTGGCGATTGGCCTTGACCTTCATGTTTGTTTTTTATTTTGTTGTGTTTTTTATTATTTTATCTGTAAATCACGTATATAATCACTCTGCAGAGCACAGTTTTTCATTTTGGAAATTTTTGTAACTTCGCATATCAGAGGCCTATAGAGGTCCCTTTCAGCGCATTAAATTTTGAAGGTCAAGCAAGGTCAAAGGTCAAGGTCACTCTTGTCGCAAATCAGGGGAGTCGACGAAACCTTATTTTTTGAGTAATTTGATCGGATCGTCTTCAAACTTCATGGGAATATAGTTCATGGTCTGGCATTCAGCTGATTAATTTTTGTGGCGATTGGCCTTGACCTTCATGGTTAACGCCTAAGGTCAAACATATTGACCCAAGGTCAAATTTTCAAGTTTTAAGGAACCATATCGTGTAGTACCTCAAATGAACACCTCGATGAGTGCTTTCTAATATATCAAGCTTGAGACATTATGACGTGATTTGGTGACGTTATGAGGCCAAACGCATATTTTTCATGGTTACTTTTCGTTTTTGGCTAGACGTTCTCATCGTAATCCTCGTAGGCAGGAGTATCCTCAGGGTCGCTCCTGGTGGATAGCAGCTCTGTTCACCCAGTGTGACCTTAAAGAAGTCACACGTGGTCACCTCTTTGGCAAGATACGGATCACCCTACGGGTGACATTGTTTTTTTTTTTGTTGAATAGAACATTGATCTTAAGGCCCAGTTCACACTTTGACGTTTTAGCCAGCAGATGGCAACGTATAAATGTATGTGAAAACGCTGGCTTACGTTGAACTTTTTGATGTTTTTTTTAAAGATTCGGACGTATTCATAACGACTTGGTCTTATGCATAACGTATTAGTAATGGACACAGAACGTTTCGTTGTGTTATAGATAACTTATACCAACGAATGCTGAACCTGTTGTCGGCCTTCACAACTATGCCAACGATAGTCTAACTCATGCATTAGCGCGCTGCACGCATCGCCGACGATGACGTGGCGTAGGTTATGGAAAGGCTTCGCCGCACAACGATTTCAAATCATAACCGCGCAGAAATGGAAGTGTCAACATCGCAGTCACACCTTGGCGATCTTGCCAGCATATGCCGACCTCTGAAAAATGCGTCTAAAACGCTGGCGCACGTCGAATACGGTAGGGTAAGTTGGTATGGCGTGAATAAAACGCTAAGTACCGTATCATACGTCTAGTAGTAAGTGGAGTACGTCTTGTAATTTTAAGCTTGTTGAAAATTTTACGACGTACTTGCCGTAATGACAACGTTCCGTATGTAGATGGAATAAGTTGTACGCACGATATCGGATCGTTGACACACATCGACACACGTTACTTGTAAGGTGCTCATAAGTCGAAACACGTCAAGGTAATAGGTTCGCATCAGTGTTCCAGACTCCCGGTTTTTTTTTTTTTCTTCGGTATGACGTTTCAGTGTACAGTGCGGTTAATGATTTAATCGTTGAGCGGCAGGTCTATTATTAATTTATATTATAACCGCACTAGAAATCGAAGTGTCAAAATCCATCATACCGAAGGAAGGAAGAAAAAAAAATTAAAAAAAAAAATAAAACCAGGGAGTCTGGAACACTGACGCAACCTTACGTTGACGTGTTTCGACTATGAGCACCTTCAGAGTAACGTGTGTCGATGTGTGTCAACGAGATCGCGTAACGTGCCTACAACACGTTACTCATAGGTTAGAAATAAGTTTCGGGTACACTAACATTAACTCGACGTGTTCGACTTTTGAGTAACTTACAAGTAACGTGTGTCACGATCGCGTGACGTGCCTACAAACTTTATGGCGAGCTTATGTGGAACGTTGTGAGTCATACGCTTGCATAAGTCGTAAAATTTCAAGCATGGGAAAGCTTATGAGGACAACCGAAAAGTACAACGTTTTAAAGCCAGCGATGCAACGACGTATGGCAGTTGTTTTTCAGCGTGCTTCTCAATGTTATCAAAACTACCCATAACGGTATTCGAGCTGTAGCAGCGTTTAGACAATTTTTTACAAAAATCGGCATACGTTGGCTAAAACGTCAAGGTGTGATGGGCCTTAAGGCTCATGGAAGACCTTTGACTGGAAAACACATCCAGGACAAGGACATTGGAAGACACCAATGCATTTGGATTACATCATGGACCTAATTGACATGGACAAACACCACTGCAAATGGGATTTGACTTGGGTCCCTGGATCACGAGTCAGGGATTCAGATGGCACAGACCTTGAGACTGTTTGAATGAAGAATGTCGCATTCCTCTGAAAATTAATCATTGAAAAATACCACTGATAGGTCACACAATCATTTTTAAATCCCAAATGGTTAAATGAGGTGATTCAGCACAAGAACCCTTCCCAACAATTGGTGATATTGGAGATTTGAAAAAAATAATAAACACTTCAAAAAATGATGTTCCATAAATAGTACAAGATGTGCTATTGATTCCACAAAGCCTTCATTCCCTATAACAACAAACCACTTGAAACCTGAGGGATGTAATCAATAGTATCGTGCCAACTGGCAACGACAACTTGTCAGAAGCAGAAGGCTGCACAATCCAATGACAGGTTGTGCCAGTTTTCCAGCCGCAGTATTTGGGCTCACCCAAGCCACTTAACGAGTTTGGTCCTTTGACAGCTGCAGGTAAACGAACACTACACCACAAAACCAAAAAACATTTTCATTATTATGGTCAGTAATGTTACTGGTACCTTCAATATAAAAGGACTTCCAATTGTATGTCATGCATTCAAACCAAAAATTACATTAACTATACCACGTTGGACAGGTCTGGTTCAATAATAATAGGTTTGTTTGTGAAACCAGTCTACATCTAAAATGGGGCAGATGGGTAGATAGGTGTAGGCATAGGTGTGCGTGTGCATGTGTAAAATAGCGCCAC
>CM068952.1:54223326-54246136 GCA_035128595.1 Eptatretus atami
GTTAGCAAAAATATTTGAGTTCTTGCCGTTTTTCATGGTCCCAATTGTTCCCAAAGTTTTACAAAAATCTGAGAGATGACGGCAGATTCTTTGATGATTTGACATGGAATGCCCATATAATGTATTTGTATATTTAGTAATCAGTAAAAAATAGTGTGGTAGATAAAAACATTAGAAAGGAAATAACTTACACCAAAAACTTTAACATTTTCACGCTCACGCTCACGCCGGGTATCGCTATAGCTCTCTGTTCTTCGAACAGGCGAGCTAAAAAAAAAAATAAACTACTGATCCAAAACAAACCAAATCTTGCATGTTGCCCAAGGGTGCCCCAAGCATTGTTTTTGTCTGGGTACAACACACGGCATGTTCTGGAATGATCACACAGGATAACAAAATTCAGATGAAACAAAATCACAAGTAACGGAGTAGCCTGGTGTTGGCTCAGCGGTTAGGGTGGCGGCTTGGGATCCCAGGGTCCTGAGTTCAAGCCCCGTCGGCCGCTGAATTAATACACCAGGGGGTGGACTCAGCCCGTCATCCTTCCGAGGTCGGCGAAATGATACCAGTTCCAGTGTGTGTTCTGGTGGAGGGGCACTGCATCAGCGACACAGTCGCGCTTCAATAAATGATAGCTACCCGGCAGCTAAGCTGCCATACGACCACACACACACACGTAATGGAAAAAATAATAAACAAAGACCTCCACCAATATCCTCAGGATGCAAAAAGAGCAGCATGAAGATCTGTGACGGTCCAGGGGACTGCAATGTGAAGAATTTCAAAATAAATCTACACGTATTAAACAATCTGATTCGAACAGAGAGACAACCTGTCGTGGAGCAGGTGCAGGAGGTGAGGGGCGGGGGGAGGGGGAGGCTGAGGGGGGAGCGGGGCTGCGTTTGGGGTGGGGCACGGAATCAAGGTGCATTCTAAGGAATGTTCAACACTAGAAACTAGTAACAAAACCAAATTCCTACAGTACTTCAATTCCATCGCACATTTCCACCCGTCTGCAATACTTAACGTTGAACCTCTTAAAGAAGTTACAACGAGCTAAACCTTTTTCACAGGTGTTCATGTGCCGTCCCAGACACCTGCACCCGTGCAGTGCCCGTTTTGCTGCACCTCGCGCTTCCTCTACAATGTAACGTTACACATGATGCTCAAAGCGTCCGCACAACGCACTCACCGTCCCGGACGCAGCCGTGCAGGGAAGTCTCCTGTTGGACACCCTGCGGAGCACGCACACACACACGGGCCATGGGACACCGCATCGCAAACTCGCAAACACCTCACCGGGCAAACGGCGGTCGTCCGAACTATCGCACAACTACCGCAACTTGCCGGTGCCACGGCACTTAAAACGAGTAGTAAAATGTTTCAGCACTCTACACCACCACCACGATCACCACAATCACCACCACCACCACGATCACCATACCCGCCATGAGCGACATCTTCAATGGCATCATAAAATTCTTCATCGGCCGAATCGCTGTCACAAGCCATGGATGGGGTCGCGCTTTCCCGAACGGTGAACCTGACAAGGCCGTGATGCCCGTCGAGCCCGTCGAGCCCGGCTTTCCGTGCGAAACCGCAACCACCGGCTCACAAGCAGCAGCAGCTACGTCCACCCTCCACGCTCCACGCGCCTTTCAGCGATCGGACTCTTATGTTTTTTGGGGGGGATTTGCTTATACTGTTCACATTTTTCTTCATCAATACTCGTTACTTTATTCACATTATCGTGTTATTATTATTATTATTATTTTTATTATTATTATGAACACTTGAGGTTAGTTTGGCCTTCAAAAGAGGCGTAACCATTAATCATCGTTCTTCTTTATTAAATATGTATTGTTATTATTCTCTGATTTACGACCATTCTATATACAAATAAATATGCATCGCGGTACGAAAACATGTTCGTTATGTGTGTGATTAAAAAAGACAAGCAACCTGATTTCCAAAACCACATCTGACTAAGAGACGCTGCTGCGGACTATTCCGCTTTGGCCACCATGACACGCACGATACAATCTTCCTCTCCCTTCTTTTTATTCTTCTTCTTTAACAAGGCTGCGAGGCGGCATCGTTGGGAGAGGGCATTGCTGTGCCGCTCGTGAAATGCTCCCGACATATCAGGGCAGGAATTTTGTTCAGGGTGCCGGCGATAGCTCGCCTACTCTTCACGAAGAGCACCTCGGGGTCTTTAACGTCCACCAACTCATGTGAGCAGACGGGACGCTCCTGTTTAACGTCCATCCGAGGAACGGCACACACATGGATGAATCACCCTATCTGTGAAAAAACACACAGGGATGACGGTTTGTATCTGAGTTCGTGTAATGTACACGAATTTTTGGGTGTGTTCCGTTAGCAAGCAGCTTGCTTACCGCTTACCGCTCGCCAAGCGGCTCGCTTGATTCAAAGCGCTTAAGGAAGCACTCAAACGGAACGGAGTGCTCGGCACCGCTTAACAAGATGGCGGTGTCCATGGAAACAATGCTACTGTGGTGGTGCTCAAACAAAGAGTACGAGGAGGAGGGAAAGATAAATACACAGGTGTCAGAAGGAGGAGCCCCCTGCCAAGCTCACCTATACACTGTGCATTTTGGGGATGGATTTTTCACTTTTGGAGAACTTGAAGAATTTGGATGAAAAGTAGAAGTAGTAAAAATAAGAGTATGAAATGCACGTTCCAATAATACGAGCAGATACTACTACCCCCCCCCCCTCCCCTCTGGGTGGGTGGAGTTTTTACACTACTTGCTGAAAAAAAAGTACAGTCTGTATTGCAAGAAGACTCTTTTGACATTTGTGTGGTATGTTTCAAGGGGTCCAGAACATGGACCAGCAAGTCCAAAGGGTCTCAACGGTAATATGTTCCAACAGTCGTAAGGGGTCCATTAAACGGGGTCTAGGGGACTAAAGGATCTACAGGGTCCATTAAAAGGGGGGTATAAAGGTGCTCAAAGGTCTATGGAGTCTTAAGGCGTCTGCAGTGTAATTTTCATTGGTGCCAATTTGTTGGTACTTTTACATCATGAACTTGGTTCCATTTACTTGTCCAACGCAGTTAGTGTGGGCATGGTTTTTTTAATCTGGTTTCTAACCAATATTTTGCCCCACACTACTATTGTTATGAATTTGGAAACCTATCACACACAACATCCAGGTTCCTATAGCTCAGTTATATCGGTAAGTATGTGTTTTATAGATAGCTTCCTTCCCTTGTCTTGGTGTAATCAATGTGAATGCACTGTGATTTATTTTAATAGTAATAGGAGCTTTATCGAGATTCTGCAGAGAAGCAACAACCCTCCCGCCCGAGATTCTTGCAGCGTAAACAAGAATGACGGTTAGAAGGATGCTGCAGAAAAGAACGACAATCCCCGCCCCGGGATTTTCCCTCGCGCCGGGGAGGGTGAGGGTTGAGCGTGCCGGAGCGCATAAAAAGTGAGAGGGCAGAGAGTAGCGAGCCAGCCAGCCAACCAGCCAGCCAGGAGCGAGGAGCGAGGAGTGAGCAGTGAGCAGTGAGCAGTGAGCAGCCAACCAGCGAGGAGAAGCGAAAGGAGAGAGGAGAGCGAAAGGAGAGAGGAGCCAGCAAGAGGAAGCGAGAGAGAAGCCAGCCAGTGAGAAGCGAGGAAGGAGCGCTGATCTTGCTGGAGCGTTCATCGTGTTGGAGCGCTCGTGTTGCGGGAGCGCTCGTCTCGAAGGCCTGACTGGTCTTGCCACTGCCGTCTGGATAAGACCAATTCCTAAAAAAGGTGCACTACAGTCCTGATGGTTCCAAATGTCTCACTCCTGCAATACTGATTGTAAGAACGATGCAGCAGATTATCTTTTGCAACATTGAAATCGTTAAATTCCTGTGCAATGATCTCCGTTGTACCATGACCATGACTACCCTGTGTAGTGAGCTAAGTTGATGAAGCCAGTCCAGTTTAAAACAAGTTCATAGCGAACATACCCCGTGGGAGTTCATTTCGTACAACTCTCAGGTGAGCGATAGCACGGACGACGGATAGTTTTGAAATTCGGTAAGATTTTCATCGCATCAGAAAAAGAAACCAGAACACCTCACAAGAGTGAGGCTAGTTTCATTGGGTGGTCGCTAGAGTACCTATTGTCGGGTTTTCCGTCTGTCTGTTGTGTGTGTGGTGTGTGTATGTGTGGTGTGGTGCGTGGTGTGTCGTGCGTGCGTGCGCGTGCGTGGGTGCGTGCGTGCGTGTGTGTGTGTGTGTGTGTGTGCTGCAACGCGAGGCTCCACAGCACAAACCAGCAAACCATTTCGATGAAACTTGGCGAACAGGTGCCATATGGGCTGGGAGTGTGCGCGCTTGAGTTTCTTGCTAAGCAACCACCCGTTGCTATGCAGCGGCCGAAAACCGCGTTTTAAGACACAAACGGTATTCAATACTTGTCCTACAGTTTTGAATGTGGAGAAACGAGACTTCGAATTAAACACTTCGAGATATTTAGAAAATTTTACTCGAGCCGATTTTTGATTTAGGTTTTATTTTTCAAATGGTAGTCCTTCAAAATTGGGTGTCTATTTACCGTCATTTTTTTTGTTTGTTTGTTTCTATGTAATGGACAGCTCTGGAGGCCAGAGGACTCAACCGATTTTGATGAAACTTGACAGGTAGGTTCATACCAGGATCTAGTTCTATGCTTTTGAGCACCTGCTATGGACACCACCGTTGCCCAGCAACAGGACTTTGAAATTTTAGAAAAATCCTAAAAAATTTATTTTTTCGAAAATCAAAAATTGGCTCCAGGCTTTTATGCGCACTATAATCAACCTCTTTGTCAAAAAATTTCAGCCCGATCCGTCAAAAACTGTATGATAGTATGCAATTATGTCATGACCACCCATGTCGCCTACCGGCTTGTATCATCATTTGCGACTTCATTTTGTTGGGCATCGCCCAGCACATTTATGTATATTTTAATAACATTTTAGAAATGGCGAAGACCAAACGGCGGATCGCACTTGGCTCAGTTAGCCTGGGAATGGTCTCTAGAAACCCTTCAAGTTTGGTTCGTCCGTTAGCTAATAACGAGAAATAACAATTTTAAGAAAATGGGCCAAACGGGCCGTTCCTCGGCCCGAAGGGCCGAATCGCACTTGGCTCAGTAATGCCTGGGAATGTCTCAGAATACACCTGTCAAGTTTGTTCGGTTCCTTACTAATAACGAGAAATACAATTTTAAGAAAATGGGCCAAAACGGCCGTTCCTCGCCCGAAGGGCCGCAATCGCACTTTGGGCTCAGTTAATGCCTGCGCATAGTGTCTAGTATGTGCCGCAAATCGAATTCTGTTCACGAATAATGGAGAAATAGACGTTCAAATGAACTGTACACAAGAAAAGAGAGACGCGGCGGCGCTTCGACCCCGTGGGTGGAAGACCCACGGGTAAAAATCTGCTTCATTACCTCCGCAACCAAAGGTGCAGGAACTTATGTTTTCACCCATTTCGTCTTTGTTACTTGGCAAAAAACAAAAATTTTTGACAGGTATGTCGATCGCCTCAGTTTGTGTTGTTTGTTTTGTTGTGTGTTTGTTTGTGTGTGTGTTTATTTGTTGGGTAGTCGATCTAGTCGAAAAAAAAATTTGAGATTTGTTCTACCCTATTTATCAGTATTTAAAATGGCGATTTCAGTTAATACAATGGCGATTTCGATGAAACTTGGTTGCGTAGGTTCATACCATGACCTAGTTGTGTGCAAATGAGAACCGTTCTATGGACACCACCGTTGCCTAGAAAAGGGACTTTGAAGTTTTTGAAAAATCATAAAAAATTTATTTTTTCGAAAATCAAAAATCGGGCACGAGCGACTGTGGGCAGTACATTCAGCCATATTGTCAAAAATTCCAGCCGGATCCTATGAAAACTGTCGGAGAAGATAGACTTTGAATGAACCCTGGTCGAAAACAATAAAAAAACGAAGTTCGTTATATTCTCAGAGACTATGAGTCAGATAAACATGAAACTGGTATGGTAGGTTCATGGTATGTCGCGTTATGTGTGAGAAAGAAACCGTTGCTATGATCCCTCAGTTGCCTAGTGTGGGGGAAAAATTTATATTAATGTATTTTTAAATTGTAACAAATGCAGTTTTCAGAAAAAGTAACTTTTATGCTGCAATGTTGAATTGGCTGTCCTTTCTGGCCAAAGACTTCTGCCCTAAAATGATAAGAAATGTCTTGTTCTGGAGCAGAGTGACCTGGGCTGATAACAGCAACCTTTTGCCTCGAATGTACGTCGTGTGCTTCTCAGCACTGAGGAAGACACGTATGCAGTCTGAGTTGTGGTAGCCCCCACCACTCTCTCATGAAGGTATAAAAATGCTTGAATGTAATTATACCAGTGCAAGCACGTGAGGAAGTATAGTATCTCAGTGGCTTGTACTCCTTGGAACTGACCACAGTACAAGTTAGAATAAACTCTCTGATGTGATGTAGAAGTGAAATTGAATCGGGTTGGTCTAACTGTTAACTAAAAGTAAGAATAAATGAAATAGAAACAAATAATATTGCAAATCGCTGGGATCTTAAGTTCATTGTACGAGGGTGAGAAGTGATGGTGTATCATTAGAAATAAATTGTTTCACAAGGAGACTTGTGTGGACATCAGTGTTATCAGTGTCGATAGGGTTTCGTAGGATTTTATAACCAAATCGGAACAACGTTAAACTCTGTCTGAAGTCAAATAGGATTCCACAATCGGCCAGTTAGAATCCTTCAGGAGGACAACGATCACAATAAGGTGGCGTTAAAATCCACATCAGTTGGTGCCGTGACTCAGATTCGAACCGACGGTGGTGCGGTGCTCGTGACCGGAGGTGCTTAATCTGCCGAGGCAGTGGCCTGGAGGACGACAAGTGTTTGAGCGAAGGTAAGGGAGAGCGCTCTCAGCAGGTACACGAACGCATTTTCGAACAAAGAAAAAGTTCATTGTTCAGATAATTTTTTTGAGAGAAAAGAAGAGGATCCGGCGGAGGGAGTCCGTTTTAAAGTAAACGATAAGTACTGTAGTTGTTTTACAAAAGTGCTGGAGAAGAAGAGGAGTCAGATGAAGATGACATGACGAAGTGACATGCCACAGACCGCGCATAGACGGTGAGATATATGTTTGCATGATAAGAACCGGCTGTGAGAGAGAGAGGCCGAGTACATCGGCTGAGATGCCGAGATAGGGTTAAAATAGATAAATATTTTAAGTTACTGTTTGTAAGGTTATAAGAGTACTTTTTGTTCATTGAACTCACTGGAAGTTTGTTGGCAGTGAGTTGTTATATTATATTGTGTGGAGGTTTACGGATTTGTAAATGCAATGATTTGCACGAAACGTTTGTAGGATGCAGGAGATGATTAACCGGCTGGAGCGTGGCTGGTGGTTTGCATTGAGATGCAATGTGTTACGAAGAGTAAAAAATGAAACTGTGTGCGAGTCCAATATTCACTGAATGAAACGTGTTCTGTTGGATTTTGACGATTTTTAACTCGTGCTGAATTAAGCTGTGGGATCTGTTTGGGTTGGCATGTTATGCATTCTTGGGATTGTGTTCCACGCGAAGGTCGCAAACTACACTGTGTGAGACCCCCCTCCACTGGATCTGTGGGGGTGATATGTCTTTCACACTTAGTCTTTGTTCAGCTTTTGCTTTAGGTGTGAAATTCGATTCATATGCAGATTCAAGAGATGAGATAGAAATGTGATTGGTAATTGTCACTGATCACACGCGGTCTATGATATGCAATGCTGTTTAGTGTATGTGTTTGAAGCCATGACAGAGTATGCAAAACTGTGGATTTTGCCTGTCAGAGTTTTTTTCCCTTTTTCTTCCCACTGGATGTGGAGAGAACTTCCTGTTTCCTTGTTACTCGGTGTTGTGGCGACCCTCTCTATTGAATGTTTAAAGTGAAGTCCATTTTGGGAAAAGTGATGAAGTTTTATTTTACAACATAGGGATTTGAATAAATTGTGAAATAACAATTGTGAATGTGGGATATACTGTATTCGGAACGTGAAGTCTTGGGAGTCAGCTCTCGCTGGCATTGTGATGATTTGTAATTAACAAACCCGGCAGGTTTAAAGTGCTGGGCAAGCTCTGAGGACGTGTCAGAAATGTTTCGAAGATTTGATCTGAGTTGTAACCATTGTACTTAAAAGATGTGATTTAAATGTAGAAACGTGATTTGGATGATTTAAAATTGATTTGATGATGTTTAGCACATGGGCAATTCACAGATAATTGATGATTCCTCTGATGGACGTTGAAATATTGTTTTTATTCGTCTGCGAAGTTGAGGTTGCCTGAACTTGTGCTGGGAAGGCAATGGCAAACAACCCAGGTAACCCTTTGATCGATTCAGTCAAGGTAAATTCATGATTTAATTGGATAGATGCTGAAGATTTAATTTTTCATTTATGGATTTTAAAAGGAAATATTTTTTGTTTTGACCAAAAGTTGTTTGAGAGAGATGGATGTTTATTAGTCTGAAGTTTAAGATGCTTTTCCAAAACGGGATAAATCAGGGGAGGGTCGAGCTGCATTGTAGACAGATTGTTTGAGCTGCAATTTAAATTATATTTACGTGATAACAGATTTGACAGTGATTTGACAATTTTTGTACAACTGTTTAAAATGATTTATTTGTTTTGATAAAGGAAAATGGATTCGTAATTGAGAAGGTCAGAGGAAGTGATAGATGGTTTGTGTATGTGAGTTGGAAAATGGCAGCATGTTTGCTGTTTTTTGGTGAGAAGAAGTGGACAGATGGAAAATGTCAGAGATTAAAATGTCGATGGAAATAGCAATGAGATGGATGTTTGAGTATAACGTACAACTGGGATTTCTGTATATTTTAGCATGTTGTTTTGGGAAATAACAAGGAAAGGGATTAAAATATTGATATGACATATAATGCAATTTAAATGCTTCTATAAGACCTTTGTTAGTCTTATTGAAATACATGTGCCATGACGTTTATGATTGGTGTTTAATTGATGCTTTGTTTGTTTCGGAGTGTTGAATGCAGTCTTTGAAGCGATGTACGATTTCGTCTAAACAAAGATTGGACGATGGGAGAACCCAGATTTGGGTGATTGAGCATTCAACACGTGATCATGCCCTCTGGAGGATAAGATGGAGCAATGTGGGAAAAGAAAGAAAAAACCCACTGAGGAGAAGGTTGAGCAAAGTCTTAACGTCGGCGTTGTGTGGTGTCTGCGTGGAGGAATGTTCTCAGCCACACTCTCGATTGCCGCTCTGCAAATACATCGTGAACTTGCTGTGGTTGCTTCAATGTACGACAGGCCTGGAGTTCCACACTGCGCTCCTTCAACCCAGTGTCTGGCCTAAGCTTGTACTTGCCCACATCTACCTTCTCCTCAGCTCAAGGAGTGCTTCGAGTGTGTTCCTTTGTGTGCTGCACTATCCACACCCTGACTGCAATCTTCAGATTCGAATAGCATGTTTTTCAATGTGTGACACATGCTGATGAACAGGCCATAAATTAAATGGAAACTCACTCATTTTTCTGATATGAGCACTCGCTGCCATTGTTGATTGAACTGTGAGTAATGGAATCTTTTCTCCTTCAGGAACGGGACAAGGTAATCATGTGTAAAAAATTATTCAAATTTTCCTTAAAAAAAAACGGGGGAGTGTGGGGGAAAATTTATATTAATGTATTTTAAATTGTAACAAATGGAGTTTCAGAAATGTAACTTTTATGCTGCCAAGTTGAATTGGCTGTCCTTTCTGGCCAAAAAGACTTCTGCCCTAAATGAAAGAAATGTCTTGTTCTGGAGCAGAGTGACCTGGGCTGATAACAGCGAACTTTGCCTCGAAATGTACGTCGTGTGCTTCTCAGCACTGAGAAGACACGTATGCAGTCTGAGTTGGTAGCCCCCACACTCTCTCATGAAGTATAAAAATGCTTTGAAATGTAAAATTATACCAGTGCAAGCACGTGAGGAAGTATAGTATCTCAGTGGCTGTACTCCTTGGAACTGACCAAGTTAACAAGTTTAGAATAAAACTCTCTGATGTGATGTAGAAGTGAAATTGATACGGGTTGGTCTAACTGTTAACTAAGTAAGAAAAATGAAATAGAAACAAAATAATATTGCAATCGATGGGGTTCTTAAGTTCATTGTACAGAGGGTGAGAAGTGTATGGTGTATAAATTAGGAAATAAATTGTTTCACAAGGAAGGGACTTGTGTGGACATCATGTTATCAGTGTCGATAGGGTTTCTGTAGGATTATAACCAAATCGGACAACGTTAAACTCTGTCTGAAGTCAAATAGGATTCCACAATCGGCAGTTAGAATCCTGTGAGGACAACGATCACAATAAGGTGGGTTAAAAATCCACATCACTAGCAACGGCCGAAAAACCTCTAAATGTGGGGGTATTTTAACGAAAAAACAATCTGCAGCATTAACCCTTGAAGCTCGAATCATGAATTTTTGTGCTTAATCTCAGGTCATTCCCATCGAACGGGCCATCGCGTCAGGTTATATTGGGTAGGCGACTACCCATGTCCGCCTACCGGCTTTTGTTGTGTTTGTTTGTCTGTCCACTCGTCTCCAGCCAAAACCGCTCATCCGATCGTACTGAAATTTTTTAAAGAGTAATGACACGACCTCTGCGACGGTCCGCATTGGAGTTTCGTAAAAATTCGGTCGACCAAAAAGGTTACATAGGCCAATAGGCCAATTTGAGCCCAGAGCCAAATTTTCTAAAATCCTCAAATTTCATCTGATTGACTTGAAATTTGAACAGGATTTGCATATCAGATCACTGAATTCAACCACCTATTACTTTTGAGGTTATCATAAGCCAAAAGGTCAACATAGGCCATCAGGTCAACCCAAAATAGGCCAAATTTTTTAATTGTTTCTAAAATTGTCGATTTTCATCCGATTGACTTGAAATTTGAAGAGCATTTTCATGTTAGGTCACTGAATTCCACCACCTATTATTTTTTAAGGTCAAAAGGTCAACACAGGCCTAATTTGTAATATTGATAGATCGGGCCAAAAACTAAATATATCACTATATCTCAAAAAGTTTTGGACGAGTTATGACAAAACAAGGTGGATGAGTTGAATAGATGACAAGAACAAGCACATTGGATTTTGGTTCAGATCCAGCCCATCAGTGGGATACAAAACGTAAACTGCTCCATCTGGCAGAGGTATGCGCTCTACCGAGTGATATTCTACTTTGTGCTGTTTTACCAAGTTGGCACTCTATGAGTGATTTTTCATTTGTTTGTTTGTTTGTGTGTTTGTCTGTCCGCTCACCTCCAGCCCAAACCGCTCAACCGATCATTCTGAAATTTTCAGAGATTAATGTCACCAACTCTGCGACGGTCACACACTGAAGTTTCGTAAAATTCTGTCGAACGAAAAGGTCTACATCAGCCAACAGGCAAATTTAAGCCAAATTTTCTAAAATCCACAAATTTCATCCGATTGACAAGAAATTTGAACAGAATTTACACATCAGGTCAGTGAATTCAACCACCTATTACTTTTGTAGTTATCATAGGCGAAAAGGTCAACATAGGCCATAAGGTCAACCCAAAATAGGCCAAATTTTTAAATTGTTTATAAAATTGTCAATTTTTATCCGATTGACTTGAAGTTTGAAGACCATTTGCATATCAGGTCGCTGAATTCAATCACCTATTAATTTTCAGATCAACATAGGCCAAAAGGCCGATGTGGGCCAAATTGGGCCAAATTTTCTAAAATCCTCAATTTTCATCTGATTGAATTGAAATTTGAAGACCATTTGTACATGAGGTCGCTGAACTCAACTAGCTATTAATTTTAGGTCAACATGTCGCTGAATTCAACTACCAATGAATTTTAAGGTCAGAAGGTCAACACAAGCCTAATTTCTAAAAATGATAGTGCCAAAAACTAAATATATCACTATATCTCAAAAAGTTGTGGACGAGTTATGACAAAACAAGGTGGATGAGTTGAATAGATGACAAGAACAAGCAGATTGGATTTTGGTTCGGATCCAGCCCATCAGTGGGATACATTACTGTGTAAATTATCAATTTCTTCATCAACATTTATGTGAACCAATAACATGTAGAGATGGGCAAACTTCCAGCCTCCTGGACTTGGTGTTGACTAATAAGGAAAAGGCAATATATCCGAAATGGAAATTCGTCCACCCTTGTGCATGAGTGATCACGTGACATTATTATTTCAGATAGCAGTCGAATCACAGAATGAGGAGGAGGTACTAACCAGGAACTACTACCATGCAGATTATGACAAGATGATACAAAAGTTGAGAGATGTTGACTGGGAGCAATAACTACTAGATACTACTGGAATAGAGTCATGGGGTATATTTGAAGGTACCATTCAGAACTGTATCGAGGACTGCATCGCCTTGAAAAAGAAAATGACTAGGAAATGGCCACAAGCTCCGACTTCTCACCTTTCTTGGCTTCATGCTGTGCAAACCAAGCAGTTGGAATCATTGGTATCTCCACGACGAGGCTGAGTCTTTGGGTCTCAATCTCTCACCGCAAGCAGGTCGTGGTCTTTCTGTCTTCTACCATATCCTCTCCGGCTTTGCCCCCCCCCCTCCTGCTCTGTCTGAGATATCCCCCCCCTCATATTCGCAGGGCGTTCAAAGTCCGCCAGCAACCCCCTTCTGGTACAACTACCAAAATCAAGAATCAAAGCTCACCTTCACTCTTTCATCTCTTTTTCCTGCATTTGGAGCAAGCTCCCACACTCTGTTCAATCCCACTCTTCCTTCCAGGTCTTCAAAACAGCTGTTCACCATCATCTCTTATCTTCCCCCATCCAAAACCATGATCTTTTCTTCCCCCGCAAATCCACCTCAAACCTACCTCTTTCAAATTCCCTGCTTTCCTTCCTGAAAGTCCCTATCGTGTAATGACCTTAAAGTCCCTGTAGTGTCCATCTTGTTTACCCTGTGTACCCCACCCCATCCCTCTCCCTTCCACAGATCTCCTAATGTCTCTGTTCTCCACTGTTTTGTTCTTCCCTCTTCCACCCCTCTTGTCTCTTGCTCCCCTTGTTGTATGTTCTGTGTGTACAAAAAAATAAAACAAAGATGAGGACCTGATCGTCAGAAAGTACAAAAAAGAGCTATCAGATTAATACCTGATGTATGACGTCTAGAATACCTTGACAGACTGATAGCCCTGAAATTACCAACACCGGCTTACAGAATACAAAGGGCAGAACTCATCCAAGGAAAAAAAAAACATTTCCAAGAAGTTTGATAACTTAGAGGCCATGAAATTCTTCAAGGTGGATGAGGGGTCGAGAACCAGAGGTCACAGACTGAAAATTATGAAATATCACTGGAGAACCAGACTAAGGCAGAATGTATTCTCAGACACAAGCATCAACAGCTGGAACTCTCTACCTGAAAGTGCAGTCAACGCAAAAACGGTCAACCAGATCAAGTTAGCATTGGAAGTACACTGGGCAAATCAGCCAAGTGTCAGCGCAGTCACGAGGAGCAAATAAGCATCGCTTCCAGCCTCGACATCCAAGTAAATCCAAGTAAGTAAGTAAGTCAGTCATTATGCTCCAGGGGGAGGCTTCCGTCTTCCCTGAGTTCACCCTAGGACACATGACTAAAAATGTACGTCACTGACTTTGATTAGCGATTGATCGGTGTGGCCTGTGTCTCATTCCTGATGCCCTGATGAGGTTTATTGGGATATGCTCTTTATTATACTGAGTGTGTTCATATTTTCAGAGCATTATTATGAAGCTTTGTGCATTGCCAGTGTGTACATCGCCCTCTGGGGCCATGCCGACCACGTGGTCTCATGTCCGGATATCAATATTGAAACATGCATCACCTGATCACCATCAGCCATGCTCACCTGTATGTCTTGTATGTGGAACTTATTCGTGAATTTTGTTTGTTGCAGTGAATCTGCGTGGAAGAAAGGTCAATGAATAAAGACGTGAATGAAAGAAGTGACAACTGCTTATTAGGCAAGTTTTAGCCAAGTTTAAGATGGGGGTATCGCGAGCATCTTTGAAAAACCATGAATACTCATAACAACCATGCCTGCGAAACATCTGGATGACAGTTTATAGCTGGACCAAGATCCACACTCAAGCGAGACAGCTTAGAGGCGATTGCGCAAACCTCCAAGCCATCCTGCCAGTCTGGTGACATTAATACAATGAAATAATTACCTCCACCACCGAAGGTGGAAGGAGGTTATGTTGTCAACCCTCTGTCTGTTGGGTAGTCGATCTAGTCGAAAAAAAAAATATATATATTTTGAGATTTGTTCTACCCTTATTATCAGTATTTAAAATGGCGATTTCAGTTTATACAATGCGATTTCGATGAAACTTGGTTGTAGGTTCATACCATGACCTAGTTGTGTGCAAATGAGAACCGTTGCTATGGACACCACCGTTGCCTAGCAAAGGGACTTTGAAATTTTTGAAAAATCATAAAAAATTAATTTTTCGAAAATCAAAAATCGGGCCACGAGCGACTGTGGGCAGTACATTCAGCCATATTGTCAAAAATTTCCAGCCGGATCCTATGAAAACTGTCGGAGAAGATAGACTTTGAATGAACCCTGGTCGAAAACAATAAAAAAACGAAGTTCGTTATATCTCAGAGACTATGAGTCAGATATACATGAAACTGGTATGGTAGGTTCATGGTATGTCCTAGTTATGTGTGAGAAAGAACCGTTGCTATGGACCCCTCGTTGCCTAGCAACGGCCGAAAGACCTCTAAATGTGGGGTATTTTAATGGAAAAACAATCTACAGCATTAACCCTTAGCTAGAATCATGAATTTTCTTGTGCTTAATCCTCAGGTCATTCCCCATCAAACGGGCCCATCACGTCAGTTCTATTGGGTAGGCGACTACCCATGTCCGCCTACGGGCTTGTTTGTCTGTCTGTCTGTCTGTCTGTATGTATGTCTGTTCGTCCAGTGCTGCGTTAATACAATGGCGATTTCAATGAAATTGGTTGGTAGGTTCATACCATGACCTAGTTGTGTGCAAATGAGAACCGTTGCTCTGGACACACCGGTAGCCTAGCAACGGGACTTTGAAATTTTTGTGAAAATCATAAAAATATATTTTTTCTCTGCCCGCCTCACAAGACCCTGCGACCCCCCAATCGAAATACTCAAACATCGTGACGCCGCCCCTCGGCTCCCCCACCCACCTGCACGAAACCATGCCGACTGTGCGGCCCCAAGATTCACCAAACTCTCAGATCACACCGTCCGCATCGCATTCGCTCACAAAATTTCAGAATCCGTAGCCCTCGTCAGCAATCTAATGCAAAACCTCGCACTCCGGAGAAGTATAGACTTGGACTTGCACCAATGAGACCCCTACAGCCCTGGCTCCTCCGATTCAGGGCAAATAACAATAAAAAAACGAAGCTTCGTTATATCTCAGAGACTCATGAGTCAGAATATATATGAAACTGGTATGGTAGGTTCATGCCTATGTCCTAGTTTTGTGCTGAAGAAAGAAAACCGTTGCTATGGACCCCTCCGCTTGTCATCACCTAGCGAACGGCCGACCTACCTACCCATGCATCCGCCTACCGAGACCTCACTCGGTTGTTGATTTGTTAACACTCTTTTTTGGTTATTACATAATTCCATATGTTATTTCATAGTTTTGATGTTCTTATTATTATCTACAATGTAGAAAATAGCAAAAGTAAAGAAAAACCCTTGAATGAGTAGGTGTGTCCAAAACTTTTGACTGGTACTGATATAGCGAATAAGTATGTTGATCATTTTGAGGAAAGAGGAAACGACATCAGAAAAATATTATCTGTGACAAGAGACGGTGCCTCCTGCTATGGTCATTAAACAGCAGGCATTTGTAAACATCATCGAGGATCAAATTGGCTACCTGACAGTACATTTTCATTGTATTATTCGTCAAGAAAATCTTTGTGTCAAGATTTCTAATTCTGAGCTTCATAATGTGATGACTACAGTGGTGAAAGTAGTGAATTTTCTTGTTGCTCGATCTGCCTTGGTGTACAGGCAGTTTCAAGTTCTGCTTGAAGAGATGTACAGTGCATACAAAGACATTCAGCTTCACAGCAATGTCCGTTGGCTAAGCCTTGGGAAGGTTTTGGCATACTTTGTGAACTGTCTTGTTGCAATCAGAATCGTTTTGTCATAGAAAAGTCATAATTACGACAAATTGGTTGATGACAGATGGTACACCAAAATATAAACATGCATTTCGATAAAAGACATTATCAAAGCTTTTCAACTTGCACTCAAGATAAAACCGTTTTGAGATATCGTGCTATTAATATGGATAGTTTTTGGCCTGATCTCTCAATGGTGAAGAATCACTTAAAAAATTCTAGTAGCCGGATCCGGATCCGGATCTTCACCAAAATCTAATCAGTTCGTCCTTGTCACACACCGAACCTGTCCACAAAATTTTCATCTGGATCTGTCCACAACTTTTTGAGATACCCTGCACACAAACAGACAGACAGAAAGGGGTGAAAACATAACCTCCTTCGCCTTCCGTGGCAGAGGTAATAAAAATTAGAGCTAGAAACATCACCATAAAAAAGTGGGTCAAGGGCTCACAGGCTTGCCTGTAATAAGAAGAAAAATGATATAAACGAGAGAGAAATGGAGAAAAGGGGTATTGGAGAGAAACAAAAAAAAGGACAGGAGAGAGGAGGGGAAAAGTGAAGGAGAGTGAAAAGACAAAAGGTAGGAGACATGAGATTGATAAAACGAGATATAGTAAATTAAAATGGGAAAACAAAGAAAGGGAAAGAATTGAAACATTGTAAGAGACATGAGGATTAAAGTGAATGAAAAGTGCTCATTGACCCTGAGGGGAGCCAAGGTGCCGATACTGTAGATAAGGATTTGCTCTTTGCACTTATGAGTGTCTGTGGTTCTGAAATGGAGAGAAGTACCGGAGACCGTCATGTGACAACGAATATTGGGAAAGTTGAAGTGTTGAGCAACCAGCTTGGCGTTGTCTGTGGTGTTAATTCGTACCTTGAACAAGTGCTTCACCGAAGTGATTACCCAGTTTTTGCTCATTTCACCGCTGAGCATATTCTTGCAGAAAGTGCAGATCATTCTGCAGATGACATATGCGAAGGTGCAGTTGAAGTGATCTGTGACGTTCATGTCGTTTTGTGGTCTTGAGAGCAAAAGGGGTAGTCTTGATGAAAGGGCAGATGATACAGCGACTCCGTGAACACTTGCACGTTCCTGGTGGGAGGTCAGAGAGGAACCTCACACTTGCTCCCATAACTTCTCTCTTTCTTTTGCTCCAATGAACGGTTAATGCCGAAACATTCGTTTCTTCTTGCTTCCCACGGTGGTGAGCATATCTCAATCAACATCTTGCTGATTTCACCCATTGTTCTACTTATCCGCTAATGCAAATCGACACTATCCTTCACCAGCAAGATGAGTTCTGACTGCTTAGCTCCACTCATTTGTTCCTCTTTTCTCATTCTCACTCATTCACCTGTAGAACCAACTCCCTTAGTCTGTTCAATCTCACGATTCACTCCACAGCTTCAATATGTCTGTTCTGCTCCTGCTTAGACCATCCTCATCCATACTCATGGCATGATACTGGACTTGGTGACGTAATGGTCAGAGTGTCTGCTCTGAGTCTGGGAGGTCGGTGGTTCAAGCTCTGGCTGGGTCATACCAAAGACTTAAAATGGTACGAGCTGCTTCCTTGTTTGATGCTCAGAATATAAAAAGGATAGAACACAGCCAAACAACTATAAGTTGGCAATAATCGTGCAGGCTTTGATAGGCCGAATGCTTTCCTTTTACGTTGATGTTCCTTGTAAGGGAACTCGTATTATAATAATTTTTTATATTATTGTTATTATCTATCTATATATTACTAAAACTCTCATCTTGTATATTCCCGAACTACAGCCAAAACGGTACACGATAGCGCAAAAATTTTAGGGCCGCCTTACTCGCCATTCTCCTGCGGTGTGCAGTATCAAGTTTCGTTAAAATCAGGCAACGAAAAATTTATTAAAAAATCAATTCCTGATTCAGTCAAGTCCTTTTTGGGAGTATTTGATCAATGCAAACAACCTCAGCGGTATTGTTCGCTGGAGCTATCTTCTTTTTTTTTTCTTGAAATGATTTTTTTTCATCAATCGCTGTCACAACGGGAACCCAACGGGTTCTGGGTCGTCTGGTTACTATTTTATTATTATCTCTTTTCAAGCTTATTACCCTCGCCGAAGGAGAGTGCATTGCATTTGGGTCTGTTTGCTTATTTTTGTTTGTTTTGTCCAACAAGAGCTTTCGTGTTTTTCTCCACAACCGCTTGTCGGATTGAGATGAAATTTTCAGCATAGGTGCGACTACTCATGTGGAATGTTTTAATTATAATTATGACGTCATAGGTCATGCGGTGTGGCAGCCATGTTGGAAAAACAGATAAACTTTGGACCTCTGCATCTCTGAAACCACACCAAGGAAAACAATTGAAACTTGGTAAACAGCAAGTACTCGTCATGGGGGATAAGTGTGATTTTTGTGACATCATAGGTGCTTTCATTATGACGTCATAATTGCATATGTAGAGTGCTGCATCTGATCAGTGTGAAAAATTTTGAGGGTCATCTAGGGATAAAATGGTCGACAGAAAAAAAAGTGATGATGTTATCAGTCACATGATTCGGCAGCCATATTGTTTTTTTAAAAAAAAAAACCTTCAAATATCTTCTTCTCTGAAGTGGCTGAACAGATCAAGGCAAAACTTTACACGTATGACCGCCTGTCCATGAGGAACAAAAGGTTCACATATATGATGTTGTAGGTCACATTGTTTGGCAGGCATATTGGATTTACCCTAAAACCTATTAAAAAAAGTCTTCTCCAGAACGGCTCGACAGATCGAGAGGAATCTTCATACAAATGTTCCCCAAGCCATGGGTGTACTTTGTTCAGGAATAATTGATAGGTCACATGGTTTGGCAGCCATATTGGATTGAAGAAAAATATGAAATCATCATGGTTCAGGGTCAGGTGTCCGATCAAAGCAGGGTTGCATCAAAGCGGGACATCTTGGTACCCGGCCATCACTGCCAGCAGTTATAAAGTGGCAGTTCTAATTATGTCTCATTAATTATGTAACACACCAGTACAGAAACGCCACACAAAATACACAACACAAAAGAAGTCCTGGTGAGGGTCCGCAATCTCTGATTGTTCTTTTTCTTGTTGTGTTTTCTCCCCTCTCCCTCCACCGACCCTTTGGTTTGTTGTTCCATTGCTCTTTCATCCCCAATTTTCCCTCGTTTGTTTCTTGTTTCTGATTTTATTTATTTCTAATTTCTATTTTGTCTTTTTGGCTTGTTTATTTAATTTGGTTTGATTTTGGGATTCTTGCTTTTCGATCCTTATTGCCTTTTGATTCTTGTTTTCTGGTTTTTTGATTCTGATCTTTTGATTTATGTTATTGAGTTTTTTTTTGTTTTTTTTTAAAACTCAAATCCTTGGGTCTCACTCTCAGCCATGATCTCTCTTTGGCAAAGCACATTTCAAAGTTGGCTTCCAAAGCCAGATGCTGACTGGGCATCCTCCATCATGCAAAGTCCTTCCTTGGCACACTTGAGCTCCTATCCACCTCCAAGGCTTTTATCCGCAGCTTGATTGATGGAGTACTGCTCTCCCCTCCAGGAAGACCCCATCTCTGACAAAATTTTGCTTCTGTATCTATCTTCTCCACCCCTTGCATTCTCCCCGACCCTTCACCGTTACCTGCATCCGTTGTTTGTCTGTCTCCGTTTATTTTCTCCCTCCGCCTTGCTGTTCCTTTTGTTACCAGTAAAAAAATTTCAATTTTTTTTTTTTTTTAAACATAGAAGGATGAAATCTCAAAAAGAAAAACGAAACAAGGTAGGAATGACACCGCATTACAATGACATAATACGACACCGCAATCTTCATCGATTACTGTCATGACATCTTTGCCACAATTGTCTTATAGATTACCATGACAACAATGGTCAGATCGGCGGCTCGAGTAACCCGCCAAATTATGGGTAGAGTTAGTCTGAAATCACCGGCAAGAAGAACTGTCACTCCGCCCATGGGAGTACTGTTTTGTCGAATATCTTGAAGAGTTTGGTCAAGTTCATCGAATGCCTGTTTGTGCGACGTGGTCCATCTGTCCCCCACAATGAAGTCACATCGTTTGAGGAGCATACCTGGTCCAGAATCATTTTTCACATTTTACAGTGTTTTGTTGACCATAGCCAGATTGAGGGGTAATTTGAAGACGGAATGCGCCTTTGAGAAGAGTATCCGCAATACTGGACTTTGCTGGTGGGGATACAAAATCAAGTACACACACACACACACACACACAAATTTAGATTGGCAGGTCAAGTGGTTTTGAGCACTCAAGCAAGCAACCACTCCATCGAAACGGTTGATAAGGAACGGCTGGCTTGGCAAGCGATAACAAACTGATTGGTACGATGGAATCACTCCCCTGGTATACCGTTTTGTTTCGGATGGTTGAACTGGGTGAATGGATTTCGTGGAAAAGTGAATGTGCCGTCGATGTTTTGTTCATATCCCTCACCCTACAACCTTTTTGATCCTTCCTGCCATGAAAAATCGAGACAAGTAAATAAATAATAAAACACCCTGTGCATGCCCCTCTGGTCTCGTCCACCCATGCGGTGTGGATACAGCACGGGCACGATGGGTCACACGGCGTCCTCTTCTGCTCAAGTTGCCTGGACCACCATGTTTTGGAAGAACTAAAGAAGATAAACCAGGAAGATGAAGGCAAGGAGGGGAAGAAGGAACGAAACGGGACGAAAATGTGACGTCGTTTCGTCGAATCAAGCCATGCAAATTAATCTGCTCGAATCGGAGGGGAATTTGACGAAACCGTGTACAGTGCAATATACAGTACCGAAATTTAATTTCCCCTTAATGACGTCATACGCCTGAAAGTATATACGTCATCGATCCCAGTTTTGCACATTTGAGTTAACTTGTTAAACTTTGTGACGTACCCGGTATGTTTCCGTACGTGGACCGTGTTTCGCGTCTTCCTCGATTATCTTGACGCTGAACATGATATTGATGCGTTAATTTAATAATCGTGTTGGGGCGGTGTATTGGTACGCGTCCAAAGCTTTTCTCTCTTGCCCCCCCCTGCAGATATTGTCCGGTGGAAAGGAAATCGAGATTTCGACGTAAAATTGCTATTCCCGGACGAATTGGCTGCTGAACTACGACGGATGGAAGCAGAGAAGTGACGAAGAAGAAAACGCGACGAGGGACTTCCCTTCGGACATCATTCTCGCGTTGGTTCGTCGCCGCCATGGAAGAGCTGCTCGTTGAGGTCCGCGGCTCCAACGGTGCATTCTATAAGGTAACGGCGGAAGGTTGTGTTGTGTTTCCTCTCAGGTTTCGGGGATCATGAGCCGACGGTCACGTCGCCTCGGCGCTCCCTGAACCAGGCGATAGTAGTTTCCAGTGCACGAAGTTGCGGATAGTTGTTCTCGCAGACGAGCTGAGTGTTTGAGGCCTAGTAAGCACGGCCGTGCTCGTGCCGACGAGATCATTTTTATTTGACAGCCGGAGCTTCTCTCCTTCCCTTCTCCACTTTATTTTGACGTTGATTTCTGTTTAAATGGCGACTCGCTTGCGATCGCCCGGTTACGTGTGGTGGTTTCGGCTCGGGATGCCGAGTGTGATGAGTCCTCGAGCGGATAGGCCGAGACATGTGGCCCTCGAACAGCAACAACCACTCGGAACCTTTATCGGGAACAAGGTTGTCCGCAGTTTGTGTTGACTCACTGGATCTCTCACTGTTGTTTGGATTAACCTGGTGTTGGCTTCGCGGTTAGGGTTAGGGTTAGGGTGAGGGTGGTGCTTTGGGATCCAAGGGTCCTGACTTCAAGTCCCGTTTTTACCGCTGAATTAACACCGGGTGGGGTTGACTCGCCTGTCATCCTTCCGAGGTCGGCGAAATGAGGGGACCAGTGTGGCGGAATAAAGGTTTCACACGAAGGGAGCGGATATCGATGGGTTTATTAAATGTGGTGTTAATGTGGTGCAGGCACGATGGGCCGGATGGCCTCCTCCTGAACCTTAATCTCTTGTAATAATCGTTGTGTGTTGTTGTTGTTGTTTTATTTACTTCGGGTTGATGGACATTTCGATTCTTCATGAAATGAGATCCAACTGTAAACTGGCATTCCGACTGTTACATGTTGAGAGTACAAGCTGGCTGTCCCGTATTGTAGTACTTGCTGAGCGATGTACAAGCTGGCTGTCCCGTATTGTAGTACTTGCTGAGCGATGTCCAAGCTGGCTGTCCCGTATTGTAGTACTTGCTGAGCGATGTCCAAGCTGGCTGTCCCATATTCTAGTACTTGCTGAGCGATGTACAAGCTGGCTGTCCCATATTGTAGTACTTGCTTGGTGATGTACAAGCTGGCTGTCCCATATTGTAGTACTTGCTTGGTGATGTACAAGCTGGCTGTCCCATATTCTAGTACTTGCTTAAAGATGTACAACCTGGCTGTCCCATATTCTAGTTCTTGCTTAGCGATGTACAAGCAGGCTGTCCCATATTGTAGTACTTGCTTTGCGATGTACAAGCTGGCTGTCCCCTATTCTAGTACTTGCTTGGCAATCTACAAGCTGGCTGTCCTATATTCTAGTACTTGCTTTGCGATGTCCAAGCTGGCTGTCCCCT
>CM068952.1:54278119-54302207 GCA_035128595.1 Eptatretus atami
TGAAATCGTTGTATTCCATTGAATGAGTTAAATCGCTTCCACTCGACTATTGAAATGATTTACACTGAACGATTTAAATAAATGCCTGTCACTCGCCTATTGTTTTTGGAGCGCTGGTGCTCGGCAATTGAAATCGTTTTCATTGAACGAGTTAAATCGCTTCCACAGCACTGCAGTCACGGCACCAACAGCAGCAGGCTCAGTGCCAGCCTCATGCCAGGCTCAAGCGGATCCCTGTAGAAGGTGTACTGCTTGGTTATCCTTGGACCCACTCTGGCTAGCAGCTCGTCGAACATCGCTGGGGCATTCGCAGGAAGTTGATGAAGGATGCATGGTCCTCGTTCCGGAGTTCCACCATGAGCTGGTCATATATGCCGTAATGGCATCGCCTCCCGATCCACGGTCTGACCCAGTTCCTTCTCCTCCGTTCGTGTCTTCTTCTCCCGGCGCTATTGGCACGCAACTGGTGCAGTGTCAACTCGATGAGGTCATGTTGATGTTGGAGGACAGGTAGGTATTGTCGTCTCAGCTTGCCGTATCCTCCATCTCTCAGAGTGACATGGACATGTACTCACCACGAAGTCTAAAAAAAGACGGGTTCCTCCTGCGAAGCCCCTTTTTATATACCAATTCCTGTAATCGCTGCAATACACCATTATACGGTATCTGTAAGTTAGAAACGCGTTCAGTAAGTTCTGTGGTCGTCTGAAGACGTCAAATACGTATTTGTGCGTAGGAACCTTTACAAATAATTCCCAAGCACGTTACTCAAGGTTATAAATAAGTCACGGTACCCTAAACATTACTTTGACGTGTTTCGACGTATGAGGAACTTTCAAGTAACGTGTTGCAAAGTGTGAACAACGTTCGTGTAGCGTGCTTACAAAACGTTACTCATAGGTTAGAAATAAGTTTCGGGTACGCTAAACATTACCTCGACGTGTTTCGACTTATGAGTAACTTACAAGTAACGTGTGTCGACGTGTGTCAACGATCGCATAACGTGCCTACAACTTATGGCCAGCGTAGCGGAACGTGTGAGTCATACGCCGGCATACGTTGTAAAATTTCAAGCATGCAAAAATTTGAGGACAACCCAAAAGTACAACGTTTAAAGCCAGCGTACTACGACGTATGGCAGTGTTTTTCAGTGTGCTCTGAACGTATACAAAACGTACCCATAACGTATTCGACGTGTGCCAGCGTTTTAGACAAATTTTTCATAAATCGGCATACGCTGGCTAAATCGTCAAGGTGTGACAGCGGCTTTAGCGTGGTTTGGCAAGTGTGAACAGCCATGGTGATTAAACCCGACGCCAGTCAGTGGAGAACGAAACAAATCTTATAAAACCGCAAGACCAAACGACCAACTCGATGGGATTGTACTCTTCTTGTTCATGAAGGCTCATCTCGCTGGTGAAATGTAAAACCTTGTTGCCACAGCAAAGAGTTTATTTCTGTCCTTTGAAATGAAATGGCAGTATTAATCTTTGAAATGAAATGGCAGTATTAATCTTTGAATTAAGAACAGTTAGAGAATAACTTTTTATTTTAAACTTTTTTCTTTTCTCTCTTTTTTTCCAGGCTTTTGTGAAGGACGTTGAGGATGAGAGACTGACCGTGGCTTTTGAGAACAAGTATGTGGTGAATTTGATATTATTATTGTCTTGCTGCCACTTGTTGTCTAACAAAACAAGCATTTGATATGTGAGATGAAACAAAATAGGTTTTGAATGTTACGATCCAAAATAACTGTTGGCTTAATGGTTAAGGTGGTGGGCTTGGGATCCTGGGATCCTGAGTTCAAATCCCACTCGGCTGTTGAATTAATACCAGGTTGGGTTGACTGCCTGTTATCCTTCTGAGGTCAGCAAAATAAATGCCAGCTTGCTGGTATATTGTGCCCAATAGCCAAGGAGACTGCTTTGGCAGCACCAACGCTCTGCACAGAGTTTGGTCCCAATGGATGGATGGATCCAAAATTATAATTGGTCAACTCATTGAGTCTTGCTCTGATCGCACTTTTTCATTTCAAGTGTAAAAATAATTAAAAAAATAAAATAAAATAATCTGATCTATTATTTTGTTGGTAAAACCTCCATGAGAGATTCATCATCTTGTGATGGAGGTTTTTGAAGGACCATTGCCCTTCATATGTAACCTTGCGGAGATTGGTGAACATTGTGAGGACTTGCAAGACGCTGCTTGCTGAAAATGCTGACCAACCATTTTGACTGACGAGAAATACATTCAGAAGATTGACACTATCTTGCAGTGTAGCTGAAACATCACCTATGACGCAAGTACAAAAAAGCGACAAACGAAAAGATGTCAGCTATACAACTCATGAATCATGTGAAATGAATGAAACAAGAAAATGAAGGCTGTAAATGTAAACAAACAAGACATTTAATTAATTGAGCTTATACAGGGTGTGTCAAAGGCTAATCGCTTCAAAACTTTATTAACGAAAACATTGAGTAATAAAACAAAACATTAACTCGAAAAATGAAAACCAAATCGTGGAGAAATTAAACTCGTTATGCATTAATGCACTTATTAGTTAAGGTGTTCGATGTGAGCATCCCCACGCACACAACATGCATTCACATGAACTGTGAAGTTTTCAATGAGGTTTCTGCAAGTTTTAATGGTTACTGTCTGCACACAAGCCTCAACTGCTGCCTTCAGATTAAGTTCAGATCTGGGGTGTTCCTTGTAGACATTATCCTTACAAGCTCACCAGAGGAAAAAAAGTCCAGCGGATTGAGGTTGGGGCTGTGTGGAGACCATTCATTTTCCAAACACAAATTGAGAACTCATTGTCCGAATTTTTGATGCAACAAGGCAATTGTTTCATTGGCTGAATGTGGGGTAGCACCATCTTGCATGAACCACTGTCGCCGGAAGGCTGCATTCCTCATCGATTGCTTCAAGTCTTCGTAAAATGTGTTGACAATCGACCGGTATCATTCTTGATTGATGATAACCGTTCTTCCGTTTTTATCTTCAAACCAACATGGCCCAAACACACCTCTGTTGCTGAGAGCCACAAAAGCAGTGACTTTCCGACCCTCAAGTGACTTCTCTTCAACCTCATCTGGACGTTGACTTCCCCAGAAAATGTTGTTGTGTGAATTGATAGCACCATTGACGTGAAAGTGTGCCTCGTCACTAAACCACACATCGCGAATCCAGTTTGGGTTTGCCTCCATCTTCTGCTGCAGCATCTCGCACATCGCGACTCATGCTGCTTTATCCCCATTGGTCAATTTATGGGCTGTTGTGATGTGGTAAGGAAAGAGGTTTAAATCTTGTTTCATTATTCTTCTGATACTGCTGGGAGTGAGACCCAGTTCAGCCAATCATTGTCGATGCGATTTTTTTCGGACTTTGCGTGACTGACTCACAAACTTGTTCCACGTTTCCTTCATGCCGTACACTTCTTGGGCGACCGGACCTTCCCTTGTTAATGTTGAGAATCGTCCCTTCACTTTTGAACTTTTCCACAAGTTTCCAAATCGGTGGCTTGCTTGGCTTGTTTCTGGGATGCACTCCATATTCATTGCAGAACCTCGTCTGGACGGAAACAATTGATTTGGTCTCAAAATACCACTTGACAATGTTTACTCTTTGCTCCATCGAAAACGTCATTTTTTCCATAGAATACTTTGGCTATGCTTGAATGACTTTTCCAAAGATCATTGATCACTCCTGCAAAACAAAAAAAATTAAAGTAATGACTAAAAGTACAAAGGTCGTTTGAAGCGGTTAACCTTTTATTGACACACCCTGTATGAGTAAAAAAAAAACTTGCTAAGTCAGGCATATTAGCTCATGCTGTGGCACTGATGCCAAATGAATGAATACAATGACCATGTGACATGCCATCCATCCATCCATCCATTGGGACCAAATGATGTGCAGAGCGTTGGCGCATCTTAAGCAGTCTCATTGGCTCTTGGGCACAATCCTGGACAGGTCGCCCCTCCAACACAGGATACCAGCAAGCTGGCACTCATTTTGCTGACCTCGGAAGGATGACAAGCAGAGTCAACCCCACCTAGTATTAATTCCACAGACGGGGGATTTGAACTCAGAATCCTAGGATCCCAAGCCCACCACCCTAACCATTAAGCCAACATCAGGTATATGAGTTGGTTCGGTGACGAAAACAAGCTGATTAAATTTTAGTTCAGGTCCGAATCCATACAAAATGTAAACTAATCAGCCTGGCGGAGGTATTAAGCGATGGCAGCTTGCAGCTCTGGGCAGTTCTGTGCGACCAAAATCAAATAGCAGCATGTTTGTGCGTGTCTGTGTGTGCTCTTGACTGCTACACGCTGCACCTTTGTGGTCACTGTTTCCCAAAGTAGTGAGGCCAGAACTGAGGCAATCGAAAAATGAGTCCAACTGTAGTGGGAAATAAACGGAACTTCTGAGCCAATAATCCAGAAAGCTTTACATTACACTTTATTGCTGCCTTGCGGAACACCAACTTTAAGATTGAGATATTGAGGCATAATGCCATAAAGAGCAACCCATTGTTTCTTTTTATAGCATTTGATAAACCAACATATCATTTTGAGTCACCCAAATATTTGATTCACTTAAGGGAGGGTCCCTGTCTACCAGACAACTTGGAAAGTAAGGTTGGTGCCAGACAGTATCGAAAGTGAGATAGGTGTCCATTGAGAGAGATTCACAATCTCTGGCCAATATTTTCATTGCCAATCAGGTAATGTCCTAATCCTCAACAGCAACACATTAAAGGGTTATTTGAGCCAATAGTATCTGCTGAACCCGAATCGGACAGGAATGTCGACTGAGCCGGCAGTAGTATTCTGTGTTGATTGCATGTGAGTCAGCTGATAACAATAAAAGTGCAATATTCTTCATGTTGATATGGGGATAAAAAATCCACTGGTGGAATTGTTTGACAAGGAAATGGATGAGGCACCCCTCGTGTGGTGATCTTCAAATTTCATAAACCTGTTTATTCCTTTGTTTTTGCAATGTTTGTTCGGAAGAAATAATCAATGGAAAATGAGGATGCATAAACCGAAGGAGCTCTTGAAGATCAAAATAATTGCACATTGACAGGTTGTGAACAAGAAAAAGAGCAATCGGAGATTGCAAACCCTCACCAGGACTTCTTTTGAGTGGTGTATTTTTATAGGTTTTCGGGTAAATCCAATATGGCCTCCAAACCATGTGACCTATGATGTCATATGTGTGAACGTTTTGTTCCTCATGGACAGGCGGTCATACATGTGAAGTTTCACCTTGATCTGTTCAGCCACTTCAGAGAAGATTTTTGAAGGTTTAAAAAAAAAAAATTTAAACACGATGGCTGCTGAATCACGTGACCAATGACGTCATTAAAATTTTTTCTGTGGACCATTTTATTTCTTGATGACCTTCAGACATTTTCATACTGATCAGATGTGGCATTCTTCAAATGCAATTATGATGTCATAACGATGGCACCTATGATGCCATAAAAAAATCGATCTCATTCCCCATGAGGAGTACTTGCTATGTGCCAAGTTTCAATTTTTTCCTTGGTGTGGTTTCATGGATAGAGGTCCACTTTTTATCCCCCGCCGCATGGCGGAAGGGGGATATTGTTGTCACCCAGGTCGTCCGGCTGTCGTCGGCTGTCCGTTCCCTCCGTCCGTCCGGCATCAACATTTATAGCTGTGAGTGCGATAAATCATAAACTGTTCGCTATATCGATTTGAAATTTGGGTCACACATGTACCACCTGAAAAGGAGAAACTATTGATTTGGGCGTGGCCGGTTCAAGATGGCCGACTGGGGCCATCTTGAAAAAAATGTTTTTTCGCCATATCGATTTGAAATTTGAGTCACATGTACCACCTGAAAAGGAAGAACCCTATTGATTTTGGGTGTGGCGGATCCAATATGGCCGACTGGGGTGGCATCTTGAAAAAAATGTTTTTTCGCCATATCGATTTGAATAGTATATGCTGTTGTGTATATCGTGAAAATTTTGGGTTAATTTTTGCAACCTAATTTTTTAGTGACTATGGACCATAAATTTATCAAAAATTCTGGTTGCATTTTTTTGGCCGCCATCTTGGATTATTGCGGCCATCTTGAAATTCGCTAGGGTAAAAACACATTTCCGACCATATCTTTACCTCTGATAGAGGTATTTCATGATATTAGTGTCTAAATGATGTTTAGGAGGCTAGCAATCATTTGTGATACTTTATAAGGTCTAAATATAAACTTGACAAGGAAATTGTCAATATGCCTTTTTAGTTATAGCGGCAGCCAAATAATGAAATTTTTATTATGTTCTTTTTTTTTGATATTCATAGCTGTTATCATGACCTAATTTGACTATTTTCCCATAAATACCTATTATCACATGTTTATATTATTAAATATTTGTTTCTGCTTTTCAGAATATAGCTACAACAGCCTGAGAAAGATGGGAGAGCACCTACAAAAAGACCACCACCTACAAACTATAACTGTGTATTTAATGTCAAAAACTAGCAGTGATTTGTTGAGACAACACCCAAAATATTCATCATATGAAAATTTCTGCTTCTGTTCCGTCGTAGTGCTGATTTAGCGTGAACTGGATTCCTTGGAATTCTAACCGCTCTGGTGATATAACTGCCAGAAGCTAAAGGACCAACATGCGAGTGCATGCTCCATGCTATGCAGAAACTACTAACGTCACAGACATTGGAAGATCAGCAGGCGGTATGAAACAGCCCTCGCTACACAGGCTCGACCCAGCTAAAGCGAAAGAGAGGTCGCCCTAGATCTTGTAGCTCTCACACATCTTCTTCTGCACCAGTACGATGCACACGTTCCCAAATAAGAAGTTCAATAAAGCTGAGTGCTTTTTTGTCAGGGTAAAATACAGATATTCTTCAAGTGTCAAAGTCCAAATGTTGGTGAAAAATGGCAGTGATTGTGCAAAAATGCAACAATGATGAGTGGAAGGTGAACGACAGTGAACTGATAAATTCAAAGGACCCACTTTCTAGAGATTTATTATCTAATACCTGCCTGGCAAATCAGTGGAAAAAATACAACCCGGTCAAGCAACCAGTTGCAGAAAAAGACCAAAAGGTTCAGATGATCTGTAATTTCTTGGCTGCAGAAATTGAGTTTATAGTTGCCTTGCAGATTAACTCAGCTCTGGTGATATATATGGCATGATAAAGTACAACAGGATTATGGACATATGTGATGATGTATGGTTTACACAGAACTACCACTCGTGCTGCACTGAAGGAAATTATTGAAAAAAATATCGATGATGTGGAATTCACACGCCCATGTGACTGCACTAAACCATCACTAATTCACTCAAGTAAGGCCCGTGAGGCTGCTGTAGATAATGCTGCAAAACAAAACTCGAATAAGACAAGTGTCAGCGCTACTGCTCTTACTACTGCAAAACCATACCGGACAACAGATAGACAGAATAATAGCTTTGAAATTAATAGGTTCCTTGTGTTGGTGACTATTGTTCCTGAAGAGTTAAGTATATTGTTGGGTTGGATAATTCAAGGACAGAGCACGGCCCAGTCAAACGTACGGTCTGAAAGTATCAGAGACATTCATGCAGTAACATTACAATGTTTTACCGAGTCACAAACGCAAAGAATTCATCCACGTCACCTGACATTTACCGGACGTGTGACGACAGATGAATAGCAATGCACGCGTTACATGATCCACATACAGGTTACATGAATATACTTCATCTACTCCAATGTGTCATACCTTCCACTGTTTTCAAGGGCAGTAGAGCCTAGACTTCTTGAATACACAGGCACTGCAAACATCATAGCCAAAGAAAATAGTATCGCATTGTTTGATACTAATCATTATCTTTCGCGGAATTAAGAAGATTATTGATGTCTTTGGTATAATCATTACATGCAATGGCTGCAGCGCTGCATACCAAGCACAATTAAACGGAATATCTTTGAACAACATTGTCAGCGTTTTACGTAGAATATGCTTGCGCAGTTGAAGAATAATTAGGTAATAGAAAGTCCTGGAACTTCGAGAGTGACTGTGCGAGTAGCGGTCGCTTCGAGACGTAACATACGTGCTATCGCTCTGACGACGAACTAGGATCACCAAAGTGGAATACAACCTGAATTCAGACATGTCATTCATCCATGCTCTGCATCAGCTAATAACAGCAAGGTTGTAACCTAGAGGCACAAAGTACTATCACTATTTGTAGCGAGAATACTATGATTATGAGTCTAATATACCCATTGCCTCCTGATACAGCAAATTTAAAAAATGTCGCCAAACTACAGTGCGGTCAGTAGTAATTGTTGCCAAATGAAACAGTCCACGAAGTATGCTTCTAAAACGCACAGACTAGCCCCTCATTTGTCTCCTACGAGTCTTTTTGAGCTTTATTCTAGCTACAGTGAGAGATCTTTAACAGAGGAAAGATGTCCTAAAGAGAAAATAACTGACAATAAATTCTAATATTTTTTATAATTCTGTAGACATTTTATTCTTTTCGGGGGGGGGTTCAACCGAGAGGTAAGGGGACATGGGGCAGTGAAGGCTAGTGACAACAGAAACAGACAGAGATCCTCCTTCCTGAATGAACAACCCGAATGACAAACAAGTACATACTTGCACAAAGGCGTGAAAATACAATATTATTTCTGTAGGTCAGCCCATAATGATCGTTGTTAGCAAAAAGAAAGTAAGTATGACAAAGATACAAATGTTCATTTTACTTCTATCATAACTATGAGCATTTCTTTATGTCAGGGGGGAATGGGCCACCTTGGTGACGTCGACTACTGAGAGGTGCCTGCACAATATACAACTTGTCAGAAAATACAAAATGCCAATCATGTGTAGATGAGACGGATAGTGCAGAGCTGTCAAGAGGAGACTATAACAACACAAAAAAATCCATTCCTATATTATCAAAGCTGTATAGCATGAAAATGATTATAGTATATTATTCTTAGGACTATGTTCATGGTGGGTGACCGACGTTCTCCAACGATAGTCTGGGTCCAAACTCGTTATTGGCTGAGATGTATTGGTTGATCAAGACTTCGGCAGTAAACGGCAGACCATCTACACAATGTCACAGTTGCACAAATAATACGGCCACAACCATTAAAAAAGCCTTACGAGTGCAGCACGAATCCATATTATTCGACACCTTAAACATGTAGAAATTTAAGCAAGCAAGAAAAAAAAACAGTACATGCCCTAGCTCTTTAATGTTATTCTGTTCTTTTGAGAGAAGATCTTCTAGCAATAAACAAAAAAGTTAGAAATCTTTATGTTTTACATGTACTGACACATCGCGCTGACAGACGAGAAATACATTACTGGTTGATATATAGTTTCATGGGCAGCAGAGGCGCTGGAAAGAGTGCGTGTATGAAAGATAATCAAAACCTGATTCCAGAAACTATGGATGTAAATTTGAAATAGCAACAAAGTAATCGTAGAAATGCCTCTGAAAGAACAAGTGTCATACGGAACAAAAAAGAATAATATCATCCTATGAGATCTGCCATATTTATATTTTTTTATACTGAGTGTCATCATTTTCAGAGGCGAGGAACTACATTTGCCTCTCTGACAGCTGTGCATTTCGTTCTTGCCTAAATAGATTGGACTAGCACAGAATATTCCAGAATATTTAGCGCAAGGAGTACCAACTAGCAGAGTGAACCCTTTGGTGTGGAGAAGATTCCTAAAATGGGAAACAATTAAATCAATGTGGTACACCTTAACACTGTTGGTGTGGATCAGACAGGAAACATATCAACAAAGTCCACAAAGGAGATGGTGCATCTCTGATATAACCAACAACCCCAAGCACTTTTACGGTATTGCCTCAGCAATTAAACAGCTATATCAAGGAATGGAAGAAATGTTGGGAATGTCAAAGTTACACGTGATACTCACCATGCCCTCTCCAACAGCATAGTGATGCGCAGAAATTAAACAACTGAAGAAGTCCTGTCAAAGTCGAATCCTTTCACAGTGTCCAAGTGTGAAGATGGTACAGAAATGAAGTTGTACAACATCACAACAAATGTCATCATGCCAAAAATGTTCAAGATAGTAGTAGCACTGAAGAGAGAGAGAACTGCTTACGGCAATTTGTAAAGGAGAGAATCCAAGGGCAAAAGAATCTATGGGACAAATGACAAAGGTGAAGTGTTGGCTGGAATGCAGGGTGTACAACAATAAAGGTAGCATCTGGATCAACTGAAGTCAATTTGAAGGCATCCAATTTCATGATGGCCCGTCTCCTTGTTATCACACGCTCTACACCGTGAGATCGATCTCAAAGAGGTTATTGGAACTATGAGTTCTCTACTACAAACAGTATGCTAATGAAAGCTGATGGAAGTCTTCATCCATGTGAAGATAAATCACAGTTAATTCATCAACTGAGAGGCTCTCGTTGCAGATGAGCCTGTGACAGAGGAACCATCTCACAGAAGAAGTAGCAATCCTAGAGCAAACATGCATAGTCTTCGATGGTATGGCTGTGGTCATTGAACTGATTGTGGCTAAAGAATCGATCAAAAAATGCAGTGATCTGGCTAACTACTTGTGAATGCCATCGATAGGAAGTCCTCCGATTACAGCATCTCATGTGTAGTGTTTGAATACTATAGCATTCAAGCATCAATGAAATACAACACCAGACAAAGACGCACTGGAGGGAGATCATCTCGTACTCCTGATTACAAGATAGATGACTCGACAAAGATTAATGACTTCACTACCTTTCTGCGCAGTACTAAACCAAGGAGCTGTTGACACTCTCTATCTTGCCTAAAAGGTAGCAGAGAACTGTAAGTCACAAGTCAACAGTAACCATCTGGATGTATCCACCAACCAGTCTCCAGCAGATATAGTGGACTTAACAGTAGCCAAGAAGAAGCGACACTCTTCTCATCCTGTATGCTGCGAAATACACAAATCAGGATTCCATGTTCACATATATGCATCTGACACTGACGTGTTGGTCTTGGCATTGTCAGAGTTACACAGTTGGGTAGTGAAGCAACAGTCATCATGGGTACAAGCAAAACGACGGCATGTTAAACTGCAACCAATCTATAATGTACTTGGTGCCAGAAAGTCTCAGCATTAAGAGGATTACATGCAATAAGTGGATGTGACACATGGACGAATCTATGGGAAGAGCAAGACTAGCTGGTGGAAAGCATTCACAACAGCAGAAGACAATGTGATCTGTGCTCTGACAGAATGGGCAAAGGTTAGGAACCTACACCACAAGTACCACAGTTGTGAAGATTTCATCCTGCAAACTCTTCAAGCCACGGATGTGTCATAACTGAAGCTAAGGAATTGCGATGGAATGCATTCCGTACCTGAACGTAATCAAGGTGTGGAGAAGTTACACTCACACAAGGTGCCATGGTGGAACACATTCGCCGAGCTCATCTACAGTGCCATGTGTGGCAGGAAGTACTTGTTCAAAGCCTGTCGTCTTGACCAACAAAGCTTGGATGGTATCGAGAATCTACCAGTGAACTGAAACCAATTCTGTCCAAAATGCCTCCAGCTCCTGAATCAGTTACAGAATTGGTGAGGTGTGGTTGCAGCAAAAGTTTGTGTAATGCTCGTGTGTTCTTGCAAGCAAAACAATTTAGAGTGCACAGAATTGTGCAAGTGTGAAGCCAATCCAGAGAGCTTGTTGAATACCAACAGACTGCATGTCAGATCAAGAAACTTTCAGATGAATAACTGTTTTCGCACTTTAAATTTCTTCATATAAGGAAAAATTGCTAATTCAACCCTTACAACAGACTAAAAGTGATATAATTTTAAATTGGTGACTCAACATCATGGTTAGGTAATGTAGTTGTAGTTCAATGTGGCCAGTGTGTAATTATACATATTTAGAATCAACATCATCAAAATCCAACTATTATTGGTCGAGATATGGGCAATAATGTGTTTTTATATAGCAAATTTCAAGATGGCGGCCAGTAATCCAAGATGGCGGCCATACTTCCGCTAGGCTGAACAGTTTACATTTTGGATCCCACTGATAGGCTGGATCTGGATCTGGATCTGGACCTTAACCAAAATCCAATCGGCCTCTTCTTGTTACCCACCCAACTCATCCAATTAGTTTTTTCAGAATCCGTCTACAACTTTTTGAGATATCGTGCTAAATATTGTTTTCCTTTTTTAAAATTATCTTTATTTTTTGAAATCTCTCAATTGTGAAGAATCACTTTGGAAAAATAAAAAAAATCGGATGCAGTTCTTCACCAAAATATAATCTATTCATTCTTGTTACACACGTAACCTGTCCACAAATTTTCAACGAATCCGTGCATAACTTTTTGAGATTTCCTGCTCACAGACAGACAGACAGAGACCAGACAGACAAAAGAACCTCCATCCACCTTTGGTGGCTCAGGTAAAAAATGGAATCTGCACGTATTGGACCATGGTATCTAAATGCCAAATATTAAGTGGATTTTGAGGTGGGTAGAGTGTGAAGATTTGGATGTGGATGAGTGAGAGGGAGCAAAATAAAACAGATGGATAGGATAGTATGAACAGGTTGCAGGTTTGCCGTGACGGTTCAAGAGAAAGATTGAGATAATCTGCAGCGACTTCTCCGTGGATGCCAAAAATAGTGGAGAGAACAACTATAGACAGACCATGTGTCTCTTACTCGAAACATCTGTGCAGATATATCAAGACTGATCGGACTTAAAGATGGTGTAAGGGACACTAATATTTTGCAGTGATTTCACAAACATTAACAATTGGCAGGTGCTTTCTGATTGGCTGAACTTGGCACAGAACATGCTGCCTTTTTGCTTTGAAGCAGAAAGGGGAAATGCCTTCCTTTCCTCCCCTCCCCCACCCCGCTGACTTTTGAGAACAAAAATCAAAATCCAGGTATTCCACAGATGCACTAAATTCCTTGGGAACCATGAATATGTTCATTCATTTCTCTGGTTTCTTGTTGTATTGATAGACGTCACAACGTGGTGAAAAAACTTAATGTCAAATGTCTTGCCAGTCTTTTTTATGAAAACAAACACAATTTTCTTTGTTTTAACTTATAATATACTGTAATTTTCATTCTGCCTTCTGTACATGAGAGCTAGAAGATGTTCGGGATTTCAAATGCAATCTCATGAATTCTCCTGTTGGGAACTATTCCGTGCACCATTCATTCTCAGTCTCTCTTAATCTACGAAACACCAAACATATGCTAACCTCTGTGCCATTTCCAATGAATACATTATTGGTTTTTGTATGTCGCATGGTGTACTAACATTAACATGGTGTAATAATCACTTGTGGATTCCTAGCCTTATTATTCACATTGAAGAGAGTAAAACTTTGATACGATTTCCTGCCTGATTCCTGCAAAAATAATTGATCGGCCACACTCATGAAGTATTGTTGAGGTGGGGTGGAGGAGGGGTAAGTTGGGGAGATATATTAAAATAACAAAATTACAGACCTCTTTACAGATGTAATTTATTTGGCTGTGCTGGTGGAGCAACCGGGATATTAAACGTCAACACGGATGGATGTCAGGTTGCACCACATGATCCCAGATGTAATAGTAATGTATGCGCAACTGTATGAAACAGTTGATTTCATAGATACAATATAGAAAGGTAATACAAACGGCATGGACTGACACATTCGAAAGGACCCTGACTGAGACTGATGATGGGAAAAGCAGACCGGGTTGCACAAACCCCACAGATATACAAACTTGAGAACATAATCAATAGGAATAGTATTGAATAATTATTATCCATGGAGCTCGTAAAGAAAAAAAATCTGGCATTCCAGACTGTTGTGGATTTATTTGTTTTGAGGTCGTATATTTAAGTAGTTCTATTCTAGACATCTAGAAATAGAGCTCGTCTTCGGGATATTAATATCTCGTTAAATTATCAGCAAAACCCGGTTGGTTCACAAATGACCTTCAAGGAAGTAATATGTTTTTCTTTCCAGTTGGCACACACACACACACACACACACACACACACACACACACACACAATGCTTTCTGAGCAAATTGTGATGGGCACATTCTGCACTCAAGTTCAGAACGATGTCAAGAGCCATATTGGGGTGAGGGGGTAGGGTTTGGAGAACAACTATTGTCCCCATTAAGCAGCGAATGCCTAAAGTTGACTTCATTCTGCTATTAGTGCCAGTTGGCCACATTATCTATCTATAATTCCAGCAATCTGTGTGTGGTGTGTGTGTGTGGTGTGTGTGTGTGTGTGTGTGTGTGTGTGTGTGTCTGTGACCGCTGTTTCTCGACAAACCGCTGGTCCGATCTAATTGAAACTTGCCAGGTATTTGCTGGGGCCCTGAGGATGTGCCTTTTCAAGGTTTGATATTAATCGGACAAGTGCTTCCCAAGTTATGGCCATTTATTTACCAAACCAATGACAAGACACGTTGTTGCATGGGCGTGGCCAATGGGGAAGGGAAGCTCAGCTGCGTTCCCCATTACGGGTTACACAGTACGGACTTCCGAGAGTGATGACTTCGTGTATTCTAATAATTTCTCGATTTCTTATGCGCATTTATAGATAAACACAATGCCGCAAGTTATGATCGTTTTCATACCGCAAGTTATGATCGTTTTCATGAGACGGTGCATAAATTTCGGTAACATCAGAGTGCTGGTATGCTCCGAACCAGGAAGTAATTTTTTCTCTTCTTCTCTTCTCTTTTTGTTTTTCCTTGCGATGACATTGCGAAAAGGCAAAATACGTTGGCGCTAATTGAATAATTGGGTATTAAAACTAAATTGCGAATCATCGTAACTGCGAATAATATGCGAACTTCCGGGTCACCCACGTCCGGGCACGCGAGAGCGAATAAACAGCCTGTGTGTTGTTTGTTGCTCGCGGTTTTTAATATTTATTTATAATTTTATTTTTTATTTTTTTTACGGGCACGTACTAGTCTATCTATAATTCCAGCAATCTGTGTGTGTGTGTGTGTGTGTGTGTGTGTCTGTTACCGCTGTTTCTCGACAACCGCTGGTGTCGATCTAATTGAAACTTGCCAGGTATATTGCTGGGGCCCTGAGGATGTGCCTTTTCAAGGTTTGATATTAATCGGACAAGTGCTTCCCAAGTTATGGCCATTTATTTACCAAACCAATGACAAGACACGTTGTTGCGTGGGCGTGGCCGATGGGAAGGGAAGCTCAGCCGCATTCCCCAACGGGTTACAACGTACGGACTTCCGGAGAGTGATGACTTCGTGTATTCTAATAATTTCTCGATTTCTTATGCACATTTATAGATAAACACAATGCCCCAAGTTATGATCGTTTCATATTAGACGGTGCATAAATTTCGGTAACATCAGAGTGCTGGTATGCTCCGAACCAGGAAGTAAATTTTTTTCTCTCTCTTCTCTTCTCTTTTTGTTTTTCCTTGCCACGACATTGCGAAAAGGTAAAATACTTTGGCGCTAATTGAATAATTGGGTATTAAAACTAAATTGCGAATAATGTAACTGCGAATAATATGCGAACTTCCGGGTCACGCACGTCCGGGCACACGAGAGCGAAGAAACGGCCTGTGTGGTTTGTTTGTTGTGCTCCGGTTTGAATATTTATTTATATTATTATTATTATTTTTTTTTACGGGCATGTACTAGTCAAGACAAATGGCAGGGGTTCAAGCTTGGTTCTGTTCCCTTGATGTTCATTTTTATTAATTTATTTATTATTTGGCATCAGTGTGTGTTGAAGGAGCAGTGATTATTATTTTTTTTAATCAAGAAGCTACAGAGCTTGCAATTGTCGCACCTGCGACAAATTCAGCAGATCACATGGAAGGACTGTGCCAAATATGGCAATATCGCAGTGCAAACATGCCTGTGTTGAGGCCAGCATCACTTCATCCCGATTGTGATGTGCTGGACATGTAGTTTGAAATGGCAATCATCGCTCCCAAATGTAGTGTTCTTCAGTGAACTTGCAAAAAGAAAACTCGATCAGGGAGGCTAAAAGCAGTGTAAATGGCATGTTTGAGCTCTGCACATTCTGGTGGAGTCATGGGGGAAAGTTTGCTCAAAATCCTCCAGAGTGGAGAGGAGCAGTTAGAAAAAGCATCTGGAGTTCATTGAGCAAGGTCAGAGAGACAGATACCAGCTGAAGACGTGTCAACGCCTCTTAGCTACTTGTGTTTTACTGCGACATCTGTGGAAGAATTTAATTTCAGACTTAGCCTTTACTCACCACCTGAGATTTCAACATCGTGTTTTTATTTTGTTTTTTTCTCTTCCATTGAGGTCATTGTCGATTTGACAAACTGCCATCAACCCCAGTACAGTGAACACTGGATTGCTCACCATTGTCAACCCACTGCCGTCGGGATTTGAACAGTCGATTAACAGGTTACAATCTAGAAGCTCAGCTAGTTGAGTGAACCCAAACATTGTATCACTTTATTAAAGAAGATGTACCTCGTATTATGCCACTTTGCTAACGTGCACCAATGCTTTGTCTTCCTTCTGCTGTCTTAGCTGGCAACCTGAGCGTCAGATCCCCTTCCAAGATGTGCGGCTGCCCCCACCTGCAGATTACAGCAAGGAGATACAGGAAGGTAGTGAAGTAGAGGTGAGTAATTCCAATAGGCTGAGGTTTGTGAGATGAATGGGTTTGTGTGGTTGTGTAGCCTGATAAAAATCCACAGATTTTGTACTTTAACTCAGTATTAATCTTTGGAGATGAATGTACCTTTTGCCTCAGGGGCCAAACCATCTTCACATTATTTTGGCATTGGACAGAAGTTGATGTGGTAAAGGGTTGGATATGTATATATATATATATATGTATGTATGTATGTACACACACACACCTGCAGATTTTGTGGCTTGTTTTTTTTCATTTTGGTGATGACAACTAGCCAACCCCATTCAAACAAGTTCAAAGTTGCACGAGGACTTCCTCGACACCCTGTCTATATACTGTTGTGTCAAACGTGTCCATTAACACAGACTGTCTGAGCCGGATGGTCGAAGACCACTGTGGATGCCAAAACGTTACTGGGTTCGTAATAATTGCAATGCATTCTTCATAATTACGCACACCAAAGGAGAAAAAAAGGGGGGGTATGCTTCTCTTGGTTGACTGGTTTATTTACAAAGTATTCGGGGAAAATGGAGGATGGGACGAACAATAAATAATGGCACAGATCTGACGGTCGACACACAGACAGGAATGAAAGGGGAAAACAAACACTATCTTACGTGCAACATAAATAAATAAATACTCTGTTAATGGTACTAAATACTGGATTCGCATAACGAAGAAGAACAGAGCAGGTGAGGACTTGAGGCTGGCATGAGCTGGTTGTGGCTACAGGATGATGATGGTCATGCAGAGCGAAGTGCGGCAAGGGGTGGAAGAGAGAGAGTAAAAATGTGATGAGAAGTGATAGAGGCCAGGCTGCGAGGCAGTGGTGGCCAAGCTAAGGGAGAGTGTGGACCCCGTCTTTTCCACCTCCAGGACGACTCCCTGTGCACGGTTGGTCACTCATTGGTCGCCCGCTTCAAGTGTGTGGCACTGCCTTTTTGGCCGTCCCGCCCTTCTCCAGGACTCCACAGCTGTCTTTATTGCTGTGGCTTGCAGTCCGCCGACCAAACTGTACGCGATGGTTCCAATGGAAAGCACGTCGCACTTTTTCATGCGCCTTTGTTGTTAAATGCCAAAATCTTCCACCTGTCCTCGCCTGTTACAGGAGGTTATGCACAGCAATCTTTCCCAATTTTGCTCTATAATGGATGCTCACTACCTCCTCAAGACATGTTTGACAAGATGACTGACTTCTGACAAGCATCAAATACAAGAGTAACTCTATCCTACTAGAACACACGGACCAATCTAAAGTCGGAGCACAATATATCTGTGCATCCCCCTCTTCCACGTAACCCAGCCCACTCCATGGACCTAAGACTCCTGCCAAGGTTCTCCGTCGGCAACCCAAGATTCCAGCCTTAACACATACTGTCATACTCCTAATTATCTTATCCACAAAATTAGAGCGTGATTTGGGTGGCGAGCCACAGCCACTTTACCTCGACTTATTAATGCTCTATCCACTTTATTTCAATAAAATTAAATAATCATGATGTACAAAAAATTCTATATACAAAGGTTATTCATTCAATATTTTTCATCTTCTGCTCCGTGGTCATTGGTTGTTCATGGGTGGGAGAAAAGAAGCCAAAACTCAAGTATAACACAGGCAGGCCTCCCTTAACCCTTTTTTATGCCCGGTGCCATACATATAGTACACCTAAATAAAAGGGTCTCCCCGTAATTCTCATTGCAGAAAACAGATGGTTAATGTGTCTGATCACAGAGGAGACGTCCAAGTTTAATTTTCCAAGAGAAGTTTCCGACACTACATATTTTGGAACGATGATGCAATACTACTGTTGCAAACGCTACAATCTACTATTGGGCACAAAAGAGTTAACTGACAATTTCATTTAACCATTTCCAAATATAACCCATCGACCTACCAGGTCACCTGCTCCAGCTGTCAGCTGAACCCAAATACCGAATTTAGAAACTACTAGGGCCAATTTTGCAGCATATCTGCCTTCCAAAGTGCATGTCAAGTCACACGTGACCGAGTAGCACATTCCCATATCCACAGCACAATACCGATAACCATTCATATCTAAACCAACACTGCGCGCGCACACGCACACGCACACGCACACGCACACACCTGAGCAGGGCCATAACATCACAATTACCTGAAGATGTAGTCTCAACTCGGCAGCAGGTAGGTCCTATTATGTGTCGGTCGGGGTGTGTAGTGTGTGCGTGTCTGCAGTAAAACAAAGCTCCCCAAACTTTTTTTTTTCCTTGGGACCCTCCCTTGACTTCCCACTCTCCAGCAACACAATAGCTCCTTTAGTTGTACACCCTGCCAGAATGGGTCACCCAAAAGGGTCGCTGGGAGTCTTTCTGCCCTCTGGCCGACCGATCTGACTCTCCTACCAGTGGCTGCTCCATTCCTAGTCACTTGCTGGATCAATGGGGGGAGGCCACAGTCCTCGCTCTCCTTGAGAGCCTTACCCACCTGCGGACATGCATAACCTCCCCACCCATAAACCTAACATGCAATGTTCCCTCCTCAGCTACCATTCATCCGACCCACACATGGAGAACACGCTAAAGAATGTGTTCCTAATTGCCATGGCCTACATACATGCCAAATTTCCAATACAGTAAGACCCCGACATTCACGAGGGATGCGTTCCTGAAAAATGTCATGAATGTCGAATCTGCGAATGTCACAGGACATTTGTTTCAATGGGGAGAAAGGGGGATTGGTTCCCAGTGGTTCGAGATGATTCATAAGGGATAATTCAAGACGTTTACAAGCACAAATGCACACATACAATTTCATTAAAATTCCTTACAAATCCAAAAAACAACAGCAACAGCAGGTTCTGTTTCCGATTTTTGTTTAAGATATGACGTAACTTTTGATGTGATGAGTTGGAATCCAGTGATTTCCTTTGAAGAGGACGCAGGTGAGGGTGCTGATAAGTCGTGCACCGAAGGGGATGAAGGTAAGGGTGCTGAAGGGGATGCAGGTGTGGGTTAGGGTTAGCAGGTCAAGGCAGTGGGACGAGAAGAAAGAATACACTGCACATAAGTAGACATGCAGGGGTTGTGGGTAGATGGATGAGGGGTGTGTATTCTGGCGGATGGTGGTGGGGGATGGTTTATGCACACGTACAGCTGCTTTATGCGCTGTTGGTGGGAGATGGCTTTAGAACTGTTATGCACGCAGCTGGTGGGAGATGGTTTTTGTGCCCGCAAAACCTATGAATACGTAAAGCACGGTTGTGAATATAGCAGGAGGTCACATTAAATGAACTGTGAATACGTAGGGTCCGTGAATGTTGAATCCATAAATGTTGGGGTTTCACGGTGCAGCAAAATGAACAACAACAATCAATGATGGTTCCTTTTATTCAAACACAAAGCACATGACATTTTAACCCTTCCACTCCTTATGGTCCACTTGCAAGATCTCACGGCCACTCTTGCCCGTTAACTGTACCAATTCTCCTACTCGTCTGTATACCCCCAAAGCAAAGCTTGACGAGTCACGACAATGGGAAAAATAGCACCGCAAAGCAGGCGTAACCCCTCAGCCCCTTGACGCAAACCAATTTCAAGATGGTGGCCATATTGAAAATCACAGCACGCCCATTTTCGAAAGGAACCTTCCTCTACCAAACCCCAACACACCCAGCAAAAATGGATTTAATTGGACAAGGCGTTCTCCTCGAAATCGAGGGAAACCAATTTCAAGATGGCTGCCATGGAGGCCACATTGAAAATCGCAGCGCGCCCAATTTCGAAAGGAACCTTCCTCTACTCAACCCCAACATACCCTGCAAAAATGGATTTAATCGGACAAGGCGTTCTCCTCGAAATTGACGGAAACCAAAAGTTGACAGACGGACGGACGCCCGCCCGGACAACGACTATGACGACAATACCCCTTAGCCAATTCGGGCTGAGGGGTAAAAAGTAAATTTAGTGTCATTCCAATTTGTCACGAGGGGGGTTGGTCAATACCAGCAGTGCCTGTTGCATTTTTTTCCCCTTTTTCATTCCAATTATTCCCAGCCCCTCTTTCCAAACTTGAGGGCTCATTAATCACAGCGGACTATCTGTGGAGGGTTATACGGGCCTCTCTGGGCCTTTCCCAATCAAACTTTCAGTTTAGTCGCACAACTTTACATGTATGCTCCAGTTGGTTGGGTGATGGCGGTAATCAGATCCAAGTCCTTGCGTTTTACTCGCATCCATTGACCAGCCCATCATGGCGGGTCACCACATGCTAGGCTGTCCCAGAACCTCAGGGAGAGGCTGCTGGACCACATACCCAGGCGGACACCTCCTCAATCCTCCCTGGCCCTTGGCGATGCCGCCACCAAGGCGCGGCCCCGCAACAACTCTCCTTCGTATTCACGTCGCACCTTTGCAGGTATTTGGGAGGTACCACCTCGGACCCTCAGAGGTCTTATCCCTTTCTGGCAACCCTACTGGCCCGAGACTACTGCCTAATAAGTACCCTCGTGTGTGCGTGTGCATGCACGTCTGTCTGTCTGTCCACAATTTTCTCACTTGTAATTGGATGGAACAACCAATCGGTTCTTACCTAATCAATTATCCCCAGGTTGCTAGGATTTTCATAATTAACCACCTGCTCTTCTAGCCAAAGAAAGCTGCATAAAGCTTCACAAGATAAGCCCTTTACTGTTTCAAACCCCACATGGTGTGCTCTATAGCTGCAGATATTCACAAGTGCAGCACATCCATGAGAAGCACACACACATCTGATGACTTGCCATACATGTCTCGCCATACAAGCACATAAATTGAATCACCCTGTATGAGCTTTCAATTAAAATGTGGAAGGTGAAGCGGCATTTGTTTGTTTTGGGAGGTAGTATTCGATGGCTGTTGAGTTGGACTTAAGCTCTTGTGCTGCATTGGTTTGCAGGTTTTTTCTCGAGCGAACGAGCAGGAACCATGTGGTTGGTGGCTTGCTCGCGTCCGCATGATAAAGGGTGATGTAAGTTTTTTTCAAGTATTACTTGTTATGTGAGACCTGTGTCCCTCGGTGTGGCCTTGTGATGGATGTAGATGAAAACAAAATCTTATTGCAAAGGACAATGCCTTCCCATGCCTTTGCCCACAGTTTTACGTGATTGAGTATGCAGTCTGTGACGCTGCATTCAGTGAGATCGTCATGCTGGAGCGTCTCCGTGCAGTCAACCCCAACAAGCCCATCAGCAATGACACCTTCCACAAAATTGTGGTTCCTGTGCCTGACGATTTGCAAGATGAGTGAGTTCTCTGTGGCACACTCATCTATTTGCTTGTTTAATGTGTTTTATAATACTATAGTTCTGTCTAAAGCTATAGATAGTTTGTTGTGTCGGTGTACTTGAGTGGATATAGCTGGTCACTGCCACATTTGCAGCAACGTCGCATCTAGTATGAGGCCTGTGTGCAGCAATCGCTAGTTTCGTTGTACTCCCTCTTTTCTGAAGTCGGGATACGACATGAAGCTGCAAAAATTTCCTCCCTAGTGCATGTCTTAACACAGTATTATTGCTCATTGTCCGCTCATGCACGAGTGGGGTTTTTTGTGGTTTTTTTGGCTTTATTTTTTTTCTCTGCTCTCATGTCACAAGGCAGGTTTATGTCACAATTTTCTCCCTGAAAAGAATTGGGACCATTGCAAGCTCGTCAAGTTCTCAGTTTTTGCATATAACGCGATATTATGTTCGCACATTATCATTTCCTTTGCAGTACATTGTCGTAAGTTTGAGTGAGGAAATCTGATTGTGATATATTATAGTCCTCACTCGAACCTTTTACATGTTACACATTGTTACCTAGTTTGTTTGTTTTTTCTCAAGTTCAAGCCTCTGTTTGCATTATGATGCATTGATCTCGTGTAGGTGTGCTGAGGAGTCTGTTCATCGGGATTTCAAGAAGGCTATTGAAGCTCATTCGGTCGTTTACAAGGGCGACGACAAGCACCTGGTCATCATGGTGAGGCTTCTAATAGTCGTTACCCTCATACATAGCACCTGCAAATACACCCGTGGTTAATTTCAGTGAACAGTGGTACAGTGGCCTGCAAAAGTATTCACCCCCTCCCAATAATGCCACATTTAGATGAATTACAAATTATGCAGAAACTATTTTTCCAGGTGAACTTTGTTTATTCATAACTGAAGAGATTCTTCACGTGAAAATTGTTCTAGTTCTGCCAAGTTTTATGGGGATCGTCAATGGACTGCAATCTTCAAGTCTCACCATAATGTTCAATTGGGTTCAAGTCAGGACTTTGACTGGGCCACTGAAGAACATTTATTTTCTTCTTATTCAGCCAGTCCAGCGTGGCTTTCGCTTTGTGCTTCGGATCATAGTCCTCCTGAAATGTGAATCTCCTACCCAGTTTCAGATTCATGGCTGACTCAAGCAGGTGTTCATTAAGGATTCTCCTGTACTTTGCACCATCCATTGTCCCTTCTATCCTGACAAGTTTGCCAGTCCCTGCTGATTAAAAGCAGCCCCGTAACATGATGCTGCCACCACCATACTTGGCAGTCTGGATGGTGTTGACTGGGTGATGTGCAGTGTTAGGCTTGCTCCAGACGTAACGCTTTGAATTTAGACCAAAAAGTTCAATTTTTGTCTCATTTAACCACGAGACGTTTCTCCACATGCCTGCAGTATCATTAAGATGTTTTTCACAAACTCCATACGAGGTTTTAAATGTCTTTTTCAGTAATGGCTTCTTCCTTGCTACCTGTCCATAGAGGCAAGTTTTGTGAAGGGAATGGGATATTGTTGATTGATGAACACTGACCTCCATCTTGGACATAGAGCCTTGCAGATCTTTCAGTCATTGTTGGATTTACAGTGACATCCCAAACCAGGTTCCTGCTTGCCCAGTTAGTGAGTTTGGATGGGCAACCTGATCTGGGTAGAGTCCGGGTGGTATGATAACTCTTCCACTTATTCATGATGGATTTCACCGTACTCAAAGGGGTAATGAGTGAATTTGAAATCTTCTTATAATCCTCTCCTAAACAGTGCTTCTCCACCACTTAATGTCTGACTTCTTCTGAAAGTTCCTTGTACTTTAAATTTGCCTTGTTGGTTGATCATGTGAGTTGCACCTTAAAACTCCTTAGATATGTGGGGTAGCTTAATTTTTAAAGTTAAACCACTGATTACATACAGGTGAAACCGATTGCACTTATTTTCTAACCTTTCAAACAAATAATTTGCTCCTGAAGTGATTTAGGGTTAATTAGGCCCACGGTTTGAATACAACTGAGAATCATCTGATTTTTCTTTGTTGATCTATCTTATTCACATTTTATCTGCATTTTTTTTTAGCCTTATCACTTTGGAGTAGATTGTGAAGACTATATATTAAGTTTGATTTGAAAGAATCAT
>CM068952.1:54323394-54336617 GCA_035128595.1 Eptatretus atami
GGTATCTAGAAGGATTAATTGATTTTTGAAGTTGATTTGAAAGTACCCAAGTAATCTTCATATAAGCATAAAGATCGTTCCTTTTGCAATGTGAGAAAAGAAACCGCCAATGAAAGAATGGTTAGTGATTAATCATAAAAAAGTTTTAATATTAAATGGAAATCTAATTGAGAGAGTAGGTTTATTAACTTTTAACATTTTATGATTAAAGAGGAAATGTTTTGCATCAAAGGAACTTGAGACAATATTTATCTGCTGGTTGAGAGTACTAAAATCATAGAGTTTTTAAATTTAAAACAAAGTCTTGGAATGAAAAAAGTATCGATAAACGGGCGAATACAGTAGGGTGATGAGGAGCAAATACAAAGGGTAAATATTTTGGAAGAGGACTTTTATATAATTAAATGAATAATGGGCTGTTTAGTTTTGGTAAAGTGGAGTATGGGAGGGATGTTAGAAACAGGCAAAATATTAGATTCGCAACGATTGCTTTTGGATAGTATAGCTTCTAGGATTGATAAATAACGCGATATGGTTTTTGAGTAGAGAAGATGTTTTGTTTCAGAGAACTTTTTCTGCTATTCCATGAAAAAAGGAAGAGTATTGTGTTGATGTGTGATTAATTTCCAATTTGATTGGAGACGAGTTGCGATTTTGACGTTGATTATCAGACAGATATTGTAGTAGTATTATTTGTAATAATCGATTAAAGGAGTATGGTGGATAAATTGTTTCATTGTTGTTAATATGGAGTGTTTCAGGGTGGTCTGATTGCTTTATCTGAGGATATAGTATAAACTTATGATTAGTTTTATAACGAGATGAAGAAAAATATTGAGAGTATGTTACAGAGTAATTTTAGTAAGAAATTGATTAGGTGTTTCAGAATAAGAATGAAAAGGTTATTGGTAAGTTCTAGAAGTGATGGAGTTGAGTGGAAAATAATGAGTGAGTTTATTGGATTGAGAGCAAAGGCATATGCCTTATAAGTATGGTGAGTCAGATTGTAAAAAGGTTAAAGGGAATAAGAGAATATGTAATAGAAATCAATAACTTTTAGAAATTATTATAATTGTTTGATGAATAAGAACAGTAAGAATATGTAGGAAAAATGAATGATAAGATTATTTAGAAGGGTTAGAATAACATAAGATTATATTAGTGTTAAGGAAGTTGAGAATTGAGGAAAGGGGGGTCATTTGAGGGAAGCCTTATGATTGATAGAGAGATGTTATTTTTAGAAAATGGAATAGATTGTGTTCCATGATGGATATTGTAATGATAGGAGTGAATAGAAAGATTGTGTTCGGGCATATGGGAGCTGGCCAATGTTGTCAACCGATTGGGAAAGATGGGTTAGGGTTTTAGGGGGGTCACCCGGGGTGTCTCTACGTTTTTTCTACGGTATTGTAAATGGTCCGTTACCGTAATTTAATCAATTACATAAAGAGTGGAAGAAGAGAGATCTCGAGTTCGTGGTATATAAATGGAACATAATGATAATGTGGAAAATATCAAATAAGTCTATTGAAAAAATAACTAAAAACAAGGTAAATAAACAAATAAGCGCAATTCGAAATCTTAAAAACCAATGAGTTTTGTGAGGATTGGTAGAAAGAATAATAATGGAGTGCTTGTAATGTGAAACTGATATTAGAGGCTTTCGATGGTAGTCCAAGTGGTGAAAATCAATGGAAATGGACAATTACTGATAATCGGCAGAGAATTGATCATGCAACTCAGGAGGTGGCAGATGAGTATCATTATGTTAGAATTATATATCTAATTTCCGTAATGTGCACAAACAGGTTTGGGTAGTCTTTGAGAGTAATAATTATAGACTTCAATGATGTTTTTATTTTTTAAATTATTTGAGGATGGGGATTTATTGTGCAATAGTAAAAATCTAAACTATTAAAGGAATATTAGATATTTAATTTCAAATCTTGTTATTTGTTTCATTGATTTGTAGTTCTATTTAACTATATTTATTGTCATTTGTGTTATTTGAAATTGAGTGTCCGCCGTGATTGGCCGTCAGTGTTTTATGTATTTCTCTTCGGAGTAATCACCTTGAATAGCAAGACCTACATTACTTACTGTTGTTCCTACTTGAAAGGCCAATCTTTATCTTGTTCGCATTGGTTTATTTGTAAGGAATGCTGCCCTAGGTCTAAATAGGGGAGAGCGATAACAATATACCTTGGATAAATAAGGTTTTTTTGGGTGTGATATTTTTAGGGGAAAAGAAGTGTGAATCGCTGAAAATTCCTTCTACCATCTGGTAATTACATGGGAATAAGTGAGCCAGAATCAGGTGATTATCACCGGGTACTCACCATCAGAGCATTTTTGGTTGTTTAGTTGTTTTATTCCATTGGCTGTGGGACGATTGGGGCAAATCTTCTAATTTTCAGCAGCTTTGTTTCGAAGTACTGGTCTAGTCTTAAATGTTTGGTGTGTAGATAGCCGAGTTGTGTTCTGTGTGGCGTTAGCTATTGTCTTTTACATTTGCACCTTATGCTTCGTTGGCTCTTCCGTGTTGTGTATTAGGATGGTGATAATTGGTTTTGGTTACTGGGCTTTTGCTTTGGTTTCTATGTCTGTTCTGTGATGGATTGCCGTCATGACCAGCCTTTGTTACAATTGTTGGTAGAGCCGGGTGTTTATTCAATACGAATTTCTACTTGGTTTTTTGGAGGCGTTAGTGGGTTTGTTTCAGGTGGTATTTTGGGATGGAGGAAGGTGTTGGACTTTTGTTGGGTGAGTCCACCATCCAATACTTCGGCCTTGGCTTCGTAGGGGGGTTGGATTGAACCGCTCGGGAGCGGAGTGATGGGGTGTGATGAAGCATCTAGTTGCTTTAACGTCTAGAGTTTGGAATTTCAAGTGCGCGGGGCTCTGGGCTGATGAAAGAGGAGGCGCGAGGGTTGTACATATTTTTTATTTTTGAGTTTTTCTTATCAAATATCACTGGGAGTGCGCATTTTCTGTGTAGAGTGTGGTTCTTTTTTTTTCTGCCCTTCGTTCAAGTTGTGCGTATATTCCGATTGCCATCGCCCTTCTCTGGCATGTGGATCTGAGATATGTATATTTGTTGCTTTGCCTTCACCTTCGTTCAGGTAACTTTCCCTGGCATTTCTTTTTTCAAACTATTGCGAGCATTTTGTTTAGCTCGCCCTTCTTGGGTTGCTATGTTTGTTTACGGGTTTTTTTGATCCTTTCTCGCGTCGCGTGCTGTGGGGGGGGTTGTCGGAGGTAGGGGGTAGTTTTGTCACCTGTGTTTTGTCGGGGGGGCGGTCGGCTCGTTGGTTTGTTTGGGTTGTTCTTGGAGGTGTGTTTTTGTGTTAGTTAGGCGGGGTTGGCCGGGCCTCGCTTGGCGTCACATTTATAGCTGTGAGTGCGATAACTCATAAACTGTTTCCGCGATGAATTGGGGGAGTCGTGTGGTCGATTTGAAGAATTTGGGTCACACATGTACCACCTAAAGAGGAAGAACCCTATTGATTTTGGCGGTGCCGGATCCCAAAGTATGGCCGACCCAGGAGAGCCATTTGGAAAAAAGATGTTTCAATGGGCGGGGGATGTCCTCATGCTTCCTGGATGCGGTGGATGTTTCGAGGCGGGTTTGTGTTTGGTTATTATTATCTTCCTTTCAATCCAATACGCCTCAGTCCAGAGGTAGGGGAGTATGCAATTTCGGTCCGTTTGTCTGTTTGAGTGTGATTGCGACAGAACCTTTATTCAGGTATTTCTCGCGTAGACGCTTGACGGATTGAGACGAAAGTTCTTGTGCTCACGCATAGAAGCGACTGAGAGCTCATTTGTGGAATGTTGATGAATCAGGTATCGCCTTATGCGATATGGTCAGGCATATGGCGGAGCCGAGTGGAGAGTGAACATAAGGAGAAATTCTGTTGGGCCTGCGTGGATCTCACGAGTCCGCACGAAGCGAAAAGCAGAGAGCTCTAAGTGAGATCACGAGGATAATTAGTCGTCCTGAGAACGCAAGAAGGGTATAGGACAGTTATATTAGCTTACCTACATGGAAAACGATCCGGGTTTGTCTGTGGCATTCTACTGCACGAAGCTTTTAGATGAGAAACGGATGTCGCGTGTTTTTGTTTTTCTGTGCACAGTTGTTGTGGTTGTTTCCGTCTGCCACAAAGTCTGATTATCACTGATGTATTTCTCTTTAAAGAGGATAACGTGAAGATTTGAGAAAACTTTGGGATTAAAGAGTGGCGACGGAGACGGAGTGGAGGAACGATCCGAGGTGGGTTTGCTGGATCATTGAGGTATATCGGCGTGGGCCTCTGCAATAAGTAGGTAGTATAGAGTTATCGGGCGTGAAAGAAATGGAAACGTTGGAGCACGAGTTGCAATATGTCCTCGTATGGTGTTGGTGGGGGGGAGGTTGGTGTAATTTGATTGAAAGTGTGTAGTTGATTGATGGGTCGGTCGGACGCAATAGGTGCGCGCTTTCGTTATTTGACGTACGTATTAGGGTCCATGATGTTATTGAAGAGTCTCATCCATCAGTATGAGGTTTGGGAAAATTTTGGCAGGAGGGTATATGCTCGGGGTATACTTGTCCAACGCTTAGAAAAAAAAATTGACATCAGCGCAGCTTATTGTATTTCGGGAGCAAGCTAAGGGTTTGTTTATTTACTAACTTCAAGATATCCTTCTTTCTGTGTACATATGGCGTTCTAACGGTATCGATGAGAACTTTTTATCAAGTATCTGACTGCCTATCCCATTTGGGAGGAAACAAAAACCAAATCCAAACACATTAATTTTTGCAAAAAAAAACAAAATGTTTGGCAGCCATATTGGATTTAATCCTCAACCAATAAAAATCTTCACCAGAAACGGCTGGACAGATTGGAGGGGAAGCTTTCACACTACCAGTCTTCCCCAGGCCTGAGGGATACCAGGGTGCTCCACTGAATAATGAATCGGTCACACGGATGGTCTGGCAGCCATATTGGATTGAAACGAAAATCTTTTAAAAAAATGTTTTCTCTTGACCGTTTCACTGCGATTGAAATGAAACTTCACAGTTATGATCTGGTAGTGATGTGGAATAACATGTTTTAAATTTCACCTGATTGAAAAACATGGTCTAGTAGCCAGAATTTTTATTTTTTGAACTGGGTTCTTTTTTTTTTTATTTTTTTTTTTGAATAAGGCTACTTGGCTTGCCTGGATGGGTTTTCAGGGTGGAGGAGTAGCAGCTGAAACCAAATCTATCCATAATTCCTTCCTGATGACTCATCTTTGCGTTTTTTGGCTTGTTTTGGGTTCCTCTGATTTCCTGCCAATGCGCACTGGTACCTGATTTGCTTCCATTTGAGTTTGAATTCAATTTAAATCCCATTCTGAGAATTCAAGTTGAATAATATGGGGTAAACGCCTCATGGGTCAGGGTCAGAGATGTTCTGAGACCGGTTCACGAACTGGTTGCATCAAGCGGGATGTCTTGGGTACGCCAGGCAGTCACTGCACGAGAGTTATAAAATGTTTTGGCACAGTTCTTGGTAGTTATGTCTACTTATTAATTACATAACACGAGTACACAAACAGCACACAAAACAAGTCCTGGTGAACGGTCTGCAATCTCTGATTGCTCTCTTCTTTTTTGAATTTGTTTCAACGAACGATTACCTTAAGTCTTTTTAAATAAAATAGTATATATATTATTATTTCTATATGACTATTTATTTTGGTTTTTGGGTATTAGGTTATTTATGTTTTTAGACGTATATATTATAACTGGTCAGATATTCATAATAATAGATATGTCTTCTTTCAGGTTTGTTACGTCTGAGGGGGGGGGTGCGGGGGTGGGGATCATTGTCGATCTTCCAAAGGTGGACAAAATTAGGATGTTTTGTAATTAGGTATGGCCATGCTGTTCCAGAGTTGTAAGCCCAGACATCCTCGATTGTGGATAGGAGGTGAGGGTCTAAGTTTGTGGTGTCAGATAATTGTCTGTAATGTCCCATTTCTATAAGGGCGGAGATGATAGAATTGTTTCATCATAATGGATAGAGGAGGGGGGGAGGTCACGGCGTTGTATTTTTTTTTGCGTTAGTGGTTTATAGCGTATCCCTTTAGTATTTTCCGTGTAGTCTTGGCCAGGGTGTGACGTAAGCTAGGACTGGTTTGCTTTGTGGGTGTTTAGCGGATAGGCTCCACCGCCTTTTTTGAGCACATGATTGGCGGAAGGCGACAGGGAAGATGGCCCAGAGGTGAAAGGTTTGTTCTTGTTTGGGATGAGTGAGCAGATTGGACGAGGAGTAGATTATAAAAGCGATCTGGTTGGGAAGAGGAACGAGGTTAGGTAGTGAGGTTAAAGAAAAAGGCTCTCTGTCTGACTGGCGGGCACCTACAGAGCTTCTCTCTGGGTTGCTTACTGTTCGTTTCCTCAGATTCGTTCATGTCTCGCCCTTTTGCTGTGTCCTCGATTCTCTTTTCACTTCTATCGTTGGCTTCTCTCGAGTTCTGCTGGCTCGGAGTGCGGGACTCGAACGGCGGGCGGGGGGGGGGACCTGGGCGAGGATCGCCGTTTGTTCTGCCCCTCTCCCTTGGCTTTTCCCACTGCTTCGCAATTATCGATGGCGCTAGAAGTTGGCTCCTCTGTGCTCTGTATGAGCGGGTCTTGGCCTACACCAGGAGGGTCGAGCAGCCACGTCTTGGAGCGATACCGCTGCACTCACGGTTGGCTTGGTTGGAGCTCTACAGGTTTCTAGGAAATGCCTTGTGCTTGGGTTTGCTGCGCGGTTTCTAATGTGTGACGTGTGTAACATTTTTCAGGTTCTTGTGAGGCCATCTTTCAGTTTTTTGTTGATGCGGTATGGTCTTCTCCCTGTCCGTTCGACGGGCGCGACCGCAAGCTTGTCGTTTCCGGGTTTTCTTAGCGCGAATCCACGTCGAAATAGAGAAAGATTAGCAGCCCTTGATAAATCCTCTCCTATTTGGTTTGGGGGCTCTTGTGAGTTTGTGGTTGTTTGGGGCGGGAGGGGCTTCTCTTTCATTAATGTATAGTAATTGTTTTAATTTTATATAATATGGTTGAATATATTATATAAGAGTATAAAGTATATATAAATAATAAAATAATCGCGTCAATTGTTCCTGACGACCTTAGCTAAGTTCTTTATACGTTTTTTGGTGGTGGCGTGTGTGTGAATGTGTGTTTGTGTACTTCTTTTGCACTTTTTTGTTTGGGAGGGTTTGAATTTGTATATCCTTGGAGGAATTGTTTGTGTTTTTCCTTACCCACGCGGCGTGTTTGTGTAATTTTTTTTTCGGTGTTTTATGGGTGGGGGGGTTTGCATTCTTTGTGTGTTGCTGGTTACGTTTGTGGCTTTTGGACTGCTGTTCTTTTCCGTTTCGTTGGCTGCGTTTGGGATGACTTTGCCGGTAGTCATGCATGCCCGATACCCACACTTACTCCCCGTCGAATCGCCTCACAGTTGGATCCTCTCTCTTGCAGAGTCTTTATTATTCTTGTTCTTGGTTAGAGAAATATATCATTATTAACTCAGTGAAAGTGACTCGTGCAACCCTTTTCCTCGTTTCCGTTTAGCTATAGATGCGATTAAACCAGCCGATCCTTGGTTATACAAAAATAAAACCGTCCTCCATGCCGTTTCGCTATTCTAAGAGACGTTGGCGGGAGCTGTCAAGCAAGTCCCGTGGACTCACATGTGTGAGGTTCTGCAATCTCTGATTGCTATTTGTCTTTTTTGAAGTTTGGTTTGCACAACGATACCTTCAAGGTTCTTTTTAAAGATTTTTATATATATATATTATAACACATATACGATATAAATAGTATATATAACATACAATATAATAAGAATCTGGTATGTAATATCTATATTACTGTTAAATATATAACACAATAATAATATAAATATATATAGACAAATATATATTATAATTATATATATAACAGCAATATAATATAACCTGTATGTATCTATATATATATTCTCCTCTTTAGCTTTGGGCTCCAATTTCCTCCGACAAATTGCTAAATTTGTCCCCGTTCGCTTTCCTCATTTGCTCTCTCTGTGTCTCTAGTTTGATTCCATGGTGGTGCTTGGTCTCCGCCTGTTTGGAGCGCTTTGTTTTACCCTGCTCACCCAGAGAGAGGTATTGCATTTGGTTCCATTTGTTTGTCTGTTGTTTGTCCGCGAGCAGAACGTGGAATATGTGTAGTTAAATTACATTAACCTTTCGAAACCCAAGACCCATTTAAGACTACAAAAGACAGCTCAAGACCCCTAAAAACCCTTTAGATCCCCCAATACCCTTTGAGACTCCTAAAACCGTTTTAAGAAACCCCCAAGACCTTATCGATTCCTCAAAACCCTTTTGAGACCCCGTACAGATCCCCTTCGACTCCCTTTTCTTCTTCTTAATAGCCCTGTAGACCCCTTCAGACAATTCCCACTGTGTTAGACCTTAAATTTACTATCTCTTTCGAGTTCTCTTTTATACTTTTACAACAAGACCATTTTGACCTTTTTCATCCATATCGAGCCACCTTTCATTTCGTAATCATCCATTATTTGCCAAGACAAAAATACATGATGCAAAACAATCCTGGAAAGGGTCCTGAATCCTCTGAATTGCTCTTTCTGTGTTCTTGTTGTGTTGTTTTCCTGTTACTTTCTTGAATGAGCAGTGCCATTGATAAGCTTAAGGTGTTGATGTCCTTTCCAGGGAGTGATTTTATACCATTCTACTGAGTGCTCTGTTTACTTCTCTGTTAACTAGTATTTTGTCCTTTGTGTATTTTCTATTCTAAGAGTTGTGGCGGTCTTTTCCTGAGTGGTTAATCAATCGTTGTCGGCTCTGAATGTTGTTGGCCAGACTCTCCTCCAGTCTTCACTGCTCATTATGCATTTATCATTCCTTGTTGTTTTCTCTTCTGGTCTGTGGAGTGGTGGATTTTGGCTGTGGCCTATCAGTTGGGATTGTTCTCTCCTCCAATGGTCGGTCCCGCATTTTTTCCTCTGTTGAAGTACTTGGTCTGTGCCTCTGGACTCATGTGCAAAACCGCATCGTCCAAGGCCTTGCGTCGCTGCATTAACCCTTCTCCGTGCCAATTATTAGGGTACCTGTCATTCTGACAGGGAACCCTATTGTTTCTTCTGTTTATTTTCATTATTATTTATTATTTATTCTTTTTCCGCCGGCAATGTTGCGGGTTCTTTGCTTTAAAACATACATTTCTCAGAACGGTAAGTCCGATCTGACACAAATAATTCTACCATAGATGGTATGATCTTTTGGAACAACACAATTGGTTAATTGTGACGTCATAGTCACTGTGGTAACGCGGCGCACTTTGAGAAAACCGAAAAATTCGACCTTCTGTAATCTGCGTGAAAGGATTGCGATGGAAAAATTGTTTCGCTTCATAATTTGAATAGTCTCTTGCAAGGGGACAGGGTGATTTTTCGTGATGTCATTCGGTGCAAAGGTGTGCGTCCAATAATCTTAGGTGACAGACGCTTGGCAGTCGGAAAATCTGAAATTTCTTGAGCTTCATCTGCACAACAATTACCGTTAGAAAAATATATATTATATGACGTCATAGTCACTTGGTTCGGCAGCATCTTTGTTGGATTATTTGTTTTAAAAAATTTCTTCTCCAGAACTGGCCAACCATTGAGAGCGAAACTTTAGACAACACTTCCCCATGAATGGTCCTTTATCAAGTTTTAATTTTTTTGAATGCGGTCTCACGGTTTTGGCGGCCATCTTGCAGATTTTACCATAACCTCAACAGCTATTTTTACTCCAGACGGCTCAGTCAGTATCAAGGGAAACTTCACAGTATTGCCCACGAGTAGGGAATGGATAGTTGTTAATTTCTAATTGATAGGTCACATGGTTGGACAGCCATGATGGTTCATGAAAATATTAAATAATGTTTTCTCTGGAAACACATATACCTGTCGAAGCGGAAACATTTGCACTATCATCCTCGGTTGTGGTATGTCATAGTAAAAACTTATGACGTCAAAGTCACAGGGTTTGGCAGCCATCTTGGAAGGAAAGACGACGAAGTCTTATCCGATTAACACGAACTCCACACACGATTCCACTACGGGATGGCAGGCCAGGATTGTAATTTATGTGTCATAGATATTGGTCGTCAGCCTCTTGGATTAAAATGTTATGATAAATTTAAAGATCGCTTCGGTTCTTCTCACAAGACGGCTAAAACAGATTGAGGCGAACCTATACACCGACATTCCCATGAACGGTCCTTTATCCTAGTTTGTTATCTTCTATTGATCGGTCATTACGGTTTACGCCATGTTGTTAACCGCTAAAACCTTAAAATCTTCTTCTCCCAGAACGGCTGATCCTGATCAAGGGGAAACTTCACATACCTATTGGCATGCATGAGTAGGGAATGCAAGTTTGTTAATTTCTAAGTTTGAATAGTCACACGTTTGGGCAGCCATGTTGGATTTAAGAAAAAATTAAATTATGTTTTCTCTGGAACTGCGCTGTAACCTATCGAAGCGAAATATTTGCAAATGCCAATCGTCCATTAGCGAAATTCTCTGCATGAGATGTAGAAATTATACGTCACAAGGCGACGATGGTTTGCGGCCATGTTTGGATTTAAGAAAAATATAAATAAGTTTCTCTTGGAACGGTCTTACCTATCGAAGCGAAAATTTGAAACTGTTCAAATCCCCCAGTGGTGTCTGCATACATGGTAGAATTATGACATCGAAAGTCACATCGTTTGGCGACCATCGTGGATAAAAAGACGCACCTTTTCCGATTAACACGAAACTTCGACAGGACAGTGTTCCGACTAACATAAGTTGAAAGAAGAATATAATTTTGTTTTGTCATCCTTCGATGTATCTCATATTGTATAAAGGCGAGGTCTGGGAGTTGCACACGAGTAGTGAATATAACTTTGTTAATTTTCTAATTGATAGTCACGAAGCGATGGTTTGTGGCGGCCATGTTGAGTGTCAAGAATTATATTGAATAATGTTTCTCTCTGGAACCACATAACCTATCGAAGCAAGACTTGGCTACTACTATGATCTATGCCCCATTGCCTGCACATATGTTAACGAAGGACAAAGTGTCCAATGAGCCGCGTCATTGAAGGTTTTGTCTTCACCAAAGAACGAAGAACATTAGAAGCGAAGAAAAAAAAAAAAAATCCGCTATTTAGTCACATGCCCTTGATGTGAGCCAATAAGCGAGACCCGTCATGGGACGATCGTCGTTCATGACAAGAAAATAGTGTATTTACGAATTACAATACATTAAATGGAATAATCTTAAATAGTAAACGTGAACTTGAAAACTTTAAAGCAAATTCCGAATATATTTAAAAGTTCAATGATTAGACACCTCTCAAAAGGCACCCTCATGCGCGAGGATGTGTACAGTTTTGTATGCTTTAAGGAGATTCCGGATCCCTCTATATGAAACGATCGAGTCCAAAGGTCTGTCCCCCTCACCAGAAGAAGATAGAAGAAGAAAGAAGCAACGCGAGCTCGTCCTTAATTTTAATTTAGAAGAGTAAATAATGAAGAAGGTATGTAACAAAGAAAGAAGAGTAATAAAATGAGAAGAAGAGTAACATAAATGAAGAAGAGTATAAAATGAAGAAGAAGAGTAATCTAAGAAGAAGAGAGTAATAAAAAAGAAGAAGAGTAATAAAAAGAAGTAAAGAAAGAGTCATAAAAATGAAGAAGAAAGAGTATAAGAAGAAGAAAGAGTAATCGACAATTTTCCCTCCACAAACCTTCAAACATCTTCTTCTCCAGAAACGGCCTCGTCAGATCAGGGGAAACTTCAAAAAACCTATTCCGCAGACGGTAGGGAATAAAGTTTTGTTAATTTCTAATTGAATAGGTCCATGGGGTTGCAGCGCCATGTTGGATTAAAAAAAAATATAATAAATGTTGTTCTCTGGAATCGACATTAACCTATGGAACGAAAATTGCCATATCATCCTTCCTGACGTCTGGCATTCATTGAGTAAAAATTATGAACTGTCTATCATGTTTAGGTGTTTGGCGGCCATCTTGGATAGATAAAATAGACATTATGCCGTATTTTACACGAAACTTCTACACACTTGTTAGGGTCCCCGATGGGTAAGGCTAATTAGGGCTTCAAGCATGGCTGAGCCCCTAATTGATTGCGTTAGGAGTTATTATTGATTGTAGGGCTTAAAGCCAAATTGGTGAAGCTTCTATTGGATTTCGGTATAGTGTTTTTATTAGGGGTAGCTCTGTCCCATTCTGACGAGGGTAACCCTATTGTGTTTTCTTCTGGTTGTATTTCATTAGGGTACCTGTCATTCTGACAGGGAAACCCTATTGTTTTTGGTCTTCTGTGTTATTTCATTCAGGTGACCGCTGGGTCATTTGACAGGGAACCCTATTGTTTTTCTTCTGTTTATTCATTATTATTTTTATAGGGTAAACCCGTTCCTCGTCATTCTGACAGGGGAACGCTATTGTTTTTTCTTCTGTTTATATTCCTTATTTATTTTAATTATTTATTTATTCTTGTTTCCGCGACATGTTGCCCGGTTCTTTTCGGCTTTAAAAAAATCGCATTTTCTCCAGTGAACGGTAAGTCCGATCGACACGAAATTTTCAAACATAGTATGGTATCTTGTTTTTGATAGCAAAGCTTAAATTGGTAAATCAGGTGTGACGTCATAGGTCACGTGGTACGGGCGCCATCATTGAAAAAAACCGAAAAACTGTGGACCCTCTGTCTCTCTGAAACGGTGCGATGGAAGAATTTTTCCCAGTTCATGGGACATTTGAAATAGAGCTCCTCCAAAGGGAACAGGGTGAATTTTTTTCGTGAGGTCATCGTCAAGAGTGGTGGTGCCGGTCAAAATTCGTTGGTACAACGCTGCAGTTTTTTTTTGGAAAAATCTAATCCGAAATTTCTTGAGCCTCATCTGCACAACAACTCACTGTAGAAAAAATATATTATGACGTCATAGGTCACTTGGTTCGGCAGCCATCTTGTTTAGAAAATTTCTTTTTTTAATCTTCTTCTCCAGAACGGCCAGACAGATTGAGGCCAAACTTTACACACACATTCCCCATGAGGTCCTCTTTCATGTTTGTCAATTTCTTATTGATCGGTCACATGGTTTGGTGGCCATCTTGAATTTACCCTAAACC
>CM068952.1:54354680-54365525 GCA_035128595.1 Eptatretus atami
CGTAGCGTCCGCTCCGTCCGTACGTCCTTCCGTACGTCCCGTAAACAATTTTTCTTTCCGATCTTGATGAAACTTAGTATGTGGGTAGAGGTCGATGAGTGTTGCACAACGATATAACTTTTGTCCGGGTTCAAGGTCAGGGACGAGGTCACTGAGGGTGGTCACTGTATCTCTCTTTCCGGATCTGATAATTTTTGAACTTTCACCCCACCTAACGATATAAACCTTCTTTCCACAATCATTTCCTTTTGTTCCAACAAGGAGCTAACATCTTAGCTTCCCATAGCAGAGAGCATACGTTCGTCAACTTTTGGGTGATAAAAACTATTGTTATAATTGTCTGCCATTGCAGACCCGTTCTTGCCTGAAAAAAATTGAAATATCTGTCTCAACCAGGAATTGTACTCGGTACGACTCCTCTTTTGCAAATACTTGAGCGAGCAAACGAAGTCTCAAATGGCATTTAATCCACGACTAGCTGATAGTCCTGCACAGTATGAAATTGTCTTCAAAATGTTACCATGTATTTGCAGACTTCAGGTCAATAATGTGCACTAAGATCAGGATTGGTTGTAGCATGCTGCTTCTCGAGGGGAAGCACGGGAGGGAATACTGTTGTGGGCCGGGGTTCAGTGGCGATAAACGACCACGAGGTGGAGCAGTAGAGCCGTCTCCCACGAACACCCGGAATTTAGGTCGTGACTCTCGGACAACTCCGAAAGTCAGGGTCACTTAGAGGACCGTGGTCGCCAATATTTTGACTGCGTGAGGGAGGGTCCACTTGTCTAATTCCAATTTACCTAAGTACCCACGCTGTCTAACTACCGGGGAAACCACACCCTCAGCCGACTTTGTCCAACTGAGTCGCTATCACCGATTCGGATCCGACGTAACCGAGCGGAAGTTACCAAAGCCGCGCCGGACCAAATGAACAATTTACGGCACGAACGGCCTCACTAATTCTCAACACGCACCGTGCTGGCCGATGAAAGAAAACACGGACAACGAACTGGAACATTAACACGGGGGTTTATTTATAAACAATAATCGGGAGGGGAGCACACAAAGAGCAGAGTTGTCCGAATAAAAGAAATGCAGGCAATGTACAGTGAGCGAAAAAACACTTAACAGTTCTACTTAACAGACTGGCGCCACAACACACACGCACACCCAAAGAAATAGTGGCCATGGCCTTATTCGGCCCTTCAGCTCGGGAGGGAAAGGCGAGCTGAGAGCAGGAGCCTATTCTTGCACCTGTCCGCCTCGTGCGGTCTGGTGAGCTTGTCCGGTGGCGGACTCGAACCCGCCGCTACAATGCAGCACCAAGCACCAGGGACCAGGAACGACGCAACGGACGCCAGCCAGCACGGGAACGGACCAGACGAGACGAGCACCCACGGTAGACGAGAACGCCAGCAGCAAGACAAGGCTTCTTCTCTTTTTTCCTTCTTCTCTCTCCGCTCGCCACCAACTCTTATCCTTCCCCTCCCCCGCGGGTCGGGGAACGCTCTGGGAACTCGCCTCTGGGATTGGACGAGGGGCTAACATCCCATCTGGCTGGGCGGGGCCGCCTCTGAGTGCTCAGCCTCCCTGATTGACGAGGCGTCTCGGGGGGGGGGGGGTGTCGAGGCGTCTCGGATGCCTCCCCCCGAAGAGGCTCCGTAGTAGCTTTCGGCACGCTGGCCTCCAATTGGCTGGGGCGCGCGTGCGATGCTCGCCCTTCGCTCATTGGCTGGAGGAAACTCTCTATGCCCTTCCTCGGGGCGGAGCCTCGATCTGAGGCAATGGAGGCTCCGCCCACGCCCCCAGCCAAAAACACGTGGGCAATGGCGACCGGGTTGAGTGAGGGATGGTGCCGCTGTTGTTGTTGTAGTGGATGTATAAAACCTGACTATAAAATAACTCACAGCGCACACACGAAATTCCCATTAGACATGGGGGGATTCTAACTATAAACACATACTTACCGAAATAACTAAGCTTCGGGACTGCTGTCTGTGTGCAAATGGCTGCCAGATTCGTAACAATACCATCCCCACAATTTGCTGGCACAGAATAAATTTCTTGACCAGTCTGGATACCATTAGCTAACACCTAAGAAAGCAGGTTGTGTTGCAAGGCTACTGGTAATTTGAATGCATGGGAGACATCCAGTGAGATGACACTGACCACCTATTTGAGATTAAGAGCATCCATCCATGAAGAAGCCAACATGTAGTTGCTAATTCCAGCATAAGAACGAGCAGTCTGTGTTGGTGGCATAAGAGAAGAAAAACAAGAATGAAATGGTTGGAGTTATCTGCAACAAAGGATCACAAGGTACTGACGTTTTGGGTCTTAACCGTTGTCTGAGCAAAAAGGGTCTATGCCGACAAAGGCTAAGGCCCAAAACGTCAGCATTTTGGGATCCTTTATGGTGAATAAGTCCAACCATTTTATCCTTTCGTTTTATTACATCCACCACCGAAGGTGAAGGAGGTTGTCTTTTCACCCCGTCTAATTTGTTTGAATTGTTGGTCTGTGCACAGGATATCTCAAAAAGTTGTGGACGGATTCGGACAAAACTTGGTGGACACGGGTGTGTGACAAAAAAAAAACAAAAAAAAATGGAAGAATTTGATTCAATTTTGGTGAACATTTGGATTCGGATCTGGATCTGATAATTTTTTGAGTGATTCTTCAACATTGAGAGATCAGGCGAAACCGATATATAGCACGATATCTCAAAAAGTTGTGTATGGATTCGGACGAAACTTGGTGGATAGGTTGGGTGTATCACAAGGACGAATTGATTCAATTTTGGTGAAGATCCGAATCCGGATCGATTCGAGAATTATTTAATTTTTAAAGTGATTGTTCACCATTGAGAGATTGGGCCAAAAACTATATAGTACTGTATCGCATGATATTTCAAAAATGTATTGGGCCCGATATGTTCTCGTGGATCAGGCATTACGTAGCGGAGGTATGCGCTCCACCGAGTTCCCTTCTTGTTCATCATTGAATCGGCAATCAGCATTTTGCTTTTATTCATCATCGGTTGCCCCGGGCAACCGTTCATGTCGAGCCTTGAGGGAATGTTTAAAATCATAAAAATGAGGTTTGAGTTTGGTTAAAAAAAAAAATGCCAGTGAGGTCAATCATTAAAATATACTTCATTAACTTTTTCTGTCAATATTACTCATCTGTCATTTCATTGCAAGTGCATTTCCCATTAAAGAACTTAAAAATACCCTGTTAAACATCGACCATTCCCACTAAATAGGCTACACTGAAAGTACGAGTTGGCGAAGGTACAGGTTGGCATTCCGAAGAGTTGACTCGGAATCTATTTATTTTAACCTGGTATCCAAGAACTGAAAGTAAGTTGTACATGAACTTGTCCATTTAGGACTGTAATTTCCAATGCACACCCAAATTCTGGAGCCATTAAATTTTCAAGTTGTCCATCTATGGGTTTTTTTTTTCTTACCACGATAATTTGTGAATCAATGAAGAGATTTTGTGGTTAATTCGTGAAAAGTCTGAGTTAACTTTTAATTGACTATCATTTTTTCACTGCCGTAACTTTTAGGTGTTACATATGAAGTTTCGGAAGAAATGATGGATGTGCTGGAGAAGTTTATGTGTTTGGATGTATGGGCAGCATGATTGTATAGAAGTTAACCAGCCCAGATTACATGTTATGCTTGGCTCAAGCTGAGTTGGTTATGCTACCAAATAGAGATTATCTGTGCAAACATACCAGGAGGATATCATCACACCAATCACCTGTAGTTGACAAATGGAAGATGGGCAACTGACAATAGATTGGTCAAGCCATCCACCAGTTCCAGAGTGTTTTGGAACTTGCATACTACTCCAGTAGATGTAAGCATACGTAGTAACTGCACAGATGCAGCTAAGTACACAAGCGTAGAAAATGCTATTCCTTGCAATGCTCTGTACAAGTGCAGTCGAGAGTGTTGCTGCATTGTTGCTGGTCAAGTTGATGACTTTGGAAATGAAATTGACTGAAGTGATTCCAAAACAGAGCCTTGAGGATAAAGGTTTTTTATTTTTCTTATGATGCTTCTTATTGATGTCAAGGCACACTGTTCACAATGATGCATGCACATTGTGCTGTCAGCAACGTACAGAATGCACGGATCTTTGCAAGCAAGATGTTAAAAAATTGATGCATGGCCTTGCAAAGCATCAAAACAAACTATTTACCTAAAAACCATTGTAAAAGACTCGATCTCCCTAACGGGTGACTTGAGACCACTAGAAATTAACTCCGAGTATGCCCAAGCAGTGGTATTTTGCACATGTGCTGCGATTCTGCGGTGTGATGTGGATAAAGATGAATTCATTTGGTCTGCAAACCAAGCTCTGTTTTATGGAGAATCTCTCCCTGGTTACTTCCTCCTCCGGTATGACAGACCTGAGCCTCATCCTGGTGGAGGAGTTGCTCTCTTCATCAAAAACTCTATCCCTCACTCCATGCACTGCCCTCACTCCCCCACACCCCAGGAATACCTTTAGCTCCGGCTTCCCCTCCGCTCCCACCGCTTGTTTATATGTGTGTTGTACTCTCCACCAAACAGTGATGACGACATTTCCATCACACTCACTGAAAACATGGACCAACTTCTATCCACTCACCCAAATGCTCTCTTCTTCATATGTGGTGACTTCAATTTCCATCATGCCAGTTGGCTGGGTGTGGGTACCTCTCTCACCTACCATGGAACTTCAGCAAAGATTTCTGCAACTCACTAGGAATGACACCATCTGTCAACTTCCCAACCCGGATCTCAACCAACGGTATTCCATCTCTTCTGTATTTCCAGAAAATGTCTGCTGTTCTTCTTCTGCTCCAATCGGTTCATCTGACCATACGCTTGTTAAAGTAGACATCTCTCTGGCTGTTATTGGAGAACCACCTCAGCGCCGACGAGTCTGGCATTTCACTCAGGCTGACTGGCAGGAACTTCAAGCAGCCATCAAACTTCTTGACTGGTCTCCCATCTCTACTTCCTCCGACATCAACTCATCCTGGGAATTCTTTCAAAGAAATTTGCTCTCTCTTATGCACAGATGTATCCCATCTCATCTTCAGTTATCCTAGCCTTCCTCCCGCAAATGGTACACTGAAGCTTGTGGCGAGGCAGTTGTCCTGAAACAACTTGCATTCGCCTAACGGAAGGCAAATCCCACTGAAGGCGATCTCAGTTCCTTCCACAAAGCTTGGAACAAGTGTGTGACTACCCTCAGGTGAGCCAGGAAACAACATCTTTCAAATCTCAAGTCTGAACTCTCAAACCTGTCTCCCTCCTCCAAATTCTGGTGGTGTCTAGTTAACCTCCGCCATCGAAGATCGAGGTTACTGTTTCACCCCTTTCTTTGTTTGTTTGTTTGTTTGTTTTAACAGTATTACGGAAAAACTCCTCGACGGATTTCGACGAAACTTGGTGGGGGGGGGGGGTTAGGTATGTGTCAAGGATCATGCCATTAGATTTTGGACTTGGCCCCCCCCCCCCCAAAAAAAAAGTTGTTAGAGAATTTTTTTTTGTTTTTGCATTTCTACATGTTTAAGTGATTTCCAACCCCCCCCCCCCCCCAAAAAAAAATGTTAGAGAAAAAAAAAATTTTTTTGCAACTTTTTTTCAACAAAATTTCGATTTCTTTTTTCTACATGTTTTAAGTGTTTCCAACCCCCCCCCCCCCCCAAAAAAAAATGTTGGAGAAAAGAACTATAACTCTGTCAGCACTGTTGACATCATATTTAATGAATAAGATATAAGGTTCACTTGAGTCACCCAGCAGTATTGGCGGCGGAGTTTTGCACTCTCCCAGTGCTCCCCTCTATGTTAAGTCTGTTTCTGGTGTATTGTTCCCCCTCCCCTCCTTCCCTTTCCTCAAATGGCTGCACAGCTGACACTGCACATGAAAAGGTGAATGCCTAAACTCTTGCTTCTAAATCTTGTGTCCCAAACCATCGCTTTCTGTACCCACCTTACGCAGTCGCACCCAGCTGTTCCTTGACCATGTGTCCTTTCTCCCATAAGTGGAGAGTTTGCTGTCAAACCTCGACTCAGATTCTGCAACCAGTCCAGATGGCATCAGCCCTCGTGTCCTAAAACCTGCTCCCTTGCTCTTGCTTACCCTCTCTCTGTTCTGTTCACCCTCTCATTTTCTCAAGGTCATCTGCCATCTGCTTGGAAATCAGCAAACATTACTGCCCTGCATAAAAGGTGCCAAAACATCCCTGCAACTACAGAGCAAGCAGCCTTCTCCCAATCATCAGCCAGGTCATGGAATCCATCATCACTTCAGACATAAATCCTTCCTCTTCTCCAATGCGCATTTCCGATCATCAATTTGCATTCAGACCAGGTTACTCTACCCTGGACATGCTGCTTCTGCTTTCTCAACAATGATGGAAGTACTCGATGCCAGACATGAGATCAGAGCCATCTCTGTAGACATAACATGTGCTTTTGATGTGTCTGGCACCCTGCCCTGCTCAACAAACTCTCTCCCTATGGTATCCAAGGCTATCTCCACTAATGGCTCACAGACTTCCTCTCCTGTCGTAGTCAAGTGTGGCCCTTAATGGGATTCTCTCATCCCTTCTTCCTGTCCAGGCTGGAGTTCCTCCAGGCAGTGTTCTGGGCCCTATTCTTATGGTTTTCATCAATGATCTCTCTGACTCTCTGGAAAATCTTCTTTATCACTTGGGGGGTGGTCGATCCATTGTCTCTCTTCACAGCTTGATATATATATGTTCCCCTTCCCTGTTTTATTACATTCATTGAACCTGTTTTTTTTTGGAGAGGGGGGGGGAGTTGTTTTGAATGCAATATCGAGCTCAACTGTATAACAGCTAACATATAGAATGTATAACAAAGGAGCGGGAGATAAGAGGTGGGAGAGGAAGCACAAAACAGTGGGAACAGAGACATTAGGAGATCTGTGGAAGGAGAGGGATGGGGTGGGGTACACGGAGTAAACAAGATGGACACTACAGGGACTTTTGAAGGAAAGCAGGGAATTTGAAGGAGGTGGGTTTGGGGTGGGTTAACGGGGGAAGAAAAAAAATCGTGTTTTGATGGGGGAAGATAAGAGATGGTGGTGTACAGCTGTTTTGAAGACCTGGAGGGGAGAGTGGGATTGAAGAGAGTGTGTGGGAGTTTATTCCAAAGGTGGGGAAAAAGAGGAATGAAAGTGTGAAGGTGAGCAGGGATTCTTGATTTTGGTTGTTTCACCAGAAAGGGGTTGCTGGCGGACCTTGAGCGCCCTGAGAGGGACAGATCACAGATAGAGCAGGGGAGGGGGGGATTCACACCTGAGAGGAGACAGTGGAAGACAGAAAGCCACTGACCTGCTTGCGGTGAGAGAGTGAGAGACCCAAAGACTCGGCTTCATCGCAGGAGATACGGATGATCCTAAATGCCTTGGTTTCCACAGCGTGAAGCCTTTCTTTTTTACTTGCCAAAATCATCTGTCATGTTGTTGACATGTCAGGCACAAGACAATATCTATTTGTTTTGCAATCTTTACAACTCTTTTCATTTATTGTGTTATCGTCGTTGAAATGTCAAATCTGTTCATCTACATTGTGAAATGTTTTGCCTCTAATACCCCTTTGCACAACTTTGTTCCATAAATTGTGATGCTACATTTAGGGAAACTAAACTAGGCAAGATGCACAATTTGATTGTGAGCTATCGTTTTAAGAGTGGCTGTGGTCATTTCAGCAAAAAAAATTTACACAATAATGCATGCTTATGATCAAATTTTCAGGAATTGTGATTGCTAAGGTGGAATTTCTTCTTGCAGGAAGTTGAAGCATTGCAACATGAGCGGCGCCAGATTGATGAGCAGTTGCGCTTGATGATCGTGAGTGGACGAACACCGACTCCTGCAGGAGCTGGTGCATTGCCTTGTGGGGCATCAGCTCCTTGGGGAGATGTGAGTGCGGTTTCTCAGATTGGACCAGGTGCTGAACAAGATATGGGTGGGTGTGATCATGTGGAAGATGGTGTACCATCTCTTCATACTTCACGTTCCTATCGGGGACGTCGAGAAAACCAACCAGGTCATTCTATTTAAAAATAATAACTAAATTCTTGCCTATCAAAAACAAATCATGCAAACTGGAAATATTGCCAAATATATTGAGTAACTTTATTTTGCAACACATAGGAATTGCAGATCTTTCGGAGACTGAATCTGACCATCGAGAGGAGATAGGGGACTGGTCTCTCGCAGCCCCAGACACCATGGAAAGGAATGAGCGATCGGGCTCAGCAGGGGACAGTGGTTGGCTACGACGTGGCAGAGGCAGGGGGAGACGCAGTCGAGGCCGTGGTGGGTGGGGAGGTAAGTTTGAGGCACTTGTTTTGTTTTGTTTTGCTGCCTCTTCCCACGACCTCAAACACCGAGGAGCTTGTACATACACAAAATGCAGGACTCAGACTCGGACCTCACTGTTCTTTTGGCATCATTACATGGACATTGGAAGACCACTTATAATGCTGTTTCTTTATGCCAGAAATGTCAATTGATCTTTGTTTTGAAATTTATTTCTCCCATTGAATGTGCAGTGGTCAGCAATCTCCATCGATATTGCGTAGAATTAGCAAGGGCCACAATGCGACTTTTGCAAATTAGCAGTCCTGCAGGCTTTCAAGTTTTGATTTTTATTCCGTAGTATCAGAAAGGGTTTAAAACTCTCTCATAAAAAATAAAAAAAATAATAAAAACGATCTCTTATAATGCTTCATCTTCCTCTTTCACATATGTGGTACTCATTACTGTATCATAATTCACTACTCTTTTTCTATTTCAACAGACTGCTCTTAATTGAACTTTCTCATACCTTGCCTAAAAATCCAACTGTTACACGTTTCTTCTCTCCATTCTCTCAATTCGCCTTTATTGCCATCCATCAAGAATGTCCTCAATCGAATTTCTGAACCAAAAATTAACAAAAAAAACCAGTTTTCTCTGCATGTTCACTTTCAATGAACCATTCTTTTTTCCAACTCAGTGCCAACTCACCCCTCTCACCCCCCTCTCAAAGCAACCATCCACTCTTCTCCCTCCAAGCCTCCCTCTCACCTTTCTCAAAACTCCCCCCTCACTCACCCTTCTCAAAGTTCCCCCCCTTACATCCACAACTAGCTCCTTCCCCTGCCCTCTCACCTCCATCTCATCACTCCACCTCCTCAAATCCTCAACCGCCTTCTGCCCCCCCCCTCTCCTCCAGCCCCACAGAGCCTTTTCTCCTCCTCATGCCCCCCTCCCCTAGCTATTCTGCCATCCCTCACACTCTTTCAAACAACTCTCCTTTCCATCCCCCCCTCCTCCCTTGTCCTACCTTCCCCCTCCCCCCCATCCCCTGCCCACCAAAGCCTCCTCTTCTCCCTCTTTTAACAGAGTGGACCTCAAATCTGGGCCTTGCCTCAAACCTTCCAGATCTTTCCATACAGGTTGCTACTGACAAACCAGACATAATCTGCCTAACAGAAACTTTCCTCCCTCATGACGTCTCTGACTCCCAAGTGCATCTCCCTAATTACTCCCTCCTCCGGTATGACAGACCTGAGCCTCGTCCTGGGGCGGAGTTGCCCTTCATCAAAAACTCTATTCCTCACTCTCCATGCACTGTCCTCACTCCCCCACACCCCCAGGAATACCTCTGGCTACGCCTTCCCCTCCACTCCCACCTCATGTTTACATGTGTACTGTACCGTCCACAAACAGTGATTACTCCATTTACACCTCACTGTCCGAAAACATGGACCAACTTCTATCTTCTCATCCGAACTCTCTCTTCCTCATATGTGGTGACTTCAGTTGTCACATGCCAGTGGCTTGGTGCGGTACCTCTTCACCTGTCATGGCACTTCAGCAAAAGACTTCTGCGACTCATTGGACTGACTCAATCAGTCAACTTCCCGACCCGGATCTCAACCAATGGTACTCCATCTCTTCTGGATCTGATTTTGACAAATATTCTCTGAAATATCTGCTGCTCTTCCTCCGCTCCAATCAGTTCTTCTGACCACGTCCTTGTCAAGTGGACATCTCTGGCTGTTATTAGAACCACCTCAGTGCCGTCGAGTCTGGCATTTCACTCACGCCACTGGCAGGTCTCCAAGCAGCCATCAACTTATAGACTGGTCTCCTATCGCTACTTTCTCCAATATCAACTCATCCTGGAATCCTTTCAAAGAAACTTGCTCTCCCTCATGCACAGATTTATCCCCTCCGTCTTCAGTTGTCCTACCCTTCCTCGCCATGGTTCACTGAAGCTTGTGGCGAGGCAGTTGTCCTGAAACAACTTGCCTTTGCCTCATGGATAGCAAACCAAACTGACGTAATCTCAGTTCCTTCCATCAAGCTCGGAATAATTTAATTGTATCTACCCTCAGTAGAGCCAGAAAACAACATCTTTCTTAGCTCAAGTCTAACTCTCAAACCTCTCTCCCTCTCCAAATCTGGTGGCATCTAATCAAATCTGTTTCTGGTGTATGTTCCCCCTCCGTCCCTCCCTTACCTCAAATGGCTGCACTGCTGATACCACGAAAAGGCTGAATGCCTAAACTCGGCGTTTGCATTGAAATCTTGTGTCCGAAACCCATCGCTTTCTGTACCCACCTCTGTTCTGTTCTGTACCCAGTCGCACCCAGCTGTCCCTGGACTCTTCTGACAAAGTGGAGAGTTTGCTGTCAAATCTTGACTCAGATTCTGCAACCGGTCCAGACGGCATCAGCCCACGTGTCCTACAAACCTGCTCCTTTGCTCTTGCTCACCCTCTCTCTGTTCTATTCACCCTCTCATTTGCTCAAG
>CM068952.1:54392311-54405036 GCA_035128595.1 Eptatretus atami
AAAATGACATTGAACTTGACCTTTGACCCTGAATTTGACCCCGAACCACACAACTGACCTCAGAAATCGACTCCTCACCTCAAAATTATATGGGAAAAAATGTATCACACGTGATTGTAGGTTGATTGGTTGAAAAGTTATTTTCCATCTCTGTCCGCGGTGGCCATCTTGGATGTATGCAAATTATCGGAGTTCACCAAGGTTGCCACTCCGGCAACCAAGATAATTTTTTTCTATAGACCCATGCGAGTACGAAACCATCAAAAAACAATACACTTCTCGCAACAACAAGGTCTTCTGGCAACTGGACTATTAGGTTTTTCAATCACTGCAAGGATGAGAAAGTTTGAAGGTTTAAGGCAATTAAGCAGCCAATGAAAGAACACTAATTACGAAAAGACAAAGACACTCCCTCTGAATACCAACACATATGAGTGTTTTAGCAATGAGGTTTGATGCAGTTTTTTTTTCTCTTCTTAAAATTCGTGAAAAGAACGTATTTTTATCATCTTCAATGACTAAGATGTTTTGTATTGTCATTTGGGCCCAGCAGGATAGTGGAGAGGAAGCACATTTACCTTTGAGGTGTAGTCTGAGTTTAAGCCTTAGTCCGACTATAAACTCTGTTGATGCTCCGCAGGAAGGGTTTCGTTTTCATTTCATCAGTGCCAACAACACCACACAGTGTGCCGTCTCTCGGATTGATGTTCAGCTGGAAACCTGTCTGCTTGCATTGGTTAGTGGATATTAAAGATCCGACGGTGCCTCTTGCCAAGAGTAGGCGAGTTATAACCACTACCCTGAACATAATCGCAAATTCCTGCCACCTTTAGTCATTTCGGTGTTTTAGAGCCAAAACATAACTTCTAATGGCACAAAGAAGCTCACTTTCACTTGGGGGGGGGAAATGTGTGAAACTGGCTGGAAGAGACCCAGAAAATACTGAAGTTTGTCCTGAGTTTTCAGAATGCAAAACCATTCCGTCCTAGTTTGGGGAAAAATACTTGACTCCCCTTAACAGGGTAACATACAGTAGACTAGGTCGAGTCTTGTTAATGTGAACAGGATGACACTTATTCCTCAAAAATAAAACCAAATAATAAGAAGTAGCCTTGCGGGGGATTGAACCAAACAACAACACAAGAGAAAAACCAAACAACAACACAAGAGAAAAACCAATCAACAACACAAGAAAATACCAAACAACAACACAAGAAAATACCAAACAACAACACAAGAAAAACCAATCAACAACACAAGAAAAACCAAACAACAACACAAGAAAAACTTGACACATATGACCACCGATCCATGAGCCCTGAGGAATAAAACGTTCACACACATGATGGCATAGGTCACATGATTTGGTAGCCATATTGGATTTACCATAAAACCTATAAAAATCTTCTCCGGAATGGCTGGACAGATCCAGGGAAAACCACAATTATGATCTAGTAGTCTGCATGGGGAATACATGTTTTAAATTTAAACCCAATCGGACGCAAGGTCAGGCATCCAGAATATTTATTTATTTATTTATTTTAAATCTGGGTTCTTTTTGATTTTTTTTTTTTGATTTTTATGTTTTTTAAAATTAGTCTCACTTGGCTGTGGCTGGATGGGTTTGAGGGTAGAGGAGTAACAGCTTTTTGCTTGTTCGGGTTCCTTCTGACTCCTCCAATCCAGGACTACCTGTTTGGTCTTCCATTTGATTTGAATTGAATTAATTTTAATCCCATTCCAAATTCATTTGAATAATAATGAAAAACGTCATGGGTCAGGGTCAGGGTCAGGTGTCCCATCAAAGCAGGACGTCTTCGTACCCAGTCATCATTGCCAGCAGTTATCAAGTGGCAGTTCTAATTAAGTCTTTTATTAATTACGTAACATGACGGTACACAAAACTACACAAGCAAACAACAAGTGAGGGTCTGCAATCTCTGATTGCTCTTTTTCTTGTTATTTTGGTTAAATACCATGAGAGACTTCTCATTAGTTTTATGTTTCATGCAATTGTATCTGATGGGTTTTTGAGATTAATACCATCTGTCTGCAGTATTAATTTTTCTTTTTTGGTCCAGTGGCTCCCACTTCACCACATATTCTGTTTCAGAAAAAAATGTGTCGGTGTATGTGAGTAATTCAAAAGCACCTGTAAGACCAGATGCCCAAGAAATGCAATGCTTCTTATTAGGTCATCTCTATCATCTCAGTAGAGATGACCTAATAATAACAGTCTCGAAGTCTGTCCGTCGGTCCGTAAAATAACCCCGAGTGGGGAGACAAATACACTAGTGGATGGATAGAGGTCGATGAGATTGCACAATCGATATAACTTTCATTAGTCGTCAGGTCTGAGTTACGTTTCGAGGCTGTCAAAGTTGCGAAAATCAGTCGATTTCAAATCGTATCTCTCCCTCATTTATCAAGAGAGATCAAATGTTATTAATGATTCAGATATCACGGACTATTATCTAGAACAAACACGAGCGTTTTTTTTTGAAATTTGCTCTGTTCCGATTTTATAGCCTTCAAACTTCGCTCTGATTCCCCGTATGGGCGTTATAAGTAATCAAAATAAGTATTTAACTTAAGAACGGAATCTCCGAGACAATATTACATTGAAGCTTTTTGTCAGATTTACTAAACATGGAACACAAGTTTATATGCACACTTACTTTTATTTATGACAATTAAATGTCTTGAATGTCAATTTGTACTTTTATTTTCATAATGACATGCTTGTGATATTAAGAAAACGGTAAATTACACCGCTAGGGATGCATCGTCATGACTTACAAACATCGATTCATAAGGAACTTGCTGCTTTGCGCGATTAGGATGTATGATGGGGGGTGGGTGGGTGGTCATAGCTGCCATACAGAGGGGGTGGTGGGTTTTGAAACCCGAAGTAGAAGACGCGTACGTATCTTTTGACGGCCTATTTCCAGTCTGGCACAGAGTTACTTTCGACCTCTGGCAGAGATGACCGGCACTCCCGCTCGAGGGTATTTTTTTTCAACATACAAGTACTGTCTGAGCAAAACTATTCCCTTAGTAGTTTATCCTCGTCTTTTTGAAAACTACAAGAGTTGGCATTTTTGGCCTGTTGTAAGTATCTCAAGCCAATAACTTTTTCAATGCCTTAGCTACTCATGTCGACAGACAAAAGTTGTTGCTTAATACGAAGTGCCGCTCTTATCTGTGCAATGCTGTCTAATCATGGCTATTATTGGACTTCTCTCTGCACAATTTGGCAGCAGTTAGGGCACAATCTATAAGAAGAAACAAAGCTCACCGTGTCCATCATACAGGTGAAAGTTGGGGTTAGGTTTGCCTGGGAAAAATAAGTTGATCATTTTGTCCTGCCTGGAAGTAATTGTTGATGAGTTCTCAGATCCCTTAGTAGAATCCCGTGAAAAGTGTCGTACCTCGCAGCCCGTAGCTAATCGGTGATTCCTGAGTATGGCTTGCATCAGATTCGAGTTGGATGTTGTATCTGTTTTGCTCAGGAGGATCGAGTCCTCTTTTGCTCCGATGAAGGGTAAAGCCCGAAAGGTCAGCGCCCAGTGATCCTTCATGACGGATAACTCAACGGTTTTATTCTCTCGTTTTTATCCTCTTGTACCGCCAATGCAAACCACGAGTTTTGTGCTGAAGTTAGCGACTGCATTTTTATTTTGACCATCTTTTGAGCTAGATTTTATTTTGGAAGACTACATTCAGCTTGCATGACATGGCCAGAATATGAAAACTGTTCAGTTTTCACCATCTTCTGAGGGAGAGATGTGGGATGACCTTTAAGACCCCCTTGCATGGCACGGGATTTGTATCTGCCCATGATGTACTGGAGCTGTACGATGCAGTGCAAATCAAAAGTAAATCTCAGTCCCAGTAGTAAATATTTGGATTTTGCTGAGTGCTCCTGTTGAATTCATTGAAAACATTTTGTTATGGTTCCGTAGTCCAATCCTGCCATGTTTTTTTTTTTGTGAAAGCCTAGGCAAGCACAACACTCCAAATGGGGATATAGTCCAGCAGCCATTTCTCATATGAGCAAATAAGGAAATTCGTTCAACACCCCCTACAGAAAAGGTTTGACTTGACAGGGTGTTAGAATAGACCCTATAGAACACCTCCAGGTAGATGTGGTTTCAAATTGTGGTATCATTAAAATTCTACAGGCCATTATACATACCAAGGGTGCTTACCAAGGGGTCACTGTGGGCTAGCAAAATTTAGGGGGAGGGGTAACGTAAACGTGAATATCTTTGTCGAGACTCAACCAATTTCAATATTGAGGTATCATTGGCTTCCTATTATAATTCTCTATCAGAGTATGTACAATTATTTGAAAATGGCCTTTGCATGGCATCACCAAAGCTAAAATATCACACTAATTCAAACTTTCTGACATTTTTAATTGTGTTCCATAATGAAGGTGAACGGTGTTTCTCAATTACTACTGGATGTATACATTTTGGAAATCAAACGCTTAAGAAAGTATTGTTCTGCAGAAATTCATATACATACAGGCATGCATAAAGAAAACTGCAACTGTTATTTTTAGCGTTTGTCTTTACTAGTGATAGCACCCGGAAGCACATACATCAGAGCGCGAGCATAATAGTTGTCTTTGGCAACACGGAAGTACATTAGTGAAAGCGAGAGTATAATAGTTGTCTCTGGCAGCACGGAAGCTACTCATTCATCATAGTGGATGATAATAGTTATCATGGTCGACACTGGGAGCTGTGCATGACAACACAGAAGCACATTAGTGAGAGCGAATCATAATAGTTGTGCATGGAAGCACATTAGTCAGAGCGGTTTGTAATATTTGTGTCTGGCAACAAGGAATCACATTCGCCATGGAAGCATGAAGATGTCATCTGTTGTAACTTTTAGTCAGCGTCTTCTTCACCACTGGATTCAAAGATTGTTCTTGATTCACAAGTTCTTTCGGCATACATGCACATGCTCTGTGCATGGCATGTGGTTGGTTCTGTATGTGCAGTCGGCTCGGCGACATAGAGACTTCTTGCAGTGACAGACAGTCAGCTCCAGAAGACCCGTGGTGCTGGATCTTTGGTCATGAGCACAGGCTGCAGGGCACCATCCTGAATTTTCCAGCCATGTCCAGCTGCTGGTGGAAGGCTCTGTGTAGGCTCCAATGCTCTCTTCCATACATAGGCTGGTAATTTCCTCGCTTCATATGTTGCTGTAAGCTGTCGAATGTAGGGGGGAGATTTTCATTTCTTTGTCCCTTTTGACAGAACTGCCAGTATCTCACATTGTTCACTTTCCTCCCAGCCCCTTGGTTGTTGAGTACATTGCACATATGAAGGCTTCGCATGCTTCTGAAGTGCTGTTGCTGAGCTCGGGTTCTCTTCCAAGCTGTCCCAGACTGGTCTGATGCTCCTTTACTGTCAAGTAAGACATTGAAACCCTTTTTCTTGCCGAGTCCTGAGAGTGCACTGTTTGAATCGCACCCAGTGAGTGCGTGGAAGCCGAGTAAAGCATTACACAGCTCAGGTCCTAGTTTGTGTGCCAAGCTGTGGATAGGAATATCCCTAGCTTTATCCTTGATTCCAGTCCGAAACCACAGCTCCCGACACTGAGTTTCTGTAGTGTGTGGTGCAAGGACAGCCACATCTGTGTCAGGTGATTGAATCACAATCCTTTGTGATAATGAGAGGCATGTTTGCATGTAGCAATATTCGTGTGTCTGCCTCTTCATGATCTGACTTGAGGGGAACCAGTTCTTCGCAGTGCCTCTGATGACTAGCACAGACTTCTGCGGGTTCTTGAACCACCACCGATGACTAGGTGTTGACCATCAAGCAGAGTGTCTACCCCATGTGGCACCATGTGTCTGCCAAGAGGGCACACAAGTTGACTTTGTGATAGCGTTGTGATAGTATGATAGCTTTGTCATACGAAGCCAATGATACCTCAATATTTGAAAATTGGTTGATCTCGACAAAGATATTCACGTTACGTTACCCCTCCCCTAAATTTGCTAGCCACAGTGACCCTCTTGGTAAGTACCCTTGGTATGTATAATGGCCTGTAGAATTTTAATGATACCACAATTTGAAACCACATACTACCTGGAGTGTTCTATTGGGTCTATTCTATCACTCTATCAAGTCAAACCTTTCTGTAGGGAGTGTTGAACGATTTCATTTTTTCAGGCCTTGCTCCTGGACTATTATGAGATTATTATTATGAGATTAAGGATCGTCACTCCTTAGGTGTCATTTCCCTGGTCTCTGTTTATGCTCCGACTGAGGCGAGTGATCCTCACCGTGAAGGATGCATTCTACGCCAGCTCGAGTCTGTGGTTGATCAGTGCCCCAGACGAGATACACTTCTAGTCTTGGGGGATTTCAATGCATCGACTGGAACTGATAGGGATGGTTATGAGGTGTGTGTGGTCCCCATGGGTCAGGAACTATGAACCACAATAGCACTAAGTTCCTTGCTTTGCAAGAAGTCAGGACTTAGGGTGGCTGGTTCATGGTTTCAGCGCCCACAAGCTCATCGCTGGACTGGTATTCCAATGCTGGCGGTGGGCAAAGGAGATTGACCATGTCCTCATTGACGGTCGTTGGAGGATGATCCAGAACTGCAGGGTCTACGGAGTGCTCAGTTCCTCAATACTGACCACAGGCTTGTTGTAGCAACTCTAAAGCTGCACCTTAAATCCTGGAGAATGGTACCATCCCAGCCTAGGCTGGATGTTGGCAAGCTCAGGGATGAGAGAGTAGCTAAGGAGTTTGCGAACAGGCTGAGTGGACACTTGGGGGGTCTGGGTGCTTTGGGGGTCCTGAAGAGTTGTGGAGTGCCTTCAAGACCACCGTCCTTGATGTTGCCGTGGTTGGATGTCTTGGAACTCACCGCAGGCAAAGAGAATTTGTCTCCCAAGGGACACGGGATACCATTGACCAGAGTTGCAGGCAGGCTGAATGGCAGAGCTGAGCGTTTCAGGGAGCTGAGCGTAAAACTGTACGTGCACTGAGGTGGACAAGGAGGCCTATGTGCAGGAATCTGTGAGGGGGTAGAGCATCACCTGTGGACAGGTGATTCTCGTCCCGCTTACAGGGGATTCGCGCATTGCGTTCATCCAAGCCCATCCTCGGAGCACTGCAGTTAGAGCAGAGAGTGGTAGGCTCTTGACAGAGGAGTCTGAAGTGAAGGCCCGCTGGCCGCTTACTTTGAGCGGTTGTACCAGCTGATCCCCCAGCTGTCGAGTTGGACGTCAGGGTGTTACAATCCCTGTTGCTGACCCTCGAATCAACTGTGGCCACCTTCGCTTGTGGAAACACGGGCTGCGGTGAACCGGTTGAAACGGGGCAAAGCTCCAGGGATCTGTGGCATCCATGCTGAACTCTAAGGCTGGTGGAAATGCTGCACTCGTGTCGTTGCACTGCAGTTTTGTGCTCTGCCTGGAACACAGGCATCATCCCAACTGATTGGAAGAGGGGCCTTGTTGTTCCTCTCTGGAAAGGGAAGGGTGATCGCCAAGACTGCAACAACTACCGAGGGTGACGCTGCTCTCAGTGCCGGGCAAGGTCTTTGCTCGATAATTCTTGATGGGGTTCGCCACCATCTGCTTGAGCACCAGCGTCCAGAGCAGTCAGGCTTTACACCAAAGAGGTCAACGATTGACCGTATCCTTGCTCTCTCGTGTCCTCACCGAACGCAGACGAGAGTTTCGGCAGGGGCTCTTGCAGCCTATGTTGATTCTGTAAAGCGTTCGATTCAGTGAATCGGGATGCCCTCTGGAGGATTCTTGGTCTTCGTGGGTGCCACCAAAACTGATCGATCTGATCTGAACTCTACTCTGGTACTGAGAGTGCTGTGAAGTGTGGTGGTACCATCTCTGACTTATTTCCAGTTATTACTGGAGTTCGTCAGGGTGTGTACTGGCCCCACACTTTCAGCACTTGTATGAACTGGATTTAGGGAGGATGTCGGAGAGATCAAGCTGCGGTGCATCGTTTGGGAATGTCAAGATCTCGGACCTTGATTTTGCAGATGATGCAGTCATCTTTGCGGAGACTTTAGATATCCTTTTGGGGCCCTCGAGGTGCTGAATGAGGAGTCGGAGCCGCTGGGATTACGGGTTCTTGGTCAAAACTAAGATCCAGGCTTTCGTGACATCTTTGATGCTGCTGTCCTGTCTGGTCTGTTTGTGGTGAGGATGTGAGGTCGTGGAGAGATTCACTTACCTTGGCAGTGATATTCATGTCTCTCTGGCTGTGAGTCAGAGGTCAATAGACGTCTGGGTCGGGCCTGGGAGTCATGGATTCACTGGATCATGGGGTGGGCGCTGCCGGTACTTGTGCGGGAGGACGAAGTCCGAGTCTTCAGGTCCTTGGTACTTCCAGTCTTGCTCTATGGATGCGAGACTTGGACTCTGACCAAGGATCTGAGACGGAGACTTAATTCCTTTGGTACCAGGTCCCTTCGGAGAATCCTTGGCTATCGCTGGTCGGATTTTGTGTCCAACGAGCGGTTGCTGAGAGAGACTCGGATGAGATTTCTTACCTGCATAGTCCGTGAGCGTCAGTTGCGGCTGTATGGACATGTGGCTCGTTTTCCTGACGCTGATCCTGCTCACCAGATTCTCTCAGCGAGGGAGTCTCATGATGGAGGAGGCCAGTGGGCCGACCACGTGCCTCGTGGTTGCAGCAGGTTGACCATCATCTCAAGGAGATGGGGATGGGCCTGGCATCTGCCTGGGGATGGCCAGACGGAGGCCCCTGGAGTAACCGGCGGAAAGTGGACGCAGCGACGCGCTGTTCTGGCACATGCTCCCATACCTGACCTGACCTCCTGGACTAATAAGAACTAACTCCTTTCACCGTATTATCGGCATTGACCTTCATTATTCTTAAACTTCAACGAAGTACAGAAATCCTGAAACTACTTCCGCCGAGAGGTGCAGTTCTTCTGACCGAATTGATAGGCCGCGACTCCGATGCAACCATTTTCTCCATATTTTCCCTTTTTGCTCACCTTTCCAAGTCAGAATGGACATTGGGATGGTCTTGTTGGAATTGAAAACTGGAAACTGACCAACCAAGCATTATCAAACCCAAGCAATATTTCAAAATTCGATCTTCAAAATTGGATCTCATGTAATAATTGCCAGAAAATGTAGCTGATTGGCTACCTTATTGTGCAGCTGCCTCACACATATTCACGAAGGAATTAGTTGGGGGTTGAAGTTTGTGTTATGACCTTGCATCACACATTGGAATAAAACTTTTGGCATCAGCATGCAGTCACTTGTGGTTGTCCTGATACTAGTTTGTAATAGTTATCATACGACTGATTGCACTAAGTCACCGATTTATGTCGAGTCTATTTGCGTCGTTTCGATAGAACGTTGTTACCACATTATGGGACAGTAGTCTATTTAAGTCTCGCTAGTCCGACACAACATTGTTCAAAATTTTGAAGAACGGTGTACTTCCGTTCATCTGACACCCGGGGTGCGTATCTTTGCAAATAAACGATGGAATTAATTTTGTGAACCCCCCTCCCCATCCTTTTTTAAGACAAGATATGGAGCTTCTGTTTGGCAGTCCCAGAAATATTGAAATCTCATGTATGATGAAGGATGAAAATCAATCCAACAACCAGGAAGCGTGTGAACTTTACCATGTACAGTATATATTTTCTGATAGCAAATATCACCTGTTGCTTCACTGACGGGAATACTAAAGGGGGGAGGGAGAAGGAGCGGGGTGGGGGAGAGAGAGCAGGGAGGGGAGATTCTTTAAGAAAGATATGGAGCTTCTGTTTGGCAGTCCCAGAAATATTGAAATCTCATGTATGATGAAGGATGAAAATCAATCCAACAACCAGGAAGCGTGTGAACTTTACCATGTACAGTATATATTTTCTGATAGCAAATATCACCTGTTGCTTCACTGACGGGAATACTAAAGGGGGGAGGGAGAAGGAGCGGGGTGGGGAGAGAGAGCAGGGAGGGAGGGGGAGCAAAGAGGGGTGGGAAGGGAAAACTGTGTGAGGTGAGAGGAAGGGAAGGGAGACATGTGGTGGAGCGTTAATTCTGCCCGGAAATGTTCAGAGACAGAGCGGGAGAGAGAGGTGTGGGAGGAAGGTGCTGCACTGTGTGGTGTGTGTGTGTGTGTGTGTGTGTGTGTGTGTTATATATTTGTGTATATATTATTTATACAGTAATCTCCCCGTTTCTCGCGGGGGTTACTTCCAAACCTCCCCGCGCTAAGTGAAAATCCGCGATGAATGGATGCCTCCCAAAAAAATCGACTCGTCTGGTCTGGTCGGTTTGGGAGTGATCGGGTTTGAGGTGCCTGAGATCGACTCGTCTGGTCTGGTCGGTTTGCCAGTGATTGGGTTTGAGGTGCCGGAGATCGACTCGTCTGGTCTGGTCGGTTTGGCAGTGATTGCGTTTGAGGTGCCGGAGATCGACTCGTCTGGTCTGGTCGGTTTGGCAGTGATTGGGTTGAGGTGCTGGAGATCGACTCGTCTGGTCTGGTCGGTTTGGCAGTGATTGGGTTTGAGGTGCCGGAGATCGACTCGTCTGGTCTGGTCGGTTTGGCAGTGATTGGTTTGAGGTGCCAGAGATCGACTCGTCTGGTCTGGTCGGTTTGGCAGTGATTGGTTTGAGGTGCCGGAGATCGACTCGTCTGGTCTGGTCGGTTTGAGGTGCTGGGTACGAGCAGTGCTCGTCCAACGGCGGCAAACTTTTTCCTTCCCGAAGCATATCGAGCACCTTAACCTTCTCCTGGAGCGTCAGGACCTTCCTCTGACGCTTCGGTTCCTTGCCAGAAGCCTTAGAAGGTGCAGGGCGTTTGGGCGGCATCGTGGGGCTTGGAGAAAAAACGTAGAAAATATTCGAAGTTCACAAGCGAAACTTTGTCTCGTGCGTTGTGTGACTGGTCCAGCACCACGCGTTATAATTTATTGCTTAAATAATTTATATTTTATATATTATGACCGTGATGTACCGGGGAATCCGCAGAAAAAATAGTTACGTTCCAAGGGAAAACCCGCGATGAACCGGGGGCGCGATCGGTGAACCGCGATAAAGCGGGGGTTGACTGTATATCTATACATATTTTTATTTATATTTAAATATACTAGTACGGGCCCGTAGGGGCGGGCCCGTAGGTGAGTGCCAGTATGTGCAGCCCTCTCTCGCCCCCTCTCTCTCCCCCCTCTCTTGCCCCTCGTCTCGCCCTTCCTCTCTCCCCCCTCCTCTCTCCCCCACTCTCATCCCCTCTCTAACCCCCCTCTCTCGCCCCCTCTCTCTCCCCCTCTCTTGCCCCCTCTATCCCGCCAAGTCTCGCCCTTCCTCTCTCCCCCTCCTCTCTCGCCCCACTCTCATCCCCCTCTCCCGTCCCCCTCTCTCGCAGATATTGGTCGACAGATAAATGGCCGTAACTTGGGAACTGCTGGTCCGATTAATATCAAACCTTGAAAAGGCACATCAGCGGGTCCCCGGCAATATTCCTGGCAAGTTTCAATCCGATCGGACCGTCAATCGTGCAAAATAAATAAAAAAACATTAATTGTGACGTCATTCGTGACGTCATAGCACCGTGTCTTGTCATTGGTCGATAGATAAATGGCCGTAACTTGGGAACCGCTTGTCCGATTAATATCAAACCTTGAAAAGGCACATCAGCGGGTCCCCAGCAATATTCCTGGCAAGTTTCAATCCGATCGGACCGTCATCGTGCAAAATAAATAAAAAACATTAATTGTGACGTCATTCGTGACGTCATAGCACCGTGTCTTGTCATTGGTCGATAGATAAATGGCCGTAACTTGGGAACGCTTGTCCGATTAAAATCAAACCTTGAAAAGGCACATCAGCGGGTCCCCAGCAATATTCCTGGCAAGTTTCAATCAGATCGGATCGTCAATCGTGCAAATAAAATAAAAAATAATAAATAAATAAATAACATAATTGTGACGTCATTCGTGATGTCATAGCACCGTGTCTTGTCATTGGTCGACAGATAAATGGCCGTAACTTGGGAACCGCTTGTCCGATTGATATCAAACCTTGAAAAGGCACATCAGCGGGTCCCCGGCAATATTCCTGGCAAGTTTCAATCCGATTGGACCGGTGATCGTCCGGTTATTAATAATTTGGGAAAAAATTGGCATGATAAGGTGAGAAGGTAGAACGACACCTTCAGCTGCCATATATACACCTTTTCAACACTGAAAAAGCAGTAAAATGGCCGTAACTTGGGAACCGCTCGTCCGATCGATATCAAACCTCGAAAAGGCACATCCGCGGTCCCAGCAATATTCCTGGCAAGTTCCAATCAGATCGGACCGGCGGTCGTCGAGAAACGGCGGTCGCACACACACACACACACACACACACACACACACACACACACACACACACACACACACAACACACACACAGAGATTGCTGGAATTATAGATAGATACATTTATTTATATATATATTTATATAGATATATTTTTTACTTATTATCCTGCCCCCAGAGGGAGGGAGTGGGATATTGTAATTTATATATATTATATTGTAGAGAGACACACACACACACACACACACACACACACACACACACACACACACACACACACACACCACACACACACACTTGGCTGGTATCGGCAACAACCCAGAAACCATGAGTAGCTTTTACCGAAAAGTAACGTTGCATTAAAATAGATGT
>CM068952.1:54455004-54465585 GCA_035128595.1 Eptatretus atami
CTTCTTCAGCTGCTCTCAATGTTTCCAAACTTACCCATAACGTATTCGACGTGTGCCAGCTTTTAGACAAATTTTCAAAAATCTGGCATAAGCTGGCTAAAATGCAAGGGTGACTGGGCCTTACCTGGAACGGTGGCAGAAACCGATTCACACTATCCTTTATCGCCTATCGCCTACTTCTAATTCCTTCACTTGGAATGCATAAAGAGCTTCTCAACAATTGCCCCCTTGACCCATCAGGATGGGGATTACGATTGCACCTCAGTTTCCCTTCATGCATTACATGCCATACTCCTTCCACCTGCATCTCTCCCGACATGATGCACCGCATTGTCCCTCTTCCTCCTCCTTTCCCTCCCCTTCCAGGTTTGGCAACCCACATGGGCCAACCTGCTCAAGTTGAGGGTGAGAAAGGGTTCAACACAAAGCCCCAACTTCTCCCATTCTGTCCACCTTACTTGCGTCTTGCTTTCACGAATGTATGAGGTACGCCTATCGTTTTAGTGACAAGGCCAATGCATAAGGTGTCTTTTACATGCTGGGGTAATAATACTGTTCTTTGTGGCATTGGCATTCTGCTTGTAAATGCACCGCAACTTGCGAGTCATTTAAACGTCCAAAACATGCTTGATCGGTCTGTTTCTCCATTGGTTGAACACAGTACAGTAGAGGGGGGGTTATACCTCACTGGTCGCTATGTTATAAGCTAGCTGGCGCTTTCCTTTGATGGTAAATTGCTCAGCCGTCCGTATCGTGAGTGAGCAGAAAGCGTGGACGGCACAGGCTTTATCAGGAGTAACTAAATACCAGGAAGTAATTAATAAAAGATCTGGGCATTGGAACCCTACAAGATTTTAGTCACTTCAGGGCGGTGCCTGTGGTTGAGGTTCACGGAGTTATCCGTGGTCCGTCGGCCTCAGGATCAAAGATCAGGATGGCAGGCAATAGCCCCTCCGGGACCCGGGCCGCTGACCCATAATAATATATACATACGAAGTTAGTATGATACATCAAATAGTCTGGAAAATTGCCATTATCCTTCTTTAGTAAAATTACTTGCAAATTTGTGGTGAATTCATTCCAATCTTGGGCTTTTTAAGCAAAGTCAACGAATAAGTAAAAGCAAAGCGGCAAAGATGTGGACCAAGTATTGTGGGCCGAATCTAGATTGAAAAAGTTAAACAGATTGTGTCGACTTCGAGCCATTACCTCCTGCATCCGCCAGGAACCACAGGGATATCTTCTTGCTGCAGGCATTTGTGTGAAGGTTTCATGTAGTAGTTGGCCAGCTGTTAGGAAGGAATCTGGCACTTCCTGATCCACGAAGTATGTCGAGAGGAAGGTCCTTCGTTAGGACAGCACGGAGGCATGTGGCTCTTTACAGCTGCACATATTCATTGGTGAGTCAATTATAGCATTATCAGCTCGAAACAATGTATTATGAACGGCAGTGTCATCGGCCATGCTAATATTAACAAAAAAAACCTCTTAAACTTTGGGATCGAAACATCCAAGAGCGTTAAATAGTTGGCAATCTTTAATGACAAGCCACATGCAACAAATACGAAAGAGGACATGGATCTTCAAAGGTTAAGCGAGTGTAATGCATTTGCAGTCATCAACTACAAAACTGCTTTTTCAAGCATTACAACGTTCAAACACTGTAAAATGAAACCAAGACATCTATAAAATTCCACACAAAATAAACGGGGTAAATTGAGAAAAAGGGAAGGGTGTGTGATCGGCAACCACCCAAGATATTTCTAGTTTTTGTATTTTTTGATTAATTATCTGAAATTTGTTGAATTTTGTTTTTCCCTTGGAAGTTGTGGGTTACGATGTGTAATTAAAGGTGTAAAAAAGTCTGATTTAATGCCAATTAATTCAGGTACAAGCAACAAAAGGTGAAAATTTTGAAATGGGGTTGTTAGAGACGTTATATAGGCACTGTACATATGTATGCAGTAGCTCTGTCGATTTACCGTTATTTCCAGTTACTCAATGCTATAAAAATACATATAGTATAATAAACTTTTTAAATGCAGGTTTCCAAAAAATATGCAAAGGTCCAATGGTTCCTTACATTTTTCACATATGACCGTTACACAACACTGACACGTAATTTTCAAAGTATTCCACCATGGGCCGTTTTCTCCCCCCCACCCCCCCCCGTTATGATGAGAACAGTAATTTACTTCCAATTTCTATTTGTATTAAAAAAATATTTTGTTTTAAAGCGAGATTCAGTATTGGTTAAATCGAACAGGTTGAAATCCATCACCATCGCCATCACCGTTCCTGCATGACTATCGGTGGAACGCTGTACCTGTATCGCTTCATACCGTATCGCTTCATTCCAGTCTCGCTATCACAGATCACCGTCTCTGCACAGGATTTGTACAGCACACCCGATTATATAAAACTAGAAGGGCATCGGTAGGGCGCAATACCTTCCGCCGTACAATGCCTGATCCACGAGAACATAATTCGGACCCAATACATTTTTTAATGATCGCTGCTATTTATCGTTTTTGGGGCCCCAATCTCCAATGGGAAGAATTCCACTTATAAAATTATCAGATCTGGATCCACATTCAGATCTTCACCAAAAATTGAAACAAATTCTCCTTGTGACAACACCCAACGTGTCCACCAGGTTTCATTCTGAATCTGTTCACAAACTTTTTGAGAATCGTGCTGTATATCGTTTAGCCCTTCTCTCAATGGTGAAGAACACTTTTTTAAAATTCTAGTACTCGGATCCGGATCTTCACCAAAATCGAAATTCAGTTTTCCTTGTCACACACCCAAACTGTCTCCACTTTTGAGATATCCTGCAACACACCCAAACAAACAAAACAAAAAAAAGAGAGACCAGAAATAAAGGGGTGAAGCATAACCTCCTTCACCTTCGGTGGTGGAGGTAATAATATAACCATTGGCAATTGATTTAAAACCAGCACGAGGGACAAAGAAAACGCAATTGTTGTACGGTGCTCGGATGCTAGGCGTTAAAAGTGAAAACATACTGTACTTACTTCCTGTAAGTCTTGACATCATAGATTTCACTTTCCTGTTCCCATGTTCAGCTGAGACGCTGAGTTGTGTCAGCTTTAAAGGATGTACGGTATTTATTAAGGATTGTAAACCCTTTCTTCGATTTGTGGCGATATACCCTTTTTTTTGTTTGTTTGGTTTTTCATATCACCGTATATTTAGAATTTCAATATGGTATATCAATTTGAAAAATTATTCTGTTATGCTATCATTATAAGAAATATAAGAACTGTGCTTCCCCATTGTCTCAGGCCACGGCATCATGCCCATTAATTTTTTTCATTTATTTTTACTTTCATACAAGTAGTAACCCGAGGAGAAGTTATTCATTGTCTGTGGAAGACCTGTGCCCCTTGTCAAATGGTGTGTGTGTGGGGGGGGGGGATGGGACATGTGCTCGAGGTTGGTTTCTGTGTTACCCCAGTGTGAGTCTTTCCCCTCCCATTCCCACCCCCCCACACTCCTTTCAATCCCCCATCAGTCTGTTCAACCCTTCTGCTATTTTTCAATCCACCATCGCACATTTAACAACCCCTCTTTCATCCCATCAGTCCTTCTATCAAACCCCACAGGTTTATTTCTTAGTCCTTAGTGCATCTGTATTTCCCACATTTCTTCTTCCCTGGCATTTCCTCCTTCACTGCAACAGTACGTACCAGTACAAAGGACATTTTGTGCCACGTAGGAGGGGCTGGGGGGCACGTTCCGAGACTTTTCACGCGTGAGGGCGGGGGTGAGGGCTGCGGTTAAAAGGCTCCCCAGGACGGTAGGATTTTTCCACAAACCGGCATCGTGGACCTGCCACCATCGGGATGTTCACCAATGGGGGGAGAGGCTCACACGAGACAGGACTCATTAGCCATGTCTGGTGAGCAGGGGAAGAGCCCAGAGTGTGGATGGGACTGTCGTCACCTATAAGCTTTCCAGTGAGCAATATAAAAAGCCTAGACCTTGGCTGGTTGTGTGGAGAGTCTGACGTGGACCTTAAACAGCTTTTGGTGACGGAATGCTCCAGAGGCAGCGTTTTCAAGTGGAGCTGGTTGTTCCCGTTGTACTTTGCTCTGAAGGAAATAGAGTTGCTTGCAGCTGGTGTACATTAAAAACGCCAGAAGAGGATTTGCCTACTTGTGCTGTATGCCTCAGAAATGCAGCTGGCACATCCCATCACACTGCATTGCCACTCCACCCACCAATTCTTTTCCCCATCCTTGCTCCTTCCCCTCCCCCTTGTATATTTGGACCGTATAGCCCCGTTGGAGTGTGTGAAGTGAGGGTAAGAGTCGACCCCATGCTCAGTTTCTTTCTCGTCAGTTCTTTCTTGTCTTCTTCTTCCAGATTGAATGATGGCCATACGTCTTTCGTCCAATTAAATCTGTGTAGGAATACGGTGTTAGGTTAAGTCTGCTTTTCGTGACTTTTGCCTTTAAATACTCACATCGATTGCTGGATTCGTGACTAAAGAGCTGTAAATAATGTGCTTTTCACATTGTGTGTGAGTGTGTGTATGTGTGTGTGTGTGGTGTTGCTTAAATGTTGGTTTGTTCTTTCAAATCTCTTCGTTGTGCTTTCCATTGTACAACACATGTACCAGAACGGGAGTTGCTACCCCCCAGGCAATTTGCTCTGTTAGCCAGTGGACACTCACTGTATCGTAGGCAGTAATCGAGTTTCTGCCCTCACACACACTCGTTAATTTATCAGCTCAGGGGTAAACAGAGTTGGCGGATAACCCTGTTAGAGTTGACGAAGTTAATTTTACGTTTGTGGTGCTTAAGCAACCCGCCATACCGGAGTTTCTCTGGCACGTCAGCCTACTGCGACCAAAGGCATTCGGGAAGGAACCTGAGGACTTCCCCTCGTGAGCGAACCTTGAGTCCGTAACAATATCTAATAAAATCAAAACAAACAAGGAATAGTGATATTTATGGAGAATTGAAGAAGAAAAGGAAGCAATTGAGGGGGATGTTGGAATAAAAAAAAAAAACAGCAATTTTAAAAAATGGTTGTGTGCAGCATATGGGGAAGGGTACAAGTGCAGAATGTTTGCCCATCCAATCGCAGGTGGCTCTTTCCAGCATTAACTCGTGCCATACAAATAAGGAACCAGAATGTACATCACAAGAATGCTAAGCATAAGCCAAAAGACAACTGCAAAAGTAATGGTGATAAATGCAGGAATCAGGGATTAATCAGAAGGTATACAACCAATGCAAATAAATCCCATCTTCCCCCATCATTAATGGTCCCCTTCCACTTCCTTAACACCCTCTGCCGATTGTAAAAGCAATCCTGTCCTGCATCAGTCAAGTACGAATTTCTGTCTTTGGAAATACACAGGAGGGTTAGATGAACAAACCTTCCAAGCATTCTTTGGTCAGCTCCAAGTAGTTTTTGAAAAGCCTTGTGGCCCAGGGGCATTGCAACTGATTACAAATCGGTGCAAATGCAGAGAACTGACTGGGTTGCTTGATAGGAAATAACAGCACAGGGTAAACCAAAAGTTTGTATGACAGGAAACAGTGATAAAAGTGGCAACAAATGCATAAAAACAAATAAAACTTGCATGACAGGGTTAGTTAGTCTCAATGTAATTCGCCATTTTTAATTTTATTTTTAACAACCATACCACCAAAACATTCATTAATTTTGAAGAGTGCTTGCAATGATAGGAGTCTTGGGGAGATAAGCGTCAAATTTAATTAATGGCAGGCGAAGAAAATCTCAAATGCAAAGCCCCCCGCTTTGTATTCAAACTAAACTTGATGAAAATGAGTTAATTATAGTTATATATTATATAGTACATTTTATTATTTGTGTTCTCCATATTCTCATAATAAAGGGTTTGTTGAAGATTTTATGTCGGATTAAATGTTATGGCCTAGCCCCGAAGACAGACACACTAAAAGCTCTCCGGTAAATAAAGAAACATGGAAGAGATGAAATAGAAATACAGTAGACTCGCGTAAGTCGGCAGCTGCAACTCTTAGTCACTTCGCCTAAGTCGGGCAGCGTCAAAAAAACCCGAATTTATCATGTTTTAAATCCCTTGAATAAAGTCCTGTAGTCGTCTCTCTAAGTCGTTACTCGTCTAAGTCATCAGATGTTGGTCCGTTCCCGCGTAATGGAAACTCAAGTAAATTACCACGCCTAACTCGTCACACGGAAAACTGCTGCCTCGTGAGAAGCCCATTTCATGGATTCATGATGCGCGGCTCATTTGGTGTTTAGGGACCGCCAGTATAGCGTTATTTATAACGCGCTGCGTTCAGCTGTCAGCGACCACGGTCGCCGTCCCACAGGCCATCTGAAGAGGTGGCCAGGCTGCCGCAATGCAGTCTCTGGCGAAGGAGTAAAGGATAAATCAGCTTAGTGTTGAAGGTCGATCATGGTTTTATATTGGCTTGTTTTATTACATGCACCGACAATTCACTTACCAATAGGCATTGAGTGGTAGTCATCACCACGATGACTGTGCTGTCATGTAATTTTAATCGACATACATCACTGTGTTTGGTATACGATTTGTCTTTACAGTTGTTCATTATCTTTACTTTTGATAAACTGATTATGAATTCCATCTTTGTGATCACTTGTCCAACTCACCAATGAACCCCCACCTATGCCCCGAGGGATTGTGTTCCCTTTTGGTTACAATAGCCGCTTAGAGATGGTGGCCCTCTCACCGTACGTGTCCAGGCCACTGCGCGACTTCATCCTTCACCCCACATCATCATGAATGTTGCGCATACGCATAAGTCGTCACACCTCTAAGTCGTCACTTTTTTCGGTCCCTGATGGTGACGACTTCGAGTAGTCTACTGTTTGTATATATATTATATATATAGATATGATATTTACATAGTAGACAACCCGTGAATCCTTGGTTCCGTTGTGACACGCGTTGATAAAAAAAATCATTAAAAAAAATAATAAAAAAGATAGCCTCCAGCATACTATACCACTAGGTTGTTTTCATTGATCAATTTCTCCCGAAAGAGTACTTGACTGAATCTGGGAATGATTTTTTTAATAATTTTTTGTTGCCCGATTTAACAAAACTTGATACTGCACACCGCAGGAGATGGTGAGTCAGGTGTGGAATAAAAATTTGAGCTATCGTGTACCGTTTTGGCTGTATTTCGGGAACATACATACATACATATCATGCATGGATGGGTGTTAGTAATATATTATATATATATATTATATATTATATATATATATATATATATATATATTACACGGGCCCGTCCTCGATGACGCACTAGGGGTGCGGTTAATAAACAGATATTTATAGTCACTATGACTTTGCCCTTTCACATTTTGACCCAATTTTTCATTATTTTCTCATATTGCTCTTCCAAAGGTTTGTTTGAAAAATTTGATGACAAAAGCTCAAATGGTTTAAATAAACAATATATATTTTAAAGGTTATGGCCTGGACAGGCAGACAAACAGACGCGATTGCAAAAAATCTGTCGCCTGCTCTGTGGAGGGACGGTTTAATAAAGTTTGCTAACAAATGTATCAAGCAAGAAAAATGTGAACCACTGGCTGGGAAAGTGCAAGTCAGTTAAGAAAGGAGGAAAAACAGTTTGAGAGTAAAAACACAACAGCCAAGTTTGTGTTTACTTGAGAATGTAGCTCCCCATCAACAAAAACTTCTCAAATAAATTTTCTACCTGGGAGTTTACGGCTGTATCAATCAGTCCTCTCATTTTATGGCTCAATAAAGTCTCACTCATCCTTTGCATTTGACGTTCCACCCCACCCAACCCCCCCCCCCCCCACACCTGACTCCTACCCTCTCTTTTCTATATTCCTTTGTTTCTGTTACATCCTGATCCATTCTATGTTTCTAAGCTCCTCAATGGCCTCCAACATTGCAAACCAAAAAAACAAAATTATGAGAGTTAACATATTTCACAAACGGTAATGAGCTCTACAATGATGTGCAAAACGTTTTTCGCCGACAGTGTTATGTTGTGCACAAATCAAGACAACTCTCAGAGGCTGGAGTGAGCATTGTTTGATTGGTGCACTGGTGAGGATTAACCTTATAGAGGCTGGTGCGAAAACAACAAAACCAAGGCCCCATGTCGCCCATCGGAATGCCCCATGATGGCTGTTGTCTGCAGTACAGGAAAAGACTTCTGCAGACAGTTGGAAGCTGGAACAAACAGACATGGAAACATTATATTAAATTTGTTTATTCGCATCAACGTACTGTAATAGCAGAGGGACCTTGTGCAAATGGGCGCAAGAGGATTCCAACGATATGCAATATGATTTGGGGTTTGGATGGACACACAACATATATATTATATATATTATATATATATATACTAATATATATATATATATATTATATATATATAATATATAGAGTATATATATATAAACAAACACGACATAATAGACCGGCAAGCTTTCGTGCTGCACTCTGCAGCGGTAAAAAAAGAAAATCGCAGCAAGTGACCCGTAATAACGTCAAGATTAATCCCGAACGCCCATTGTCGGCTCATCATCTTCACGTCGAGCTCCCATTGGCTGGAGCAAGTTCGTCGATGATTGATGTTTGCAAACCGCCATCCTGGAAGGGGGGGTGGGTTTCCCTAGGTCCATTCACCATTTTTCCCGTACTTCCCCTTTTTTTCTTTGTATACCTGTTGAGGCTCGTATGAGAGCTAACACACAACACACATCAAAGGGGCATTTAGCAAGAGGGCGGGGTGGGAAGACAAAACAGTGTGGAACAGAGACATAGGAGATCTTTGGAGGGTGAGGGATGGGCGGAACTATGGGCGAATACAAGATGCACATTTCAGGACTCAGGAAGGAAAGCAGGGAATTTGAGGTGGCTTGGGTGGATTAATGGGGGTAGAAAGAGCGAGGATTTGGATGGGGATGATAAGAGGTGGTGGTCGAAACAGCTGTTTTGAAAGGCTGGAGGAAAAAGGGATTGAATTAGAGGGAGGAGTTTATTCCAAAGGCGGGGAAAAAAGGAAGAAAGAGTGAAGTGAGCAGCGATCTGCTTTTGCGTAGTTTACCAGAAAAGGGCGTGTTGGCGGACCTTGAGCGTCCTCGGAAATTGTGGGGACCAATGTGCACAGAGAGAGCAGGGGGGGGCGAGAACTGGGAGAGGAGACGGTAGAGACAGAAAGGCCACCGACCTGCTTGCGGTGAGAGGCCCAAAGACTCAGCCTTCATCCGCGGAGATGCCAACGATCCAAAATGCCTTGGTTTCCCAGCGTGAAGACAAGAAAGCTGGGAGGCAGGAGCACCAGCCCAGAGAGGAGAGCAGCTACTTCATCAGGCTGCGCACAAAAAGCTTTGCCAGTGGTCAGGAGCTCAGGTGGGTGAGAAGACTTTGCACGGACGGAGGTTCCAGTCGGCGACTGGCTTTGAAGCCCAGGTTTGAAATGTGCTTTCCCAAGGAAATATCATGGCAGATAGTGCAGACCCAGAAGCCCTTGAAAGAAAAGGACTTCTTCCAGAGGATTGTTGAAAAAGTGGATGGGGGGGGGGCGTTCTAACGTTCCTTTCGAGAGACATAGTGAGAGTGTGAGATTTGTCCGGATTGAAAGACATGTTCCAAGTGTTTGGACAGTTTGTGGTTTTACCAGAATCTGACAGTGAGCGAAGAAGCTGACGGCATGCCGCGTCTGAGGGATGACAGAGATGGTACGGCAGAGGGGGAGTCATCAGCAAAGAGATAAAGATGATTTTCCAGAGAGTCGGAGAGATCATTGATGAAAACCAGAAAAAAGAACAGGGCCCAGAATGCTACCTTGAGGAACTCCGCCTGGACAGGAAGAGGGGAGGAAAGAACTCCATTAGGGCCACATGTTGACTGTATAGAGAGAGTGAAGTCTGCGAGCCATGAGTGGAGATGGCCTTGGATACCATAGGAAGAAGAGTTTGGTGAGCAGGGCAGGGTGCCAGGACCGTATAGAAAAAAAAGCCCCCAACGCGATACGTCTCGGGAGATGGCTCTGTTCAGTCCGGCAGTGAGCTACCTCCATCCATTATGGTGAGAGCAGAGCAGCATATCCAGGGTGAGTGACCTGCGTCTGAAACTTAAATTGATGATCGGAAATCAGGCCATTGGAGAAGAGGAAGGATTTAATGTCTGAAGATGATCGATTCATAATCTTGCTGATGATTGGAGAAGGCTGATGGTCTGTAGTGCAGGGATCTGTTTTTGCACCTTTTTATGCAGCGGCAGTAAGCTTTGCTGATTCCAAGCAGATGGCGATGACCTTGAGCAAAGTGAGAGGTGTGAAGAACAGAGAGAGGGTGCGCGGTGAGCAAGAGCAGAGGAGCAGGTTTTTAGGACACGTGGGATGATGCCGTCTGGACTGGTTGCAGAATCGAGTCAAGGTTTGACAGAAAGCTCTCCACTTTGTTCGAAGAAAAGGACACAGAATCCAGGGACAGTTGAGTGCGACTGGGTAAGATGGGTAGAGAAAGCGATGGGTTTTGGACACAAGATTTCGATGCAAACACCGAGTTTAGGCATTC
>CM068952.1:54465770-54476766 GCA_035128595.1 Eptatretus atami
CTTCTTCAGCTGCTCTCAATGTTTCCAAACTTACCCATAACGTATTCGACGTGTGCCAGCTTTTAGACAAATTTTCAAAAATCTGGCATAAGCTGGCTAAAATGCAAGGGTGACTGGGCCTTACCTGGAACGGTGGCAGAAACCGATTCACACTATCCTTTATCGCCTATCGCCTACTTCTAATTCCTTCACTTGGAATGCATAAAGAGCTTCTCAACAATTGCCCCCTTGACCCATCAGGATGGGGATTACGATTGCACCTCAGTTTCCCTTCATGCATTACATGCCATACTCCTTCCACCTGCATCTCTCCCGACATGATGCACCGCATTGTCCCTCTTCCTCCTCCTTTCCCTCCCCTTCCAGGTTTGGCAACCCACATGGGCCAACCTGCTCAAGTTGAGGGTGAGAAAGGGTTCAACACAAAGCCCCAACTTCTCCCATTCTGTCCACCTTACTTGCGTCTTGCTTTCACGAATGTATGAGGTACGCCTATCGTTTTAGTGACAAGGCCAATGCATAAGGTGTCTTTTACATGCTGGGGTAATAATACTGTTCTTTGTGGCATTGGCATTCTGCTTGTAAATGCACCGCAACTTGCGAGTCATTTAAACGTCCAAAACATGCTTGATCGGTCTGTTTCTCCATTGGTTGAACACAGTACAGTAGAGGGGGGGTTATACCTCACTGGTCGCTATGTTATAAGCTAGCTGGCGCTTTCCTTTGATGGTAAATTGCTCAGCCGTCCGTATCGTGAGTGAGCAGAAAGCGTGGACGGCACAGGCTTTATCAGGAGTAACTAAATACCAGGAAGTAATTAATAAAAGATCTGGGCATTGGAACCCTACAAGATTTTAGTCACTTCAGGGCGGTGCCTGTGGTTGAGGTTCACGGAGTTATCCGTGGTCCGTCGGCCTCAGGATCAAAGATCAGGATGGCAGGCAATAGCCCCTCCGGGACCCGGGCCGCTGACCCATAATAATATATACATACGAAGTTAGTATGATACATCAAATAGTCTGGAAAATTGCCATTATCCTTCTTTAGTAAAATTACTTGCAAATTTGTGGTGAATTCATTCCAATCTTGGGCTTTTTAAGCAAAGTCAACGAATAAGTAAAAGCAAAGCGGCAAAGATGTGGACCAAGTATTGTGGGCCGAATCTAGATTGAAAAAGTTAAACAGATTGTGTCGACTTCGAGCCATTACCTCCTGCATCCGCCAGGAACCACAGGGATATCTTCTTGCTGCAGGCATTTGTGTGAAGGTTTCATGTAGTAGTTGGCCAGCTGTTAGGAAGGAATCTGGCACTTCCTGATCCACGAAGTATGTCGAGAGGAAGGTCCTTCGTTAGGACAGCACGGAGGCATGTGGCTCTTTACAGCTGCACATATTCATTGGTGAGTCAATTATAGCATTATCAGCTCGAAACAATGTATTATGAACGGCAGTGTCATCGGCCATGCTAATATTAACAAAAAAAACCTCTTAAACTTTGGGATCGAAACATCCAAGAGCGTTAAATAGTTGGCAATCTTTAATGACAAGCCACATGCAACAAATACGAAAGAGGACATGGATCTTCAAAGGTTAAGCGAGTGTAATGCATTTGCAGTCATCAACTACAAAACTGCTTTTTCAAGCATTACAACGTTCAAACACTGTAAAATGAAACCAAGACATCTATAAAATTCCACACAAAATAAACGGGGTAAATTGAGAAAAAGGGAAGGGTGTGTGATCGGCAACCACCCAAGATATTTCTAGTTTTTGTATTTTTTGATTAATTATCTGAAATTTGTTGAATTTTGTTTTTCCCTTGGAAGTTGTGGGTTACGATGTGTAATTAAAGGTGTAAAAAAGTCTGATTTAATGCCAATTAATTCAGGTACAAGCAACAAAAGGTGAAAATTTTGAAATGGGGTTGTTAGAGACGTTATATAGGCACTGTACATATGTATGCAGTAGCTCTGTCGATTTACCGTTATTTCCAGTTACTCAATGCTATAAAAATACATATAGTATAATAAACTTTTTAAATGCAGGTTTCCAAAAAATATGCAAAGGTCCAATGGTTCCTTACATTTTTCACATATGACCGTTACACAACACTGACACGTAATTTTCAAAGTATTCCACCATGGGCCGTTTTCTCCCCCCCACCCCCCCCCGTTATGATGAGAACAGTAATTTACTTCCAATTTCTATTTGTATTAAAAAAATATTTTGTTTTAAAGCGAGATTCAGTATTGGTTAAATCGAACAGGTTGAAATCCATCACCATCGCCATCACCGTTCCTGCATGACTATCGGTGGAACGCTGTACCTGTATCGCTTCATACCGTATCGCTTCATTCCAGTCTCGCTATCACAGATCACCGTCTCTGCACAGGATTTGTACAGCACACCCGATTATATAAAACTAGAAGGGCATCGGTAGGGCGCAATACCTTCCGCCGTACAATGCCTGATCCACGAGAACATAATTCGGACCCAATACATTTTTTAATGATCGCTGCTATTTATCGTTTTTGGGGCCCCAATCTCCAATGGGAAGAATTCCACTTATAAAATTATCAGATCTGGATCCACATTCAGATCTTCACCAAAAATTGAAACAAATTCTCCTTGTGACAACACCCAACGTGTCCACCAGGTTTCATTCTGAATCTGTTCACAAACTTTTTGAGAATCGTGCTGTATATCGTTTAGCCCTTCTCTCAATGGTGAAGAACACTTTTTTAAAATTCTAGTACTCGGATCCGGATCTTCACCAAAATCGAAATTCAGTTTTCCTTGTCACACACCCAAACTGTCTCCACTTTTGAGATATCCTGCAACACACCCAAACAAACAAAACAAAAAAAAGAGAGACCAGAAATAAAGGGGTGAAGCATAACCTCCTTCACCTTCGGTGGTGGAGGTAATAATATAACCATTGGCAATTGATTTAAAACCAGCACGAGGGACAAAGAAAACGCAATTGTTGTACGGTGCTCGGATGCTAGGCGTTAAAAGTGAAAACATACTGTACTTACTTCCTGTAAGTCTTGACATCATAGATTTCACTTTCCTGTTCCCATGTTCAGCTGAGACGCTGAGTTGTGTCAGCTTTAAAGGATGTACGGTATTTATTAAGGATTGTAAACCCTTTCTTCGATTTGTGGCGATATACCCTTTTTTTTGTTTGTTTGGTTTTTCATATCACCGTATATTTAGAATTTCAATATGGTATATCAATTTGAAAAATTATTCTGTTATGCTATCATTATAAGAAATATAAGAACTGTGCTTCCCCATTGTCTCAGGCCACGGCATCATGCCCATTAATTTTTTTCATTTATTTTTACTTTCATACAAGTAGTAACCCGAGGAGAAGTTATTCATTGTCTGTGGAAGACCTGTGCCCCTTGTCAAATGGTGTGTGTGTGGGGGGGGGGGATGGGACATGTGCTCGAGGTTGGTTTCTGTGTTACCCCAGTGTGAGTCTTTCCCCTCCCATTCCCACCCCCCCACACTCCTTTCAATCCCCCATCAGTCTGTTCAACCCTTCTGCTATTTTTCAATCCACCATCGCACATTTAACAACCCCTCTTTCATCCCATCAGTCCTTCTATCAAACCCCACAGGTTTATTTCTTAGTCCTTAGTGCATCTGTATTTCCCACATTTCTTCTTCCCTGGCATTTCCTCCTTCACTGCAACAGTACGTACCAGTACAAAGGACATTTTGTGCCACGTAGGAGGGGCTGGGGGGCACGTTCCGAGACTTTTCACGCGTGAGGGCGGGGGTGAGGGCTGCGGTTAAAAGGCTCCCCAGGACGGTAGGATTTTTCCACAAACCGGCATCGTGGACCTGCCACCATCGGGATGTTCACCAATGGGGGGAGAGGCTCACACGAGACAGGACTCATTAGCCATGTCTGGTGAGCAGGGGAAGAGCCCAGAGTGTGGATGGGACTGTCGTCACCTATAAGCTTTCCAGTGAGCAATATAAAAAGCCTAGACCTTGGCTGGTTGTGTGGAGAGTCTGACGTGGACCTTAAACAGCTTTTGGTGACGGAATGCTCCAGAGGCAGCGTTTTCAAGTGGAGCTGGTTGTTCCCGTTGTACTTTGCTCTGAAGGAAATAGAGTTGCTTGCAGCTGGTGTACATTAAAAACGCCAGAAGAGGATTTGCCTACTTGTGCTGTATGCCTCAGAAATGCAGCTGGCACATCCCATCACACTGCATTGCCACTCCACCCACCAATTCTTTTCCCCATCCTTGCTCCTTCCCCTCCCCCTTGTATATTTGGACCGTATAGCCCCGTTGGAGTGTGTGAAGTGAGGGTAAGAGTCGACCCCATGCTCAGTTTCTTTCTCGTCAGTTCTTTCTTGTCTTCTTCTTCCAGATTGAATGATGGCCATACGTCTTTCGTCCAATTAAATCTGTGTAGGAATACGGTGTTAGGTTAAGTCTGCTTTTCGTGACTTTTGCCTTTAAATACTCACATCGATTGCTGGATTCGTGACTAAAGAGCTGTAAATAATGTGCTTTTCACATTGTGTGTGAGTGTGTGTATGTGTGTGTGTGTGGTGTTGCTTAAATGTTGGTTTGTTCTTTCAAATCTCTTCGTTGTGCTTTCCATTGTACAACACATGTACCAGAACGGGAGTTGCTACCCCCCAGGCAATTTGCTCTGTTAGCCAGTGGACACTCACTGTATCGTAGGCAGTAATCGAGTTTCTGCCCTCACACACACTCGTTAATTTATCAGCTCAGGGGTAAACAGAGTTGGCGGATAACCCTGTTAGAGTTGACGAAGTTAATTTTACGTTTGTGGTGCTTAAGCAACCCGCCATACCGGAGTTTCTCTGGCACGTCAGCCTACTGCGACCAAAGGCATTCGGGAAGGAACCTGAGGACTTCCCCTCGTGAGCGAACCTTGAGTCCGTAACAATATCTAATAAAATCAAAACAAACAAGGAATAGTGATATTTATGGAGAATTGAAGAAGAAAAGGAAGCAATTGAGGGGGATGTTGGAATAAAAAAAAAAAACAGCAATTTTAAAAAATGGTTGTGTGCAGCATATGGGGAAGGGTACAAGTGCAGAATGTTTGCCCATCCAATCGCAGGTGGCTCTTTCCAGCATTAACTCGTGCCATACAAATAAGGAACCAGAATGTACATCACAAGAATGCTAAGCATAAGCCAAAAGACAACTGCAAAAGTAATGGTGATAAATGCAGGAATCAGGGATTAATCAGAAGGTATACAACCAATGCAAATAAATCCCATCTTCCCCCATCATTAATGGTCCCCTTCCACTTCCTTAACACCCTCTGCCGATTGTAAAAGCAATCCTGTCCTGCATCAGTCAAGTACGAATTTCTGTCTTTGGAAATACACAGGAGGGTTAGATGAACAAACCTTCCAAGCATTCTTTGGTCAGCTCCAAGTAGTTTTTGAAAAGCCTTGTGGCCCAGGGGCATTGCAACTGATTACAAATCGGTGCAAATGCAGAGAACTGACTGGGTTGCTTGATAGGAAATAACAGCACAGGGTAAACCAAAAGTTTGTATGACAGGAAACAGTGATAAAAGTGGCAACAAATGCATAAAAACAAATAAAACTTGCATGACAGGGTTAGTTAGTCTCAATGTAATTCGCCATTTTTAATTTTATTTTTAACAACCATACCACCAAAACATTCATTAATTTTGAAGAGTGCTTGCAATGATAGGAGTCTTGGGGAGATAAGCGTCAAATTTAATTAATGGCAGGCGAAGAAAATCTCAAATGCAAAGCCCCCCGCTTTGTATTCAAACTAAACTTGATGAAAATGAGTTAATTATAGTTATATATTATATAGTACATTTTATTATTTGTGTTCTCCATATTCTCATAATAAAGGGTTTGTTGAAGATTTTATGTCGGATTAAATGTTATGGCCTAGCCCCGAAGACAGACACACTAAAAGCTCTCCGGTAAATAAAGAAACATGGAAGAGATGAAATAGAAATACAGTAGACTCGCGTAAGTCGGCAGCTGCAACTCTTAGTCACTTCGCCTAAGTCGGGCAGCGTCAAAAAAACCCGAATTTATCATGTTTTAAATCCCTTGAATAAAGTCCTGTAGTCGTCTCTCTAAGTCGTTACTCGTCTAAGTCATCAGATGTTGGTCCGTTCCCGCGTAATGGAAACTCAAGTAAATTACCACGCCTAACTCGTCACACGGAAAACTGCTGCCTCGTGAGAAGCCCATTTCATGGATTCATGATGCGCGGCTCATTTGGTGTTTAGGGACCGCCAGTATAGCGTTATTTATAACGCGCTGCGTTCAGCTGTCAGCGACCACGGTCGCCGTCCCACAGGCCATCTGAAGAGGTGGCCAGGCTGCCGCAATGCAGTCTCTGGCGAAGGAGTAAAGGATAAATCAGCTTAGTGTTGAAGGTCGATCATGGTTTTATATTGGCTTGTTTTATTACATGCACCGACAATTCACTTACCAATAGGCATTGAGTGGTAGTCATCACCACGATGACTGTGCTGTCATGTAATTTTAATCGACATACATCACTGTGTTTGGTATACGATTTGTCTTTACAGTTGTTCATTATCTTTACTTTTGATAAACTGATTATGAATTCCATCTTTGTGATCACTTGTCCAACTCACCAATGAACCCCCACCTATGCCCCGAGGGATTGTGTTCCCTTTTGGTTACAATAGCCGCTTAGAGATGGTGGCCCTCTCACCGTACGTGTCCAGGCCACTGCGCGACTTCATCCTTCACCCCACATCATCATGAATGTTGCGCATACGCATAAGTCGTCACACCTCTAAGTCGTCACTTTTTTCGGTCCCTGATGGTGACGACTTCGAGTAGTCTACTGTTTGTATATATATTATATATATAGATATGATATTTACATAGTAGACAACCCGTGAATCCTTGGTTCCGTTGTGACACGCGTTGATAAAAAAAATCATTAAAAAAAATAATAAAAAAGATAGCCTCCAGCATACTATACCACTAGGTTGTTTTCATTGATCAATTTCTCCCGAAAGAGTACTTGACTGAATCTGGGAATGATTTTTTTAATAATTTTTTGTTGCCCGATTTAACAAAACTTGATACTGCACACCGCAGGAGATGGTGAGTCAGGTGTGGAATAAAAATTTGAGCTATCGTGTACCGTTTTGGCTGTATTTCGGGAACATACATACATACATATCATGCATGGATGGGTGTTAGTAATATATTATATATATATATTATATATTATATATATATATATATATATATATATTACACGGGCCCGTCCTCGATGACGCACTAGGGGTGCGGTTAATAAACAGATATTTATAGTCACTATGACTTTGCCCTTTCACATTTTGACCCAATTTTTCATTATTTTCTCATATTGCTCTTCCAAAGGTTTGTTTGAAAAATTTGATGACAAAAGCTCAAATGGTTTAAATAAACAATATATATTTTAAAGGTTATGGCCTGGACAGGCAGACAAACAGACGCGATTGCAAAAAATCTGTCGCCTGCTCTGTGGAGGGACGGTTTAATAAAGTTTGCTAACAAATGTATCAAGCAAGAAAAATGTGAACCACTGGCTGGGAAAGTGCAAGTCAGTTAAGAAAGGAGGAAAAACAGTTTGAGAGTAAAAACACAACAGCCAAGTTTGTGTTTACTTGAGAATGTAGCTCCCCATCAACAAAAACTTCTCAAATAAATTTTCTACCTGGGAGTTTACGGCTGTATCAATCAGTCCTCTCATTTTATGGCTCAATAAAGTCTCACTCATCCTTTGCATTTGACGTTCCACCCCACCCAACCCCCCCCCCCCCCACACCTGACTCCTACCCTCTCTTTTCTATATTCCTTTGTTTCTGTTACATCCTGATCCATTCTATGTTTCTAAGCTCCTCAATGGCCTCCAACATTGCAAACCAAAAAAACAAAATTATGAGAGTTAACATATTTCACAAACGGTAATGAGCTCTACAATGATGTGCAAAACGTTTTTCGCCGACAGTGTTATGTTGTGCACAAATCAAGACAACTCTCAGAGGCTGGAGTGAGCATTGTTTGATTGGTGCACTGGTGAGGATTAACCTTATAGAGGCTGGTGCGAAAACAACAAAACCAAGGCCCCATGTCGCCCATCGGAATGCCCCATGATGGCTGTTGTCTGCAGTACAGGAAAAGACTTCTGCAGACAGTTGGAAGCTGGAACAAACAGACATGGAAACATTATATTAAATTTGTTTATTCGCATCAACGTACTGTAATAGCAGAGGGACCTTGTGCAAATGGGCGCAAGAGGATTCCAACGATATGCAATATGATTTGGGGTTTGGATGGACACACAACATATATATTATATATATTATATATATATATACTAATATATATATATATATATTATATATATATAATATATAGAGTATATATATATAAACAAACACGACATAATAGACCGGCAAGCTTTCGTGCTGCACTCTGCAGCGGTAAAAAAAGAAAATCGCAGCAAGTGACCCGTAATAACGTCAAGATTAATCCCGAACGCCCATTGTCGGCTCATCATCTTCACGTCGAGCTCCCATTGGCTGGAGCAAGTTCGTCGATGATTGATGTTTGCAAACCGCCATCCTGGAAGGGGGGGTGGGTTTCCCTAGGTCCATTCACCATTTTTCCCGTACTTCCCCTTTTTTTCTTTGTATACCTGTTGAGGCTCGTATGAGAGCTAACACACAACACACATCAAAGGGGCATTTAGCAAGAGGGCGGGGTGGGAAGACAAAACAGTGTGGAACAGAGACATAGGAGATCTTTGGAGGGTGAGGGATGGGCGGAACTATGGGCGAATACAAGATGCACATTTCAGGACTCAGGAAGGAAAGCAGGGAATTTGAGGTGGCTTGGGTGGATTAATGGGGGTAGAAAGAGCGAGGATTTGGATGGGGATGATAAGAGGTGGTGGTCGAAACAGCTGTTTTGAAAGGCTGGAGGAAAAAGGGATTGAATTAGAGGGAGGAGTTTATTCCAAAGGCGGGGAAAAAAGGAAGAAAGAGTGAAGTGAGCAGCGATCTGCTTTTGCGTAGTTTACCAGAAAAGGGCGTGTTGGCGGACCTTGAGCGTCCTCGGAAATTGTGGGGACCAATGTGCACAGAGAGAGCAGGGGGGGGCGAGAACTGGGAGAGGAGACGGTAGAGACAGAAAGGCCACCGACCTGCTTGCGGTGAGAGGCCCAAAGACTCAGCCTTCATCCGCGGAGATGCCAACGATCCAAAATGCCTTGGTTTCCCAGCGTGAAGACAAGAAAGCTGGGAGGCAGGAGCACCAGCCCAGAGAGGAGAGCAGCTACTTCATCAGGCTGCGCACAAAAAGCTTTGCCAGTGGTCAGGAGCTCAGGTGGGTGAGAAGACTTTGCACGGACGGAGGTTCCAGTCGGCGACTGGCTTTGAAGCCCAGGTTTGAAATGTGCTTTCCCAAGGAAATATCATGGCAGATAGTGCAGACCCAGAAGCCCTTGAAAGAAAAGGACTTCTTCCAGAGGATTGTTGAAAAAGTGGATGGGGGGGGGGCGTTCTAACGTTCCTTTCGAGAGACATAGTGAGAGTGTGAGATTTGTCCGGATTGAAAGACATGTTCCAAGTGTTTGGACAGTTTGTGGTTTTACCAGAATCTGACAGTGAGCGAAGAAGCTGACGGCATGCCGCGTCTGAGGGATGACAGAGATGGTACGGCAGAGGGGGAGTCATCAGCAAAGAGATAAAGATGATTTTCCAGAGAGTCGGAGAGATCATTGATGAAAACCAGAAAAAAGAACAGGGCCCAGAATGCTACCTTGAGGAACTCCGCCTGGACAGGAAGAGGGGAGGAAAGAACTCCATTAGGGCCACATGTTGACTGTATAGAGAGAGTGAAGTCTGCGAGCCATGAGTGGAGATGGCCTTGGATACCATAGGAAGAAGAGTTTGGTGAGCAGGGCAGGGTGCCAGGACCGTATAGAAAAAAAAGCCCCCAACGCGATACGTCTCGGGAGATGGCTCTGTTCAGTCCGGCAGTGAGCTACCTCCATCCATTATGGTGAGAGCAGAGCAGCATATCCAGGGTGAGTGACCTGCGTCTGAAACTTAAATTGATGATCGGAAATCAGGCCATTGGAGAAGAGGAAGGATTTAATGTCTGAAGATGATCGATTCATAATCTTGCTGATGATTGGAGAAGGCTGATGGTCTGTAGTGCAGGGATCTGTTTTTGCACCTTTTTATGCAGCGGCAGTAAGCTTTGCTGATTCCAAGCAGATGGCGATGACCTTGAGCAAAGTGAGAGGTGTGAAGAACAGAGAGAGGGTGCGCAGAGCAGAGGAGCAGGTTTTTAGGACCACGTGGGATGAGCCGTCTGGACTGGTTGCCAGATTCGAGTCAAGGTTTGACAGAAAGCTCTCCACTTTGTTCGAGAAAGACCACAGAATCCAGGACAGTGAGTGCGGACTGGGTAAATGGGTAAGAAAGCGATGGGTTTTGGACACAAGATTCGATGCAAACACCCGAGTTTAGGCATTTCAGCTTTTCACGTGCGGTATCAGCCAGTGCGGCCATTTGAGGTAAGGGAGGGATGAGGGGACTACACCAGTAGTAACAGATTTGATTAGACGACACCAGGATTTGGAGGGTCGGAGAGAGTTTGAAAGTTCAGACTTGAGCTGAGAAAAGATGTTGTTTTCTGGCTCTCCTGAGGGTAATACACACTTGTTCGAGCTTTATGAAAGAACTGAAATTACCCTCAGTTGGTTTGCTTTCCATGAGGCAAAGGCAAGTTGTTTCAGGACAACTGCCTCGCCACAAGCTTCAGTGAACCATGGGCGGGAGGAAGGATAGCACAACTGAAGACGAGAGGGGATAAATCTGTGCATGAGAAGAAGCAAGTTTCTTTGAAAGAATTCCCAGGATGAGTTGATGTTGGAGAAAGTAGAGATAGGAGACAAGTCTA
>CM068952.1:54489821-54514757 GCA_035128595.1 Eptatretus atami
TACTCCCTGCACAGCTCGACCACATCTTTTCATCCCATCGATCCACCTGCAGAGTCCAACACCCAGATTTTGCCTAATCTGGTGTACGGGCCAGGCCTGGATATGCATACTGGACCTTGTGAAGAACCAGCTGGAACACACCATAGATCTTTCTCTCTTGTGCCGTCGACCTCACAGGGGGTAGACGCAACGAGGCTACGTGCGTGGGCTGTGCCGGTAGGAGTACGTCGCCACCATTTTGCCACGCTGCGTGCTCGGTCTGGGCACTCGAATCCGGCGACATCGGCTTGTCACGAGCCGCATTCGTGCCTTCGACACCTTTCCTCTCATCCCACCAAGTGTTGTTTGTAATGCATGTTGTCGGCCAGGCTTATTTTGCTAGGGCCCTACGAACCCGTATCCGTAGCTCCTAGATAAGAGCGGTTATAGATGAAGTATTCGTGAATGCTTTGCGCTTGTGTTCGTGTTCCCCGGCTGATTCATACGAAATTTGCCACCCTGAATTTATTCGAGTCGCGCTGAAGAACAATCGCTCGATTTGTATTTAAAACCAAACTGATTGCGGCAGACTTCGCTCGGTCTCTGATCAAACCCAGTCTGTAGCCGGGGTATATCCCCAACTGGCAAGGCACAGGGGTACTTTGGTATCGTGATCTGAGGCGTGTGACCCGAGACCTGTGCCGAACTAGCCGGCAACCCCTGAGACGGCGGTGCTGTTAAGCGCCACCGAATCAACAACAGTATTCCCGTCAGCAAAGCAAAAGCTAGATAGATATACACACATACAAGATACTGAACCCATGCTATGAACAGACTTAAAATCGACATTCATAAAAGAAAAATGAAATTGAAAGAGTACCTGAAAGCCAGTAAAGAATGGGACATTTCTGTTGCTCAGCTTTTGGTGGCAAATAAATTCCAAACTTCATCTTACAACCTAGCTGCATGCTGGAGGGCAGAGGGGGGGGGGGTGGTTAGCTTGAAGGCTTTGTGTCAAAGTTTAGCAAATTCAAGACACCCAGAAAAATAATCATTCAAATTCTCCCCAGGAATTTTCTTTTTCCAGTTTCATCTACAGTGAACTGAAGCTCAAAAAGTACATTCTCATGGTTGGGGATGGGGATACTGGAAGTGGGGGGGAAATGTCAGAGATTTGGGGTCCCATGGGCATGGAATGTTAATTTTTGGCAACAATTACAAATGTATTCTCCTGGGTCCTAGTATCTGGAAAATGATGTTGCAATTTTTCCATTGACCTTGAACTTGACCTGTAGGGTCAAGGTCATTGTCATTTTAGACAAATTCAGCTTTTAGTTTCTAGCCTAAATGCATGTTTGTGCTCGGATATGGAATACATACATACATATATATATATATATATATATATATATATATATATATATATATACACATATATATATACATATACAGGGTGTCCCAAAAAAAAATACTTTTCATCTGCAAAGAGGATGGTCATAACATATATTTTTTAAAGATATATGGCTGGATAGAAAGCTGAAAGGTTGAAGTTTATTGTACCAATGTCAAAATTGCAACCAAAAATTTAAATGTTGGTTTAGAATCGTCGTTTTTCTTTAGACCACATGTTCAACGTAGGCTCCACGTTATCCGATCACTGCCTGCAAACGCGTTGTCATGTTCTCCATCACTTTGGGAAACGTTTCCTGAGGAATGTTCTGGATTTCTCGGTGGATGTTTTCCTTCAGCTGATCAAGAGTCTGAGGCCTAGGGTTTCCATAGATCCTGTCCTTGAGATACCTTGGCCATGGATCTTGGCCTTGAGATACCTTGGCCACAAGAAGAAGTCTGGAGGAGTAAGGTCAGGGGAATACGGTGGCCACTCAATGTCTTCGTAGAGGAGATAAAGCAGCCCTCAAAATGTTGGTTGAGAAAACGCCTTGTTTCCCTGGCTGTATGGGGCGGTGCCCCATCCTGCTGGAACCACTGGGTTCTCATCTGGATCAGGTTGTTTCTCCTACAGGCCTGAGTACGTAGCTCAGGCAGATAGAATTCCTGAATCATTTCGCGATAGTTCCTCTGGTTTACCGTGCAAGTGCGTCCCTGGTCATCTTCAAAGAAGTATGGACCAATTATCCCATACCAACCAACCGCACCCACATGTGACTTTGAGAACAGATCGAGGCACCAGTTCAGTTGATGCATTACCAGGATTTTCAGTTGCCCAGTACCGAAAGTTTTGCTTGTTTACCTCCCCGGACAAGTGAGCATGGCATTCGTCCGTCATGTGAAGTTTTTTGAGGAAGTCTGCATCTTCCTCCAACTTTCCTGAGAACCAATTTGCAAAGTCTAGTTGTTTGCGTTTCTGTTGATCAGTAAGCACCGTTTCCGTTTGAATTTTGTATGGAAAGGCATGAATGTCTTGGAAAGGATCTCTGAACGGTGCTCTTATGAATGTTTGTCTCGGCAGAAAGTCATCGAATCGATTTTTTTGGACTCTGAACGACGCCCTGTCTCACCATTTCCACATTTTCTTCACTACGATCTGTCCTCTTCCGACCACTGTGACCCTTGTGAAGGTCACAGATGTTCCCACATTGGTAACTTTGCGATGGTGCACTTTATTGTCCGAAAGTTTGGTGCATGGTGCAAGTGGATAGCGAAATGTCTCGAGTAAAGACGTTGCACTGTATGACACTTTTCGTCTGGTGCCAAAGTTCAACAATTTTCGTCCGTTGTTGTACGGTCAGTCTTGGCATTTTTCTGGCGCTTGCTTGGTATCAAAATAAACTTCAGGGTCTCTGCAACAAGAAATGAAGCATTAGTGACAAAATTACTGCATTTTTAGGATCAAACGAAGCATTTAAAAGTTGTATATTTTTTGGGGACACCATATATATATATATATTATATATATTCTTCTCTGGAAAAAATTGAGACCACTGCAAAATTATCAGTTTTTCTGGTTTTACTATTTATAGGTTGTGTTTTGAGTAAAATAAACATTTTTGTTTTATTCAACAAACTACTGACAACATTTCTCCCAAATTCCGAATAAAAATAGTCATTTAGAGCATTTATTTGCAGAAAATGACAACTGGTCAAAATAACAACAAAGATTCAGTGTTTTCAGACCTCAAATAATACAAACAAACAAGTTCATATTCATTTTTAAACAACACAATACTAATGTTTTAACTTAGGAAGAGTTCAGAAATCAATATTTTGGGGAATAACCCATATTTTCAATCACAGCTTTCATGCGTCTTGGCATGCTCTCCACCAGTCTTTCACATTGCTGTTGGGTGACTTTATGCCACTCCTGGCGCAAAAATTCAAGCAGCTCGGCTTTGTTTGATGGCTTGTGACCACCATCTTCCTCTTGATCACATTCCAGAGGTTTTCAATGGGGTTCAGGTCTGGAGATTGGGCTGGCCATGACAGGGTCTTGATCTGATGGTCCTCCATCCACACCTTGATTGAACTGGCTGTGTGGCATGGAGCATTGTCCTGCTGGAAAAACCAATCCTCAGAGTTGGGGAACATTGTCAGAGCAGAAGGAAGCAAGTGTTCTTCCAGGACAACCTTGTACGTGACTTGATTCATGAGTCCTTCACAAAGATAAATCTGCCCGATTCCAGCCTTGCTGAAGCACCCCCAGATAATCACCGATCCTCCACCAAATTTCACAGAGGGTGTGGACACTGTGGCTTGTCGGCCTCTCCAGGTCTCCGTCTAACCATTAGACGACCAGGTGTTGGGCAAACTGAAAATTGACTCATCAGAGAAGAAGACCTTACTCCAGTCCTCTACGGTCCAATCCTTATGGTCTTTTGCAAACCTCAGCCTGGCTCTTCTTTGCTTCTCATTGATGAAGGGCTTTTTATAGTTTGCACGACTTCAGCCCTGCCCCTCGGAGCCCGTTTCGAACCGTCCTCGCCGTGCACTTCACCCCAGCTGTCGTTTGCCATTCTTTTTGTGGGTCACTTGATGTCATCCTACGGTTGTTGAGTGACATTCAAGATGAGTTGGCGGTCATCCCGGTCAGTGGAAAGTCGTTTTCGCCCTCTGCCAGTCTGTAGGTTTGTTGTCCCCAATATCTGCTGCTTGACCTTGTTCTTATGAACCGCCATCTTTGAAATTTTAAGGATGTTAGCAACGTGACGCTCACTGTATCCCTCTGCCAGTAATGCCAGAATTGAACCCTTCTTTTCTCAACTCAAACTTTTCTTTTCAACTCTTTTGGCATGGTCAATAGTTTTTTTTTTTAATTCCAATTACTTTTGAGGTACTACTAGCACTGTTTTTGCCATCCAGCTGGTCCTATTGCAAGAGGATAGTGATGACCACAGCAGTGGTTTTTATACTTTTCCTTGTTAAATAAGATTCGGTTCAGGTGATCACCTAATCAGTACCTCACTAAGTGGAATGAGGTGTGCCTGTGTTGGAATTCAACAGACACTGGAATGGAATGGCTGCTATACATGTACAGATGCTGATTTAATTTTTTTTGGGAGTGGTCTCTTATTTTTTTCCAGAGAGATATATATATATATATATATATATATATATATATATATATTATAACATATACAATATATCATACACGTTCTTTTCAGGGAAAGAAGAATAATAAAAAGTGTTTTTAAAGAGACACCCTTTTGGATTGTGTCCATCACATTAAATTTCAAAAATGCAGGATGACCTGTGCTGATATTGAAAGAACAAATATTAAAATTGTTCATGGTTATAAGGTCAGAGTTAATTATCTGTGGTGTGGATGAGACAAGAAAAAAATATCCTTTGTCTGAAAAATGTCATCAAGTCTTACACAAACCTCATGACATACAAGGAAGATGTCCTGGTAAATATCACCACAAAAGTCATCATTTCAGAGGAAATGCAGAAAAATGTCTGCACCAAATATGAAATTGACCAGAAGGAGTAAGCTACCTCAGTTGAACAATGCATCAATAATGACAAGGTCCACATCTGGGAAGAATGAAAAAGATTCAGCTAAATAGGGACAAGCACAAGCAAGGTGGTAAAGCATGAACTGGTTGATCAAGTAGTCGAGCTGAAGGATGACGGCACCGTTTGGCCTTCTGCCGATTGTTGCCAGGTCTCGACCAGCGGTGAATCTCAAGGAAGCCATTGGTCAGTATAAATTCAGCTCACTCCGAGCTCTGTTCTCCTTGACTGGAGCACTTCTACCATGCACTGACAAAAGCAAGCTTATGGCCATTCCGGAGGAGCTCCCCAAAGATGGGGAAACTGATGGTGCTCAGCTGCCAGAGAATGTTACAAATCGATGATGTTCAACTTCCACAGTAGGTCACAATCATCGATGGCATGGCTATGGTGCATGCAATGGGGAAGCCAGCATGGATAAAAAATAAAAACAAAAGTGCAGAGCTGGTCTATCATTTCACTGTCACACTGGACAGCAAGGCCAAAGACTATGATGAGGTGCATCTCGTGTTTGATCACTACGATGCCACACAATCTCTGAAGTTGGCTACAAGAGAGAGGTGCATAGGTAGCAAGCCAGCAATCGTCTATCGGGTGGAAGACAACACACCTACAGAGAAGGTATCAGCAAAACAGTTCCTTTCAAGCACAAAGACGAAAGACCAACTAATTGGATACCTCGCAAAGAAAGCCTTGCACCACTTTAAGAAGACAACCAAGATCTTCATTGTCACTTCAAGGAAAGACGTGATGTCTAACAGTGTTGACGTACAGTACCACTGCAGTACACAAGAAGAAGCTGACACTAGAATCATCCTATACAGCCTAGATGCTGCAAGTTGAGGAGCTACGGGATTGTACATATACGACCCCAGATACAAACGTTCTAGTTCTGATTACACTGGTCAACAAAAATCTAACTTTTTTTTCTCTCTCATCAAAGATGTAAACACACTTTTCTAGACCAGTTTTGCATGCCGATTCCAAATCTGTTTTCTTCTAGCGCATTTACTTATCGAAATATGACTGGTGGAAATTTCAGCACAATTTTGGTAATCACACATTATGCTAGTTAACGTTACTGCATTCACTTTTTCTTTCAGTACAATTCCCATAAATCAAGGGAGGCACAAAGCCCCTCAATATGAACTTTTCTCGAGCATTACTTGGTTCCTCCTAAGAACACAAGGGTAGTACAGCATGCACACGAGATTTTTTGAATGTGCCTTATTTTCCATCATCTGGCATTTTCCACAAACCATGGAATGTCCCTTCTTTTCTATTGTTTGCCACATGGCACGTACCATATAAAGGGGCCTTTTCTATGCCCCTAGCATTTCCCTCAGTAATGTTATACACACCATACACTTGGTTAACTTTATCCAGTACATACTTGTGAAAAAAAGAAGAAATGTTAGGGTTGGTCAAGTTGCCTTAATTAATTATAATGAATGCAATAACCTTTCAAATTTGATTGGTCTCATCACAAAAACTGGACATTCTAGAAGAAAACCAAAAACTGATTTAGAATCAGCGAAGAGAGCTGTCTAGCTTAACTATAATTCCATCTGATGAAAATGACTTGTTGGCCAGTGTTATCAGACATGTCGCTGCTCAAACAATTTCGTGTCCCTAGCTCCACTTGATAAATTCTGTTGCTGATCAGCAAAACAAAATGTCCTCTTCTGACAATAATTGGCAGCAGCAAATGTACGAAAAGAAAGCCCTTTTGAATGAATTATTTGCCGAGCATGCAAAGGGTGCACTCCTTCAGATGAAAATGGCTCACTTGCAACTGAATACTCCGAGAAGGCTCTTCTTTAAGATAGAAACTGCCTCCAAAAATCATAACCAAATATTGTCCTCGAGTTCTGCTGACGGAAGGATTTTGACTTATCCGAGTGACATTAAACTTACTATTAAGAATTTATTTTCTCACCTCTACTCCTCTAAGCACACTTCCCCAGGCCATATACATTCATTTACTGCTTCATTGCCTACACTTAATGAAACCCAGAATTTGACTGTTGAAGGTGAAATACCATTAGATGAACTCACTTGAGTATTAAAAACCTTGCCAACCAACAGGGCACCTGGTTTAGATAGGTTGCCAGTAGAATTCTACAGAACCTTCTGGGGTCTGCTGGGACCATGTCTATTAATTGTTTTTCTAGAAAGTAACCCAAAACTTGTGAAGTACCCTTGAGCTGCAGATGTGCTATCATCCACGACTCCATGCAGATGTACAACTGAACACTCCATGACCTCCCCGATTTTTGTTATACTCACGCTCCCTCCACAAAGCCTTTACAAACCTGTACAAAGACTGCTCTGTATATGCAGTCTTAATGCCGTTATTTCTGCCAATCTCAACAGCATACTGACCACCCACTGGAAAGAACTTCTGCCTTCAGGTGTTCCTTCATATCCTGCCTGGTCTTCTATGTAGATGTCACCTGTGTCGAAACGTGCCGGAGACATACAGTGGAAGCTCGCACATTTGCCTTCAAACGACTGAACCTTGTGTCATCTGATTAATGTCCTTTTATGTCATCTCTCCGAGGACATTTTCCACGCTTAAGTTGGATGTCACAGGCTGGCTTTCCGCTTTTTCAACTCTTGCAATTTATTTTTCAGAAATTTGGCTTGTGTGTTTCTTTCCATTATTTCGTGTACTGTATGCCTGTATCTTACAAGAATGTCGGATTTCAAGTTGCAAATTTCCTGCTTGCCAATATACATTACTCGAAAGAAAACGATTTTGGGTGTTTGTTCACAAGAATGCAGTACAGTGCTTTATTAGCCTTTAGAGGATCTGTGTGTGCCAGTCCAAAACTGGAATTCCATTTTTGCAGAGAGCTTTCTCGAGTTATGGTGAAGGAAAAAGTTATGGCCAAACGTGAAGCGATGGACAAAGTTAGTTGTACCAAAAGACAGAGAAAGGTTATGGCATTGGGTGAAAAGATAGAGTTGTCAGATCGGTTGGTTCGAGGAGAAAATGTGGCATCTGTACGGGGCACCTTTACAGGATCGATGATTGCAGGCAGAACCTTTCCCATTGTACTCTTCCTTATTCATAAACCTTCATTTTCCTTCAAACCTTAATGATCCTTCAATCCAATTCCAAAACATTGATTTTCCAAACACTAAATATCCGACTCCCAGATTCGAACCCCCATTCTCAAACACAGCTCGTCAAACAAATCGAGGTGAAGGGAATTATAATGGACCAGGTTTTCAACACCGAGACAAGATGAGATTATTCTGGAAGACGATGTAATCTCATACCTTGGTCCCCAAGGAAGGAAAATCGTGGTTCAAAGTAAGGTGATTAAAGGATTCTGTTACCCTTCACTATTGTGGGTTGTGCAAATGCTGCAGGCACCTTCGTCGGAAAGCCAATGCTGCTTTTCTATTCGCTGAATCACCTTCCCCATTCACCCTTTCCCCACCAACAGCATTATCCCGATATAAGCCTCGTGTTTTCTATTTACAGCAGAGTGCAGTGCAAGTACACAATATATTGTTCCGGTTGTGGGGGTAGATCGAGTAATTTCACAGCAAGTTAGGATTGTATAGAGTTGCTTAGTCCATGGACGTATGGGAGACATCTTGAGGTAAATTAAGTAGGGAAACTGTGAGCTAAAGTATTACTTGCCACCAACAATGGGGGTGGGGGGGGGGGGGTGGTGCTGTGTTAATTAGGTGTGTCTAAGACTAATTTGTCCCAGTATGTGATTAACCCCATGACTTTTCCTACGTTTTTGCATTTACAAGCCAGCAATAACAGGAATAAATGGTCCTTGTAACAACAACAACCATCACATGCCGCACGTCCATGCAGGCGAGAAGTCCCACCTTCCCAGCTTCGTGCCAACAAGCCACGCACGCCCAGAGGTGGATGATTGATGGGTGTGCCGTCAGAAGCGAGGAGGAAGAGGAGATGGTTTTGTTGGATTGAGGTTCGGGTGTGAGGGACGCGGTTGAGAGTGAGGAGATGGCGGTTGGAAGAGAAGGGCATTACGCTTGCTTCTCCTCAACAGGAAGGAGGCTGCACAATTCTAATGTTCGTGCTGTGTGACTTCGCCCGTGTGCTGGAGCAAGACGCCAGCCATTGACTTTTCGGCTGAGCCTTGAAGTGTGTACATTTCTGAAGAGGGAAGGAGAGCGTGCCTCGTGGCCTGATCACGGGGTCTCAGAAATCGCCTCGTCGTGTGGGCGATCATTGTGAACAGACCGGGTGCAAGAGAGGAACGGTCGCATATTCACTCGTGAGAAGAGGCGACACGGTTCATGAGCCCTGACGTCGAGTGCCGTCTCCGAATTGCCTCCTGTGCATTTCCCGCTGCAAGAGAGTGGCTTGGCGCCATTTTGGATGCTGTTTCCCGCACGCTGATGATGCAATTTGATCGTCAAGTCCCAAAAGATCACTTCTGGACCGGAAGCCAAGTGCTGGGAGAAAGGGAGGCTTTTTCTTTTCCCCTTGTCTGTTTTTGTGTCCGAGTGCGGAGGCGCCTAAAATAGAAAATTATATTTAGTTCACCTCACGTTCCGTTTTTATTATTACACCTTGAATTACCATTGTAAATATTTGATTTTCATGAAAACCCATATTTATTTAATTTGCTTGTATCCGTTGTGGGTTCGAGTATAAAACCCTTGTGCTACTGTCCTGGTGAACGCCTCTGGTACGTCCTAAACATTAACCGTCCCGCGCTATAATCTCCGAGGATCACGTGTTCGCCTCCAAGGAAAACCGCTCGGCGATTCAGTCTGGCCGGTGTTAACCGCCCGTCCACGACAATTGGGTCGGGGGAATTAACCTAACCGCCAGGGCCTGGGTTTGAATCCCTCCCCTGATACCAACCTTCTTCTCTTCCATAATTGTTGCATAATGCCCTTCTCTTCCAACCACCATCTCCTCACTCTCAACCGCGTCCCTCACACCCAATCCTCAACCCAACAAAACCATCTCCTCTCCCTCCTCGCTTCTGACGTCACACCCATCAATCATCCACCTCCAGGCATGGCTTGTTGGCATGAAGCCGGGGCTTCTCACCTGCTTGGATGTGCGGCATGCTGTTGTGGTTGTTGTTATAAAGACGTGATTCCTGTTATTGCTGGCTTTGTAAATGCATAAAAGTAGGAAAAGGTCATGAGGTGATCACATACTGAGACAAATTAGCCTTAGACCCTACCGAATTAACACAGCACCATCCCCCCACCCCCCCCCCCCCCCCGTCAGGTATGGGAGCATGTGCCAGAATAGCGCGTCGCTGCGTCCACTTTCCACCGGTACTCCAGGGGCCTCCGTCTGGCCATCCCCCAGGCAGATGCCAGGCCCATCCCCATCTCCTTGAGATACCGGTCAAGCTGCTGCAACCACAAGGCACGTGGTCGTCCCATTGGCCTCCTCCACTCACAAGACTCCCTCGCTGAGAGAATCTGGTGAGCAGGATCAGCGTCAGGAAAACGAGCCACATGTCCATACAGCCGCAGCTGACGCTCACGGACTATGCAGGTAACAAACTCATCCGAGTCTCTCTCAGCAACCGCTCGTTGGACACAAAATCCGACCAGCGATAGCCAAGGATTCTCCGAAGAGCCCTGGCACAAAGGAATTAAGTCTCCATCTCAGATCCTTGGTCAGAGTCCAGTCTCGCATCCATAGAGCAAGACTGGAAGCACCAAGGACCTGAAGACTCAGACTTTCGTCCTCCCGCACAGGTACCGGCAGCGCCACACCCCATGATCCAGTGAATCCATGACTCCCCAGGCCCGACCCAGACGTCTATTGACCTCCGATTCACAGCCAGCAGAGACATGAATATCACTGCCAAGGTAAGTGAATCTCTCCACGACCTCAACATCCTCACCACAAACAGATACAGACAGGACAGCAGCATCCAAGATGTCATTGAAAGCCTGGATCTTAGTTTTGACCCAAGAAACCCGTAATCCCAGTGGCTCAGACTCCTCATTCAGCACCTCGAGGGCCCCCAAAGGATATTGAAAGTCTCCGCAAACATGACTGCATCATCTGCGAAATCAAGGTCCGAGATCTTGACATTCCCAAACGATGCACCGCAGCTTGATCTCTCAGACATCCTCCTTAGAATCCAGTCCATACAAGTGCTGAAAAGTGTGGGGCCAGTACACACCCCTGACGAACTCCGTAACAACTGGAAATAAGTCAGAGACGGTACCACCACATTTCACAGCACTCTCAATACCAGAGTAGAGTTCAGACATCAGATCGATCAGTTTGGTGGCACCCCACAAAGACCAAGAATCCTCCAGAGGACATCCGATTACCCCCCCCCCCCACTAGCTATACACTTCGGAGCAAGGAGGAGGAGAGTGTGTTAATGGGATATTTATCGCAGCCTTTTTACATGCTGAATTCGGAATAATGTACAACACACCAAGAGGAAGATCAAAATTAAAAAAATTATTTAAAAAATTCTCCCCCTTCCCTCTCTTCCTTATTTTGATCAAACTGTCCAAGGCACGTATTAGGCACGGGTCCTGCCAGGAAACAAATGCTCCTCAAACGTGCATGTGCAGTACATTATATGCTGCGTGTACGTAGATGTGTTTATTTCTATGCTGTGCAGGTACATGCATGCTGTGCTGCTGATTATGTAGGGGTACCGTTATTGCTCGATTAGTTGTATCCTTGATTAGTCTATGGGACAATTGTTGACGCAGGCACACCGAGACTGAGAAGCAATGGGTCCTGCATTCTCGTAATAAAAAAATAAAGAGGAAGAACAGTTTCCACTCTTTGTTGAGTCCACCACTAGGTGCAGCTCTTCTTCAGCCTCAATTGCAGAGAAATAAATGCCTGGCCAACTTGGATTGCATTTCCCATTTGCTAGTCATCATCAACACAAGTTGTGATGGTCTGGCTAGAAAATTCCTCCAAGGGTGTCAGACTCTCTGGGATAATGGTGGCAACAAATATACCTGGACCTAGGGGATCTCCCTGATCTCTCCCCCTCACCCCCTCTTCCCAAAAGCACCAATGAGAAACTGGTTCAACCAGTCCTTGGAATTGCATCTTCCTTGGCTTGGTAAAATGGACATGGTGGGCCAGATCTGGAATATCCAAGTCAAGGTTTCAGCAACTCTCCCAGAGTAATAACATTGAAGGCATTTCCTGCATCCATTTTGACCAGTACATTCTCTGGATATTCTTCCAGGTGGCCACTCACACACACCACAGGCATCAACCTCTCTGTCCCCTCCACCACCCCAACTCACTACCTGGAAAAAAGGAGAAGTATGAGATTGTCAAACATGACAAACACCGACAGCTAAACACAGGACTAATGAATGGTTGTGGGCTCCTAGTGGATTCAAGGGATGTATGCTGCAGGTGTGTAGATTCTCTCAAACGTCTTTTCCCTCCATCCTCCAAACACGAGACTTAATAATATCCATCATTGTATACATTCCACACACGATTTCATTTAACTTGGCATGGCTTATTAATATTCACTTTAAAATTAAAAACTCGCACTTGGAAAAAAAGAAGTTTTAATTATAAAAGTTAGACAAACCTTGTATGCTCAAAAACCTTTTGAAAACCTCCAAAACTCTTGTTGCTTGAAACCTCAGTTAGTGCCATGGTGACTCCTGCAACAACAATCCATCACAAACTGGATTACTTTCGAGATCTACAAAGAAACTGGAACAGGAAAGCCCAAGCCAAGCAAGGCGCAAATTTCAATTTAAACCTACCATCCTCCAACAAACACGGCTCAGCACAACCAAGAACACTCAAATAGCCCAAGCCAAGCAAGGTCCCAATTTCAATTTAAACCTACATCCTCACAAACACGGCTCAGCACAACCAAGAACACTCAAAATAGCCCAAGCCAAGCAAGGTCCAAATTTCAATTTAAACCTACGATCCTCACAAACACGCTCAGCACAACCAAGAACACTCAAAATAGCCCAAGCCAAGCAAGGTCCCACTTTCAATTTAAACCTACGATCCTCACAAACACGGCTCAGCACAACCAAGAACATCAAAATAGCCCAAGCAAGCAAGGTCCCACTTTCAATTTAAACCTACCATCCTCACAAACACGGCTCAGCACAACCAAGAACACTCAAAATAGCCCAAGCCAAGCAAGGTCCACTTTCAATTTAAACCTACATCCTCACAAACACGGCTCAGCACAACCAAGAACACTCAAAATAGCCCAAGGCAAGCAAGGTCCAATTTCAATTTAAACCTACGATCCTCACAACACGGCTCAGCACAACCAAAAACACTCAAAATAGCCCAAGCCAAGCAAGGTCCACTTCAATTTAAACCTACGATCCTCACAAACACGCTCAGCACACCAAGAACACTCAAAATAGCCCAAGCCAAGCAAGGTCCCACTTTCAATTTAAACCTACGATCCTCACAACACGGCTCAGCACAACCAAGAACACTCAAAATAGCCCAAGCCAAGCAAGGTCCAACTTTCAATTTAAACCTACGATCCTCACAAAACAGCTCAGCACAACCAAGAACACTCAAAATAGCCCAAGCCAAGCAAGGTCCAATTTCAATTAAACCTCGATCCTCACAAACACGGCTCAGCACAACCAAGAACACTCAAAATAGCCCAAGCCAAGCAAGGTCCCATTTCAATTTAAACCTCGATCCTCACAAACACGGTCAGCACAACCAAGAACACTCAAAATAGCCCAAGCAAGGTCCCACTTTCAATTTAAACCTACCATCCTCACAAACAGGCTCAGCACAACCAAGAACACTCAAAATAGCCCAAGCCAAGCAAGGTCCCACTTTCAATTTAAACATACCATCCTCACAAACACGCTCAGCACAACAAGAACACTCAAAATAGCCCAAGCCAAGCAAGGTCCCACTTTCAATTAAACATACCATCCTCACAAACAGGCTCAGCACAACCAAGAACACTCAAAATAGCCCAAGCCAAGCAAGGTCCCACTTTCAATTTAAACCTACATCCTACAAAACACGGCTCAGCACAACCAAGAACACTCAAATAGCCCAAGCCAAGCAAGGTCCCACTTTCAATTAAACCTACGATCCTCACAAACACGGCTCAGCACAACCAAGAACACTCAAAATAGCCCAAGCCAAGAAGGCCCAAACAATTTAAACCTACGATCCTCACAAACACGGCTCAGCACAACCAAAACACTCAAAATAGCCCAAGCCAAGCAAGGTCCCACTTTCAATTTAAACCTCGATCCTCACAAACAGGCTCAGCACAACCAAGAACACTCAAAATAGCCCAAGCCAAGCAAGGTCCACTTTCAATTTAAACTACCATCCTCAAAAACACGGCTCAGCACAACCAAGAACATCAAAATAGCCCAAGGCAAGCAAGGTCCCATTTCAATTTAAACTCATCATCCTCACAAACACGGCTCAGCACAACCAAGAACACTCAAAATAGCCCAAGCCAAGCAAGGTCCCACTTTCAATTTAAACCTACCATCCTCACAAACACGGCTCAGCACAACCAAGAACACTCAAAATAGCCCAAGCCAAGCAAGGTCCCACTTTCAATTTAAACCTACGATCCTCACAAACACGCTCAGCACAACCAAGAACACTCAAAATAGCCCAAGCCAAGTCCAACAATTTAAACCTACGATCCTCACAAACACGGCTCAGCACAACCAAGAACACTCAAAATAGCCCAAGCCAAGCAAGGTCCAACAATTTAAACCTACCATCCTTACAAACACGGCTCAGCACAACCAAGAACACTCAAAATAGCCCAAGCCAAGACGTCCAAACAATTTAAACCTACCATCCTCACAAACAAGGCTCAGCACAACCAAGAACACTCAAAAAGCCCAAGCCAAGCAAGGTCCCACTTCAATTTAAACCTACATCCTCACAAACACAGCTCAGCAAACCAAGAACACTCAAAATAGCCCAAGCCAAGCAAGGTCCAAATTTCAATTTAAACCTACGATCCTCACAAACACGGCTCAGCACAACCAAGAACACTCAAAATAGCCCAAGCCAAGAAGGCCCAAACAATTAAACCTACATCCTCACAAACACGGCTCAGCACAACCAAGAACACTCAAAATAGCCCAAGCCAAGCAAGGTCCAAATTCAATTTAAACCTACGATCCTCACAAACACGGCTCAGCAAACAAGAACACTCAAAATAGCCCAAGCCAAGCAAGGTCCAACTTTCAATTTAAACCTACGATCCTCACAAACACGCTCAGCACAACCAAGAACACTCAAAATAGCCCAAGCCAAGCAAGGTCCAACTTTCAATTTAAACCTACGATCCTCACAAACACGCTCAGCACAACCAAGAACACTCAAATAGCCCAAGCCAAGCAAGGTCCAAATTTCAATTTAAACCTCGATCCTCACAAACACGGCTCAGCACAACCAAGAACACTCAAATAGCCCAAGCCAAGCAAGGTCCCATTTCAATTTAAACCTCGATCCTCACAAACACGGTCACACAACCAAGAACACTCAAAATAAGCCCAAGCAAGGTCCACTTCAATTTAAACCTACCATCCTCACAAACAGGCTCAGCACAACCAAGAACACTCAAAATAGCCCAAGCCAAGCAAGGTCCCACTTTCAATTTAAACTACCATCCTCACAAACACGCTCAGCACAACAAGAACACTCAAAATAGCCCAAGCCAAGCAAGGTCCACTTTCAATTTAAAACTACCATCCTCACAAAACAGGCTCAGCACAACCAAGAACACTCAAAATAGCCCAAGCCAAGCAAGGTCCCACTTTCAATTTAAACCTACATCCTCACAAACACGGCTCAGCACAACCAAGAACACTCAAAATAGCCCAAGCCAAGCAAGGTCCCACTTTCAATTTAAACCTACGATCCTCACAAACACGGCTCAGCACAACCAAGAACACTCAAAATAGCCCAAGCCAAGAAGGCCCAACAATTTAAACCTACGATCCTCACAAACACGGCTCAGCACAACCAAAACACTCAAAATAGCCCAAGCCAAGCAAGGTCCCACTTTCAATTTAAACCTCGATCCTCACAAACAGGCTCAGCACAACCAAGAACACTCAAAATAGCCCAAGCCAAGCAAGGTCCCACTTTCAATTTAAACTACCATCCTCACAAACACGGCTCAGCACAACCAAGAACATCAAAATAGCCCAGGCAAGCAAGGTCCCACTTTCAATTTAAACTCATCATCCTCACAAACACGGCTCAGCACAACCAAAACACTCAAAATAGCCCAAGCCAAGCAAGGTCCCACTTTCAATTTAAACCTACATCCTCACAAACACGGCTCAGCACAACCAAGAACACTCAAAATAGCCAAGCCAAGCAAGGTCCACTTTCAATTTAAACCTACGATCCTCACAAACACGGCTCAGCACAACCAAGAACACTCAAAATAGCCCAAGCCAAGTCCAAACATTTAAACCTACGATCCTCACAAACACGGCTCAGCACAACCAAGAACACTCAAAATAGCCCAAGCCAAGCAAGGTTCCAACAATTTAAACCTACCATCCTTACAAACACGGCTCAGCACAACCAAGAACACTCAAAATAGCCCAAGCCAAGCAAGGTCCCACTTCAATTTAAACCTACGATCCTCACAAACACGGCTCAGCAAACCAAGAACACTCAAAATAGCCCAAGCCAAGTCCAAACAATTTAAACCTACGATCCTCACAAACAGGCTCAGCACAACCAAGAACACTCAAAATAGCCCAAGCCAAGCAAGGTCCAACAATTTAAACCTACCATCCTTACAAAACACGGTCAGCACAACCAAGAACACTCAAAATAGCCAAGCAAGCAAGGCCAAACAATTTAAACCTACCATCCTCACAAACAGGCTCAGCACAACCAAGAACACTCAAAAAAGCCAAGCCAAGCAAGGTCCCACTTTCAATTTAAACCTACATCCTCACAAACACGCTCAGCAAACCAAGAACACTCAAAATAGCCCAAGCCAAGCAAGGTCCAATTTCAATTTAAACCTACGATCCTCACAAACACGGCTCAGCAAACCAAGAACACTCAAAATAGCCCAAGCCAAGAAGGTCCCAACAATTTAAACCTACGATCCTCACAAACACGGCTCAGCACAACCAAGAACACTCAAAATAGCCCAAGCCAAGCAAGTCCAAATTTCAATTTAAACCTACGATCCTCACAAACACGGCTCAGCAAACCAAGAACACTCAAAATAGCCCAAGCCAAGCAAGGTCCAATTTCAATTTAAACCTACGCTCCTCACAAACACGGCTCAGCACAACCAAGAACACTCAAAATAGCCCAAGCCAAGCAAGGTCCCACTTTCAATTTAAACCTACATCCTCACAAACACGCTCAGCACAACCAAGAACACTCAAAATAGCCCAACAAGCAAGGTCCCACTTTCAATTTAAACCTACATCCTCACAAACACGGCTCAGCACAACCAAGAACACTCAAAATAGCCCAAGCAAGCAAGGTCCACTTTCAATTTAAACCTACCATCCTCACAAACACGGCTCGCACAACCAAGAACACTCAAAATAGCCCAAGCCAAGCAAGGTCCCACTTTAATTTAAACCTACATCCTCACAAAACACGGCTCGCACAACCAAAAACACTCAAAATAGCCCAAGCCAAGCAAGGTCCCACTTTCAATTTAAACCTACGATCCTCACAACACGGCTCAGCACAACCAAGAACACTCAAAATAGCCCAAGGCAAGCAAGGTCCAACTTTCAATTTAAACCTACGATCCTCACAAACACGGCTCAGCACAACCAAGAACACTCAAAATAGCCCAAGCCAAGCAAGGTCCAATTCAATTTAAACCTCGATCCTCACAAACACGCTCAGCACAACCAAGAACACTCAAAATAGCCCAAGCCAAGCAAGTCCACTTTCAATTTAAACCTACGATCCTCACAAACACGGCTCAGCACAACCAAGAACACTCAAAATAGCCCAAGCCAAGCAAGGTCCCACTTTCAATTTAAACCTACCATCCTCACAAACACGGCTCAGCACAACCAAGAACACTCAAAATAGCCCAAGCCAAGCAAGGTCCACTTTCAATTTAAACCTCGATCCTCACAAACACGGCTCAGCACAACCAAGAACACTCAAAATAGCCCAAGCCAAGCAAGGTTCCACTTTCAATTTAAACCTACCATCCTCACAAACACGGCTCAGCACAACCAAGAACACTCAAAATAGCCCAAGCCAAGCAAGGTCCCACTTTCAATTTAAACTACCATCCTCACAAAAACGGCTCAGCACAACAAGAACACTCAAAAATGCCCAAGCCAAGCAAGGTCCCACTTTCAATTTAAACCTATCATCCTACAAACACGGCTCAGCACAACCAAGAACACTCAAATAGCCCAAGCCAAGCAAGGTCCCACAATTTAAACTCGATCCTCACAAACACGGCTCAGCACAACCAAGAACACTCAAAATAGCCCAAGCCAAGCAAGGTCCAAACAATTTAAACCTCGATCCTCACAAACACGGCTCAACACAACCAAGAACACTCAAAATAGCCCAAGCCAAGCAAGGTCCCACTTTCAATTTAAACCTACGATCCTCACAAAACACGGCTCACACAACCAAGAACACTCAAAATAGCCCAAGCCAAGCAAGGTCCCACTTTCAATTTAAACCTACGAACCTCACAAACACGGCTCAACACAACCAAGAACACTTAAAATAGCCCAAGCCAAGCAAGGTCCCACTTTCAATTTAAACCTGACGATCCTCACAAAAACGGCTCAACACAACCAAGAACACTCAAAATAGCCCAAGCCAAGCAAGTCCCACTTTCAATTTAAACCTACCATCCTCACAAACACGGCTCAGCACAACCAAGAACATCAAAATAGCCCAAGCAAGCAAGGTCCCACTTTCAATTTAAACCGCATCCTCACAAACACGGCTCAGCAACCAAGAACACTCAAAATAGCCCAAGCCAAGCAAGGTCCCACTTTCAATTTAAACCTACCATCCTCACAAACACGGCTCAGCACAACCAAGAACACTCAAATAGCCCAAGCCAAGCAAGGTCCCAAACTATTTAAACCTACATCCTCACAAACACGGCTCAGCACAACCAAGAACACTCAAAATAGCCCAAGCCAAGCAAGGTCCAATTTCAATTTAAACCTACGATCCTCACAAACACGGCTCAGCAAACCAAGAACACTCAAAATAGCCCAAGCCAAGCAAGGTCCAATTTCAATTTAAACCTACGATCCTCACAAACACGGCTCAGCACAACCAAGAACACTCAAAATAGCCCAAGCCAAGCAAGGTCCCACTTTCAATTTAAACCTACGATCCTCACAAACACAGCTCAGCACAACCAAGAACACTCAAAATAGCCCAAGCAAGCAAGGTCCCACTTTCAATTTAAACCTACCATCCTCACAAACACGCTCAGCACAACCAAGAACACTCAAAATAGCCCAAGCAAGCAAGGTCCAAATTTCAATTTAAACCTACATCCTCACAAACACGGCTCAGCACAACCAAGAACACTCAAAATAGCCCAAGCCAAGCAAGGTCCCACTTTCAATTTAAACCTACCATCCTCACAAACACGGCTCGCACAACCAAGAACACTCAAAATAGCCCAAGCCAAGCAAGGTCCCACTTTCAATTTAAACCTACGATCCTCACAACACGGCTCAGCACAACCAAGAACACTCAAAATAGCCCAAGGCAAGCAAGTCCAACTTTCAATTTAAACCTACGATCCTCACAAACACGGCTCAGCACAACCAAGAACACTCAAAATAGCCCAAGCCAAGCAAGGTCCAAATTTCAATTTAAACCTGCAATCCTCACAAACACAGCTCAGCACAACCAAGAACACTCAAAATAGCCCAAGCCAAGCAAGGTCCACTTCAATTTAAACCTACCATCCTCACAAACACGGCTCAGCACAACCAAGAACACAAAATAGCCCAAGCCAAGCAAGGTCCCACTTTCAATTTAAACCTACCATCCTCACAAACACGGCTCAGCACAACCAAGAACACTAAAATAGCCCAAGCCAAGCAAGGTTCCACTTTCAATTTAAACCTCGATCCTCACAACACGGCTCAGCACAACCAAGAACACTCAAAAGCCCAAGCCAAGCAAGGTCCCAAACAATTTAAATCTCGATCCTCACAAACACGGCTCAGCACAACCAAGAACACTCAAAAAACCCAAGCCAAGCAAGGTCCAAACAATTTAAACCTCGATCCTCACAAACACGGCTCACACAACCAAGAACACTCAAAATAGCCCAAGCCAAGCAAGGTCCAAATTCAATTTAAACCTACGATCCTCACAAACACAGCTCAACACAACCAAGAACACTCAAAATAGCCCAAGCCAAGCAAGGTCCCACTTTCAATTTAAACCTACGATCCTCACAAAAACGGCTCAACACAACCAAGAACACTCAAAATAGCCCAAGCCAAGCAAGGTCCCACTTTCAATTTAAACCTACGATCCTCACAAACACAGCTCAGCACAAACAAGAACACTCAAAATAGCCCAAGCCAAGCAAGGTCCAACTTTCAATTTAAACCTACGATCCTCACAAACACGGCTCAGCACAACCAAGAACACTCAAAATAGCCCAAGCCAAGCAAGGTCCCACTTTCAATTTAAACTACCATCCTCACAAACACGGCTCAGCACAACAAGAACACTCAAAATAGCCCAAGCCAAGCAAGGTCCCACTTTCAATTTAAACCTACGATCCTCACAACACGGCTCAGCACAACCAAGAACACTCAAAATAGCCCAAGCCAAGCAAGGCCCAACAATTTAAATCTCGATCCTCACAAACACGGCTCAGCACAACCAAGAACACTCAAAATAGCCCAAGCCAAGCAAGGTCCAAACAATTTAAACCTCATCCTCACAAACACGGCTCAACACAACCAAGAACACTCAAAATAGCCCAAGCCAAGCAAGGTCCAATTTCAATTTAAACCTACGATCCTCACAAACACAGCTCAACACAACCAAGAACACTCAAAATAGCCCAAGCCAAGCAAGGTCCCACTTTCAATTTAAACCTACGATCCTCACAAAAACGGCTCAACACAACCAAGAACACTCAAAATAGCCCAAGCCAAGCAAGGTCCCACTTTCAATTTAAACCTACGATCCTCACAAACACGCTCAGCACAACCAAGAACACTCAAAATAGCCCAAGCCAAGCAAGGTCCAACTTTCAATTTAAACCTACGATCTCACAAAACACGGCTCAGCACAACCAAGAACACTCAAAATAGCCCAAGCCAAGCAAGGTCCAAATTTCAATTTAAACCTCGATCCTCACAAACACGCTCAGCACAACCAAGAACACTCAAAATAGCCCAAGCCAAGCAAAGTCCACTTTCAATTTAAACCTACCATCCTCACAAACACGGCTCAGCACAACCAAGAACACTCAAAATAGCCCAAGCCAAGCAAGGTCCCACTTTCAATTTAAACCTACCATCCTCACAAACACGGCTCAGCACAACCAAGAACACTCAAAATAGCCCAAGCCAAGCAAGGTCCACTTTCAATTTAAACCTACGATCCTCACAAACACGGCTCAGCACAACCAAGAACACTCAAAATAGCCCAAGCCAAGCAAGGTTCCACTTTCAATTTAAACTACCATCCTCACAAACACGGCTCAGCACAACCAAGAACACTCAAAATGCCCAAGCCAAGCAAGGTCCCACTTTCAATTTAAACCTAATCACCTCACAAACACGGCTCCAGCACAACCAAGAACACTCAAATAGCCCAAGCCAAGCAAGGTCCCAACAATTTAAATCTCGATCCTCACAAACACGGCTCAGCACAAACAAGAACACTCAAAATAGCCCAAGCCAAGCAAGGCCCAACAATTTAAAACTCGATCCTCACAAAACACGGCTCAGCACAACCAAGAAACACTCAAAATAGCCCAAGCCAAACAAGGTCCCACTTTCAATTTAAACATACCATCCTCACAAACACGGCTCAGCACAACCAAGAACACTCAAAATGCCCAAGCCAAGCAAGGTCCCAACTTTCAATTTAAACCTACGATCCTCACAAACACGGCTCAGCACAACCAAGAACACTCAAAATAGCCCAAGCCAAGCAAGGTCCCAACAATTTAAACTCATCGTCCTCACAAACACGGCTCAGCACAACCAAGAACACTCAAAATGCCCAAGCCAAGCAAGGTCCCACTTTCAATTTAAACCTACATCCTCACAAACACGGCTCAGCACAACCAAGAACACTCAAAATAGCCCAAGCAAGCAAGGTCCAATTTCAATTTAAACCTACGATCCTCACAAACACGGCTCAGCACAACCAAGAACACTCAAAATAGCCCAAGCCAAGCAAGGTCCCACTTTCAATTTAAACCTACCATCCTCACAAACACGGCTCAGCACAACCAAGAACACTCAAAATAGCCCAAGCCAAGCAAGGTCCCACTTTCAATTTAAACCTACGATCCTCACAACACGGCTCAGCACAACCAAGAACACTCAAAATAGCCCAAGGCAAGCAAGGTCCACTTTCAATTTAAACCTACGATCCTCACAAACACGGCTCAGCACAACCAAGAACACTCAAAATAGCCCAAGCGCAAGCAAGGTCCACTTTCAATTTAAAACCTACGATCCTCACAAACACGGCTCAGCACAACCAAGAACACTCAAAATAGCCCAAGCCAAGCAAGGTCCAATTTCAATTTAAACCTACATCCTCACAAACACGGCTCAGCACAACCAAGAACACTCAAAATAGCCCAAGCCAAGCAAGGTCCCAAACAATTTAAATCTCGATCCTCACAAACACGGCTCACACAAACCAAGAACACTCAAAATAGCCCAAGCCAAGCAAGGTCCCAAACAATTTAAACTCTCGATCCTCACAAACACGGCTCAGCACAACCAAGAACACTCAAAATGGCCAAGCCAAGCAAGGTCCCACTTTCAATTTAAACCTATCATCCTCACAAACACGGCTCAGCACAACCAAGAACACTCAAAATAGCCCAAGCCAAGCAAGGGCCCAATCAATTTTAATCTGCGATCCTCACAAACACGGCTCAGCACAACCAAGAACACTCAAAATAGCCCAAGCCAAGCAAGGTCCCACTTTCAATTTAAACATACCATCCTCACAAACACGGCTCAGCACAACAAGAACACTCAAAATGCCCAAGCCAAGCAAGGTCCCACTTTCAATTAAACCTCTCATCCTCACAAACACGGCTCAGCACAACCAAGAACACTCAAATAGCCCAAGCCAAGCAAGGTCCACTTTCAATTTAAACCTACCATCCTCACAAACACGGCTCAGCACAACCAAGAACACTCAAAAAGCCCAAGCCAAGCAAGGTCCCACTTTCAATTTAAACCTACCATCCTCACAAAACACGGCTCAGCACAACCAAGAACACTCAAAATAGCCCAAGCCAAGCAAGGTCCACTTTCAATTAAACCTACCATCCTCACAAACACGGCTCAGCACAACAAGAACACTCAAAATAGCCCAAGCCAAGCAAGGTCCACTTCAATTTAAACCTACGATCCTCACAAACACGGCTCAGCACAACCAAGAACACTCAAAATAGCCCAAGCCAAGCAAGGTCCCAAACAATTTAAACTCGATCCTCACAAACACGGCTCAGCACAACAAGAACACTCAAAATAGCCCAAGCCAAGCAAGGCCCAAACAATTTAAATCTCGATCCTCACAAAACACGGCTCAGCACAACCAAGAACACTCAAAATAGCCCAAGCCAAGCAAGGTCCCACTTTCAATTTAAACTACCATCCTCACAAACACGGCTCAGCACAACAAGAACACTCAAAATAGCCCAAGCCAAGCAAGGTCCCACTTTCAATTTAAACCTACGATCCTCACAAACACGCTCAGCACAACCAAGAACACTCAAAATAGCCCAAGCCAAGCAAGGTCCCACTTTCAATTTAAACCTACCATCCTCACAAACACGGCTCAGCACAACCAGAAACACTCAAAATAGCCCAAGCCAAGCAAGGTCCACTTTCAATTTAAACCTACATCCTCACAAACACGGCTCAGCACAACAAGAAACACTCAAATAGCCCAAGCCAAGCAAGGTCCACTTCAATTTAAACCTCGATCCTCACAAACACGGCTCAGCACAACCAAGAACACTCAAAAATAGCCCAAGCCAAGCAAGGCCACTTTCAATTTAAACCTAGCATCCTCACCAAAACACGGCTCAGCACAACCAAGAACACTCAAAATAGCCCAAGCCAAGCAAGGTCCCACTTTCAATTTAAACTACATCCTCACAAACACGGCTCAGCACAACCAAGAACACTCAAAATAGGCCCAAGCCAAGCAAGGTCCCACTTTCAATTTAAACCTACATCCTCACAAACACGGCTCAGCCACAACCAAGAACACTCAAAGTAGCCCAAGCCAAGCAAGGCCCAAACAATTTAAACCTGCGATCCTCACAAACACGGTTCAGCACAACCAAGAACACTCAAAATAGCCCAAGCAAGGTCCCACTTTCAATTTAAACCTACCATCCTCACAAACATGGCTCAGCACAACCAAGAACACTCAAAATAGCCCAAGCCAAGCAGGATCCACTTCAATTTAAACCTACGATCCTCACAAACACGGCTCAGCACAACCAAGAACACTCAAAATAGCCCAAGCCAAGCAAGGTCCAACTTTCAATTTAAACCTACGATCCTCACAAACAGGCTCAGCACAACCAAGAACACTCAAAATAGCCCAAGCAAGCAAGGTACAACTTTCAATTTAAACCTACGATCCTCACTAAAACCACAGGCTCAGCACAACCAAGAACACTCAAAAGAGCCCAAGCCAAGCAAGGTCCCACTTTCAATTTAAACCTACAATCCTCACAAACACAGCTCAGCATAACCAAGAACACTCAAAATAGCCCAAGCCAA
>CM068952.1:54524871-54567519 GCA_035128595.1 Eptatretus atami
AACACACAGCAGTTATTATAGTAGAGTCTGTATATGCGTGTGAGTATATATCCTTGTCGGCTAGCTGCTCGACGTAATCGCGATAAGTAGTATTATGTCGCAGAGTCGAGCGAGAGCGAGAGCAGAGTGATAGGAGTCGTAAACAAAGCAAGTGCAGCACTGCTTACATTAAGTTTTTCAACCCTTTCAAATTGAGTTGGGGGTTGTTGGCCAAAGCAAAAAAAAAAAATCAGTTCCCCCCAAGGAGCAAATCTAAGTTAAAAAACAAAAAAGAAAGGCTTCCACTGACTGCATGCAATAATGGAATAAATTTGGAGTACCAAGTAGTCAAACCAAGAAAATAATGCAGAGCGAGGCACCTTTGGGGTGGCTGCTGTGTTACTGCCAAACCACATGTTCTGTGTTTGGACCTATGCCCTTTTCTTCGAGATCATGTGCCCAGAAAAGAATGTTCAGTCTTCCTGAAGTTTAGTAGTTCTCACAATTCATGTTTTTAAGCCACACTGTGATAATTCTATGCAAAACAGCTTGAAAGGGGTTCCTCATGTTTCTTAGGGACGAAGCATATACAATTATGTCATTTTCGTAACACTGGGATGCCGCTCCTCTCCAGCTAAGATCAGTGACATCATTTGCTGGATAATGTACTGGAAGCAGAGCAAGACCAAAGGTACGCGGCAATAGCGGAAAAGTCATCATGTGTGATGAAAGCACGTAAGATCTCTGCTTTCCACATGCAAGAGCCTTCATGAATATGCACTCTGAAAGATCATGAGCAGAGAAAATTCTCGCTCCTTGGAGTTCTGCGGAAGACCTCGCTCATAGTGAGAGTGGATACTGTCTATTACGTTGACTTATTGGTTCACGAAAGATCCACGCACACTAGTATATCCTCCTAATTTCTTTATGCGTAATGACGATAGTTTGAAAGCCATCAGAAGAGTCGATTCTCTCAAGATGCCTTGCTTTTCAGTGTTTTTGGTTCTCGTCATCTGTTGAACAGCAATGCAGACAGCAAAATGTAAGCATTCCACATTTACATCACATAGGCCTTGTCTTTACTCTGTGTACGAATGCCTTTTTGCAATAGCTGGAAGTTCAATGGAGTCAGGATTAGAAAGTCCGGCAAGCCGATGTTTGATGAACATAGATACTTGGCATTGATGCAGGAGCAACACATGAATTGACAATATTCCGTTTGAGAGCAGTGAAGAGTCCATGCCAAGTATATTGTGGTTTCCAGAAGGCACAAAAAGAAATCGTAGGCGCAACAGGAAAAATGGTTGTGTGTTACCTGAACATATAGAACATCAAGCACAGTGACTGATTTTTGTAGTAAGTCACCAAGTGTAATTTTGGTTCTGTAATAAAGTGCACTTCCTTGGAAATGCTTCACATGAAGGTAAAACTCTGGAAGCATTGAACTGAACCTGTTGAACCCAGGTAATTTAGTCGAGCATTCCTGTCGCATCAGGTGTGGCAAAGAAGAACATCACAAAATAGGTTCCCTCAATTTGTTCAGAGCATTTTGGTGTAATTGGCAAAGTGCTTTGCAGATCCACATCGATAGCATGTTATTCCCTTGGTGTACCTGTGAAATTTTTTGGCTTTGCTGCTTTCGTTTGAAGTGTTCCTCTGCGTCTGCATTGCTTCGCTCTGGGATCATGCTGGTATTTGCATTTTACTACATCCTCAAATAGATGTTGGCATGCCGTATGGTTTTAAATTGCTTTCACTTCCAGCCATTGGCTGATTAGATTTGTCCGCCATTATACAAGGGCTTTCTGCAGTGCAAGCTCCGATCCATGAAAGCAAATGTTCACTTTTGCGAGCTGTAAGGGTTTCCTTCTGTAAACCTGATCTCGTATCATTTCATCAAAGCTCCTCTAACCTCGCATTAACCGCTAATTTCACATCAAGCAGCAACAAACTGGAAGTCGATTCCGCGCTCCGGTGCTTGTGCTCGCTGGCGAAACTTGTTTTAGGTTGGAAAACAGATGTTCACATTTTGCAATGAAAAAGAGCTGTTCATGCAGCGAAAGGAGCAGAGTACGTTCCTCAGCAACTGGGAGTAGAAGAATGAACGCTGCCTTTCAACTTCCAAGGCAGTGTATAATGCAATGCTGCGCTGTCCTTCGCATCGACAAGTGCCACCGTCACTTAACTGCCTAAGCACGAGGGTTCTCTGAACATTAACGGCATCCGAAGACGTAAAAGGTATCAGAGGCTCACCTTGTAAGAACCGTGATGTAAGAATCAATTAAGCCATCCTACGTCACCAATATGTTTGTGTCGTGATGGGGATTATCATTCTGTATTTAGACGGTCACTCTACTTCTCTCAAAATGCATAGAGGTCTCAATGTCAGAACATGAATGCAGGGCTGTCTCTCTGGACATATCTCAAGCTTAAGATAAAAAACAGTCTCGCACCCTTCTTGCTCTCTCAGAACGTCTGCTATGGCATCCAGGCCAACTCCACTCTTCTGCTTCCGTGACTTCCTCCCAAGTCTTGTAGTCCAATGTGGACTCATCAACAGAATACCTTTTAATCTCCTCTCCCTGTCAGGTTGAGTACCCGCTAGGCAGTGTTCTCACCCAATTCTCTTCCTAATCTTCATTAACGATCCTGCTCTGACATTCTGGAATCGAGAATATCGAGATAGAGATCGTCTCTCTTTTGATGATACTCCAGCCCTAGATCTTCATCGGCGATCTGATGGGATCCTGAGATGGTGTGAAAACAGCTCCTTGAAGACCTGGAGGAAGAATGAGATTGAAGAGAATGTGGAAGTTGAATGCCATAGGTGGGAAAAAAGAGAACGAATGAGTGAGGTGAGCAGTGATCTGCCCTTTGGTAGTTTCACCAGTAAAGGTGGTTTTATGGTGGAGCCATGGTGCACCTTGCAGAAACCTTGGGGGCTGTGAGGGGGCCTGGGGCAAAGCATAACAGAATAGAGCAGAGGGTGCATAGACCATAAATGAGGTGGTGAGATGAACAGATAGACAGCTGGCCTGTTGCAATGAAAAGTGATGGCCATAGACCTCAGTTCATGCACGGGAAGGTTTCCAATGATCTTGAATGGCCTTGTTTCCATGGCGTCAAGCTGTGCGAGGTGTGTAGCAGGGGCTCCAAGCCCAGAACGGGGGTCAGTAAACTCTCCACATGGCGGCGGTTGGAATGCGTCTTGGAGTGGAATAGGAGTTACAGTGTGCGCGAGGAAGGACTTTGTTGACAAGAACCTTTTCGTGGGCAAAACTGACATTTACATAAGTTGGCCTCAAAAGCCAGTCCCACGTGATTGGGCAATTCTCCGATTGCCAAAGTCCTTTTTTGCACACCTGAACTCTTATCTCCCCCATAATACTAAACTGAAGGTAACATGAAAGTGTGAAGAAGGTGATTTATGTTCTCCAGTTGTTCAAGTGCAGGGTGTTTCAAAAAGTTGATAAAACTTTGACTTCCTGCCAATTATTTTTTTTTTTTTTTTGACCGACACCAATTTACCTTTTCAGGGTTTTGGTGGTGTTATCTTGTTATTTGTTCCCTGGGATTTTCTAGCTCCGTAGCTCAACCATTGACAGTGAAGCAGAAGCAAAAGTGGTGGCTGCTGTGATATGAGACTAAATCATGATGTAGACAACCCGGCCGGAGGTTCATGGCGGAATACAACTCAGAACACTGGTGATGGACCCACAAGTTGTGCCATTCAACATATTGTGAGAACATTTTGGAGCACAAGGGTACAGTGCAAATCAATCAAGAAGCAAGGGCAACAGTGGCAGGCCCAGCATCATTAACTAAGGAGCCAAGAGCCAACATCGACACGCCGTGCGGGATGCTGCAGTCGACAGTTCTAAGAGTCCACCTGCGGCGCTCCCGGGAGCAGGCATCAAACCAACATCAGTCGCGTATTCTCACGAAGACTCAGGCAGCTAAGGACTGTAATTTGAGATGGGATATGGATCTTCCAGAAAAAAACGCACAATTCTTTCCCACATTTTACCCATTACCTTAGTTTTTCCATTTTTGATAGGAACACTTCCTCTGAACAAATTATGGTGGCCATCTTGGATTTCAAGATGCCACATTGTGAAAACCATATATCTACCAATATCTCAGCTTCTAAACCACTTAGGATCTACAATCTTGGTGTTAAACCACTTTTTTCTGGGTCAAGGAAATACTGTAACCATTTAGAAAAGCAAACAGACCGATTTTGTTATTAACACAAAAAAGGAAACTGAACATAAAACTTGAAAAAATAACGGAATTACTGTTCTGTACATAGTCACTGAAAATATGGCAGGACTGAAACTAATCAACTGTAAATGCGACGGTAAATAAATGTCATCACACATAACTGCACATGCATTTTATTCCCAGCTTACTTCTCAGAAGTGATAACTGCAGAGTTCAGTGCACCTTCCAATGTGTCCTTTATGCACGCGACCACTCACGCCACATCCACTTTGAATTTGCAGATAACAATTGAGAACTGGTTCACTGCAGGCCTGGAGACCAACAGGTAAGCATGTTCCACACAGAACCCATGGATTGCTGTCCTGCAATCAAGGAGTCCAGTCCCAACCTTCTGGACGTAGTGCGTGTTGTCAAATCTGCTCACTGGTGCACCAGTATTCCTGCCTGATATGCAACTCGCTTTGTGTGCTGTGCAAATAGGCATCTTTTGGGGGGGAAAGTTTCTCACCATTGTCTTCCCCTTTCTGGCAAAAAACAGCTCCTTTTCTAGCTGTCATCCACATGTTGCAGGCACTCGTCTTATCATACAGATAACACAGTGAGCATTTTCAGCAGCTGGAAATGTTGAGCCACCACCTCTACTTCTGTGTAAGGATGAATCGTGCATGTTTGTAAAGGCATCATATCACGATTTGATAGCAGTTCCAAGCCTCCTGTGTTGGCTTCTTGACCTCTTCCAGAAGAATGCGATGTAGTATCGCATCCCGTGAAACTGTGAAAGATAGGGAGGGCGCAGGATTTCTCCCCTAACGTCAGGTCTTCGTAGATATCATTGGATGTGATGATATGTAAAGTTCTTGCCCGTACCAAAAGGCAACTCAAATGCTCATATCTTGCACAGGGTGATCAGGTGATCGAACTTGCCAATTGAGAATCACCATCTACATCCATTGCAACAGTGTGCCCCAGACAGTTGGGACAGCATGTCGAAGAGCATCCTGTAAGTGGATCGCAGCCTGGTGTCTGCTTCCTCATGATTACATGGTGTCATGGATCGATCAGGTTCCTCCAAAGAATAGCTGTGACAAACCCAATGTGATGATGATTTCCTTATCTTCGGGGCAATTTCCACAAGTGTGCAATATTTGTTGGAAAGGAATGCAAACAGTTTCCTGTTTGTTGGTGGGTCACATAAAAAGTACGGCCAGTTTCCGAGCTTGTTCTTGCCCCACACCCTTTCCTCGCTTTTCTTCTCGTGGATTCATTGATGCTGCTGAGGATTGTATGTGTCCCATACTATATCAACTCTTTTGGAGTTTTCCTAGTTGTTTTTGAGATGTATGGAACGAAAGACACCGATCAGCAAATACTCATAAAATGTACAATGTTGGGTAGTGGGGAGGCAATGTGCAACCACTAGCACTCCATCAAGAAGCCTCATGTCAATGGAATTAGGAGGTCATTGTGTTGTCTTTGCCAAAATGTTCATCAGATCAGATTTCTTTCCTGCAACGCAATTTTTCCATCATTAAATAGTGAAGGGGGGGGGGGAGTGAAAGAATGTACTCATGTCACTACACTGTGCTGCTATCATGATGTACAGGTGAGAGAACTAACATCATCCTTGAGCAGGGAGATTATTTCCCACTTGTTTGTCTTGCTTTGGCCATGGACACTGAAGAAGAGGAAGGGAATTCTTCTTAATTCGCTTCATGTGAAATGGCACGAATGTGCGATCCAATCATAACTTCTTTGCAATATTTGGCATACTGATCTTTCCTCGACTATGTAACTGTTACACCGTGTTCACTACACAGATTCATGCCAAAACATTCCATGTGTCCTAGTGCAGTAACTCATCACTGTAATCAAAGGAAAGGGGTTCCCAGCTCATAGATGACCTGAACAGACTCAGCAGCCTGCTCACTTGAATTGTCTCTGTGTGGAGATTCCCTCTTTATGATGATACCACACTGTGAGTTTTATCTTTGGAAAGGTTTGTGCCTGCTTCAAACTCCTCAGTAACCTGCTGTTGGGGCTAAGTAACCTTGCGCAATCCTTTGTCACCTTTTTTGTAGCTGTCTCCACTTCTCTTTGCTGAACCTTGACACAGCAAGGTCTGTGCCATGCACCCCACGTTTGACCAGTTCAAACCTGCAGTCTGTTTTCCCTAAAGGTTAGCACCACTGCAATGTGCCCAGCGCTCTGAAATAATTAAACATTATTCAGGAAGGAACTGTATGGTTCGACTTGTCCCCCTTCTTTTGCTATATTGAGTGGGCATTTCAGAAGTTCTGTAGTCGTTTCTTGACAGATCAAGCACATGTTCCAAATGCCATCATGCCAGCCCAACCTGAATAAAATAAAGTGAATTATTAATTTCTTATGAAATAATCATCTCTATAAAACATGTCACTTAACTTCTCAATCTGTTACTTCTTTTTCCTTTCCTCTATGTTGATGGGATACTGTTCTGCTTGAAAAAAAAAATCCCTGAAAAAACCAAGCCTTGTTTTATTTTGACTCAAATAGACGCAATCTACCTATCCAAATGGTATAGTTGTATTCATTGACCCTTGAAAATGTATGTTTAGAACACCAAGTTTATGATCCTAAGTGGCTTAGAAGGCTGAGATATTGATAGATATATACATTTTAATGGTAGCCATTCTAAAAATCAAGAATGGCTGCCAAAATGTATTTGAGAAGGATTCTACAAAAAATGAAAGCTAAAACTATGGGTAGTAATGGTGGGGAAATTTAGCGCTTTTTCGTCAGAACGTCCACATGCCATTTGCTAAGATGCTGACAAAATGGAAGCTGAAGCTTTTTCCATTCATCATTTCTATAAGCCATAAACTGAGTCAAGATGACATGAGAAGGAATTGGTGGTGTGAATGTGCTCAGTGAAGGATGGAGTGTACCCGACTGGATCAACCTGATCTGGTTCAGTGAATGAAGCCATTTCGCACTTGAATGGGTGCCATCAACACACAACTAAACATTTTTTGGGGGCAGACCACCTGAGATCACTGAGTGTACTAAAGGACCATAAGGTCACATTCTTCTGCACTTCAATGCCACATTGGGGAGCGCCTCGGGCCTTACTGGTTTGAGAATGACAACAGCAAGGAAAGTGACGATCAATCGGGGAGCGCTACCTGGGCCGTGCTCGCAGAAGTTCAGAATGATCTAGTCCAAAAGGACCTCAACCACGCATCGGCATGACCTGGTTATGCACGGATGGTGCACCCCCACATACAGCTGGTGACACCCAATCACTTCTTTGCGGCAGCTCTCAGAAACGTTGTTGCCCTGGGTATCTGCTCATGAATGGGCACTCCCATAGGCCCAGACATGAAACCCCTCTGACTAGTGTTCAGATGCTTTGCTTTGGTCCAGAAAAGGCATATGTCTACCTTGTGTTGGACTATGCGCAACCAGCCCTGCGACACCTGGACCGATCTGAAGCAGGGGTGTCAGACTACCTCCAGGAGTGCCACATAGAACCTACAAGGAACGTTGACAAACTTTGGAGTCAGAATCAATGCTGTCTGAACCGCTGAGGACACACGATCGAGAAACGTCAATTGCAAGGAATTTTGTGTAAATGCAATTTCAGACCTGGGCTCTCATTCACTCGAGCAGTACTGACGCTAATAACCATCAGTGATAGAAAATACCATGTCATGAAGCTTTAAGAAATGTTTGGTTCATGTTCTGAGGTTCTAGTTCTTTGGGGTAAATAAACAATTTAAAGTTGCACCACTCTTTTTGAAACGACCCTATAAATTCAATCAAATAAAATAAATGTTTTAAAACTGTAGCAAAATAAATATAGCTGTACTGTATATGTATGTTATTTCAGAAAGTTTATCCCATTGATGCACCTTCTTTTACACCAGTCGCTATCTACAATTTAAATTAAGTTATGTTGTGTCCCTTTGTGACAATTCCTTAAATAGAAAGTTTCTATTTGAACATAGACTCCTATAGAGAAGGACTGAACCTCCCATTGCTCGGGTTTGTAACTTGAGTCCGGGGCTAAAATGACTTCTAGAAGGGCTAGAGACACGATCTCGGGATCCCATGATAGGGTTTTTGAGGACGGCGAGTTCAATAGTGTAATTTTTCAACCACCACCTGAGGTCATCTTCAGGTCAAAAGGTCATATTTCAAAGGTTAAATTACTGAATTTTGGTAATTTTTTTGCCCCGTTTTTGTTCTAACTCATAACGGTGAGAAGATGGCTTCATTGTAATAAGATGCAAGTGTTGTAGAGCTGTCAAACTTTGATATTTATTGTCAATATCATCGTATTACATAATAACATAATATGCATGTCACAACACTAAATGCCTATTATCTAACTAATGTCTATGTCTATACTATTGGAGAGCTTTTCTTGCCTCTGAGGCATCCCACAAGCTTTTTCTTTGTCAGCTTTACATGAGACATGAGCTTTCAATAGAATGTAGCTAAAGTAGTAACATGCAAAGCAATTACTACTAGCTAAAGGTTGCATCTACAGGGATAACAGCTCAGCAAAATGAAATCGGCAATGCATTTTAGTCTTGCATACAAATTATAGGCATTATGTAGAAAAAGAGACGGTTGATCATAGTCGGCAGCAGCTCAATCACCTCTATTCCAAATTATCTAGAAACTCAGATGAACACCGCTCGTTACCTATCTTCATCATCAAATGATCTCCTCCATACTAGTGCTAATCCGACATATTGTATGACAAGGGTCCGGCAAATAAAACTACTGTAAATGCTTAAGGGCATCGTCAGACCACAAGAGATCCTGATGTCTTGGGAGTAATCTCGTCAATGAGTTCATTCGCGTCATCTGGATTTATGGAAGTTGTCCAGTTTCTTGTCGCAATCATCACACGAGAACTAGATTCGGGCAATAATGTCATGCTACACTGAGTGTTTGCAAATTTCAAATTTTAGCTGCAGCCCATAATGTCACTACGTCAAATGTAGAATTTCCACCGCTTCTTTGCCTGCTTGGCCGAAAAACTTTTTCCAAGGCTTCATTGCAAATATAGCAGGAAAGAACGTAGTCCAAAGTCTTTCTCTGCCAGAAGCAATTTGGCAGCAATCAACAATTAATTACGTGTGGACACAGTGAAGGCTTCAGCATTTGCTGAGTTAGCTTCGAGCTACGACCACCACCTCCTTGCCATGGGCGCAGGTAGATATAATTTGGCAGGCTCTGGCTCCAGCCTAGTGACTTTGTACAATGTCTGCTGTCCAAGGCTGTCCTGGATTCGTCGTCGCAGAATGGATTAGCTAGAAACGGTTCTTTCCACGTCATCATCTTGGAACTCACTCACGTTATTATCTGGTGAGGATCGGATTGTGGCTCGCTGATGCCCAGTGATATCCTTGAAGTCTTTAAAGCAGCCGACAGTCTTGTCATTGAACACTTGGCATACCCAATGGTTACGCTCTGGCGTTGAGGGGCTTGGGGAAAAGCAGCGGTGTGCCGTTAGCTTGGTTAAGCGAATAGGAAGTAGCCCGGTCGAGTCTCATAAACCTCTGATATATCACTGCCCAGTAAGCTTTGTACTCATTACAATCTACGACAAATGAGAGTGTCTTGCCATCAACAGTATATCCAGTTGTTGGAACATTTTTGAAGATGTGCACGTAGTCGACCACTAAGAACATAGACTTTGCTCTTGAAATTGACAGCACTTGCACTTCCTGGGTCCTCCAAGTTGTTGAATAAACACTGGCGGTTGGTATTAGCAATTGTCCACATATCAAGAAATCACAGTACCCCCCGCCACAGCACCAACTATAGCTGATGCAGCTTCGATAAGGAGTTTCCTTCAGCTGATTGGCAGTTAGTTTTTTGCGGGGGCAAAATGCGTGAATATAGCCGTGGACCACGCGAAATGGCAGGCACTCACAACCATAGCATGTAAGCAACATTTCGTGTTCACCACCGCTGCTTGCATTTTGAGACATATCCTAACAACATGCCCTCCAGAAAATCGCAATGTCTCGACCAGCTTTACCTCGTCAAACATTATAATTGACCAAACGCTGCTGTGGTTTAAGCTGTCGAACAAGATTTTGAGGTTGAGTCCTGGCTGACTACTAACAAGCATCTGTTTTACCTTTTTTGTTGATGGTAGAATGATTTAAGCCGGATCGATCGAACATTTGTATGCAACTGGGTGATATGTTTGTGAAGCTGCATTGCGAAAATCATAGCTATGCAGTATCAGTTTGAACAATAAGAGCAGCTTGCCGAACCGAAAAGGAAGGTGAAATGAGGAAGCTCGTGTGCCTCAGTCATCCAACAGTAGGCTGGCTTATTACAAGCTGAAAGAATTTCCTTGCTTGTGCATTCATAGATGTTACCTTGGTCAGTTATGGACTAATCTGGGCCATTTGGAGAAGCAGTGCTGTTTTCCTGGCAGGAAGAAAGTCCGTTTGGGGCACCTCAAATTGCCATCTTTCTCATCTCTATTCAAGAATAGAAATCCCAAAAGGTGAGTGAACTTGTTGAAATGAAAAGAAACTGCTTGACAGTTACCAGTAGCATCGTTCTTGATGCGGTAAAGGTTTTCCTGGTCTTTATGAAGTTCAACCAGGAAAATAGGAGCTGATTTTAGCACACGAAGTGGTCGAAATCTTGATATTGTCTGAGCCTCATTCAGCTGCTGCATCTTCTTAGCCTTGAATTCTGACGTAGAAATGAATGTTGGGGCGTGGGGCTGAGGTCACCTGCTTCAAAGCTGATTTTCGGTACTCCCAGATATATTGAAATTGGGGGGGGGGTTTTTTTTTTTTCCCCCCTTTTTTTGGGGTTCGTTGCCAACCCCTAACTGACAGCCCAATCACAATTGAAATGTGTCTCAAATATATATTCTCATTTAAGCACCTCAAGCTTTCTTTCTCAATTTGCTTGCATACCCATCTCTCCTCTCCTCAGGATCTTTTGGAAGGAGATGACCTTTACATAAGCGTCATCATAGTTTCCTCTAACAACCAAAAGCACTGCAACGACGTGGCTAATTGTCACCGAAAGCAGGAAAAGCAACACAAAGATCCTGTGAGATCACACTGAACAGTTTCTGAAAGAGAAAACAAAACAAAAACATACATTAGTTAACGATTATAAAAATCAGCAAGTAGGTGCACAATGTCATGTTTTTCATAGATTACAAAGTTTTCCTCTATGAGTAGACACAAAAAACGGCAAAAAACAAAATTCAGTAAATTTGACCCTTGAAATATGACCTTTTGACCTTGCAGATGACCTTTCAGGTGGTGTTGGAAAATGAACACTATTGAACTCGCCGTCCTCAAAAACCCCTATATGGACCCGAGATGTGTCTCTAGCCTTCTAGAAGTATTTTAGCCCGGACTCAAGGTTACAAACCCCGAGATGTGAGTTCCAGTCCTTTCTCTAATAGGGGTCTATGGTTTGGAATGACTTTTCAATTTTGTTGACTGCCAGGACACAATTACCTTACTACTCTTGTGTATGATCTTGCTCACGGACGACATTCCATACCATTGCCAAATTCAAAAGCCGAAAATACTGCTAAAACTGCAAGTTTGTGTCCGATTCGATGTTTCTACATTCGACAGGTGTTAAAAACAATATACCAATTCCTCAAGTTGTTCCTTGAATCATAGACTGATGCCTGTAGACAGACGACAGACAGAGAGCAGAGTAACCAATTGATTAACCCCACTCATGCTACGCATGCAGGTAATAACAGTAAAGTAACTCAGAGGTTAGCACGCTTCTCAACTGAGCAAATCCCTCCCACACTATCATCACTCACTGTTTGGTGATTTCTAAAAACCCGATGTATGTGAAGTCACTGCATGACATCCTGTTTTGTTTGTTTTTTCCAGTATTGATCTCTGAGTTCTGTTATACCTGTGTCACTTTCATCTCAGGGTCTGTAAAATTAGCTTATTTTGTGGAAAAAGAAAAAGGTTATGATCAAGTTCTCTGCGGTGAATGAGAAAAAGAAACATAGAACTACTTTGATTTTCTCTTCTTTTTTTTTTTTTTCCAAGCCATGCTGCGTCCACCAATCGAACACTGTTCCACAAGCCCAGAAAATATGCTCATTCTGGTCCAAAAATGTTACTCATGCTGCATCTGTTTTTTCCACCCTTACCTGCAGGAATGCTGATTTCATCGCTTCGTAAGAAAATCTTCAGCATTTTGCAAAACCAGTTTGGAGACATTTTTAAAGGTTGGAAACAGTTTTATGGTCAATGTGAAATCGAATCAGTCCGTTCGTAACCAGTGAGAGATGACACGACTGAGCAACACAGGAAGATGAAACTTTGAGGATTGAGGCAGTTGCAAAGGGCACAGATAAGGTAGATAGGATTGACATGGATGCATTCGAGATTTAGAAGTAGACGTTTGGCAAGACTCGGAGGGGTATATAGCAATTGTGTGGACTGGTGACGATACTGAGGTTGGTACAATGCAGGCATGGTGTGTGTGTTTGTGTGTGTGTGTCTTGTAAGGGTTGTATCCTGCCTATGGAAGAGAGCATGAAGACTAGCATCCTGGAACTCTTAGCTCGTGTGGAGAGGACGAACGAGTCCCCTAACGAGTAGCGAGATGCAGGTAACTTACCAATACCAATACCAATACCAACCTCGATCAGATGAATACCTGTTTTTGAATCAGCTTGCTATTGTGGTTCTCAATGCAACTTCTGAGAGCAAGAGAAACGTTGGACTAATCATCTGTGCATGACAACTTGCAGACACAGGCTTGGGTGCAATGACACACAAAGTAGAATATGCTTTTCTGGACCAAAGCAAAGCATCTCTTGATTTGTTCTTTAATTATCAGGCTCTTTGCCTGGTACGTAATGCAGGAGCATGGTATACCTCCTGTGATGATGATGAAGCTTGGTATGAGCTATGGGGGTAGATATTCTGGACGTGATATGTTGATCCGTAGATTTGAAGGTATATATAATTAATTTAGTTGATAGAAGGTGTTGCATGTCGTTGATGGATGAGTAATCACAGCGTGCTTGTTGTATTTCTTCATTGTTATCTTTTTCTTTGTCTGTGTGTATCTATCTGATGTGCATTTGCAACAATGCTCAGGCATCTATGCGTTGCCCTGAAAGTGCAATGATGTCATAGAAAAAAAGTTTTAGGTTTGGTCAGGTAAGGGTAAGTGAAAGGTTGGGTCAGTATAGGAGTAATGAATGAAGAAAAGATCACTAATAGGGATGGTAGATGGCAAAGATGGTGATGCACGTTGTATGCCATGAGTACCGGGCTTGGCAAACAGAGAAAAAATGCAAGACTGTCAAATGCCTGAGATAAATAAAGGAGGACAGACCTGACCTCATTTTTGAGATCGAGAAGCCTCCGACCATTGCTGAGAGAGAAGCAGCAGCATGTCCGTAGTTAGAGATGTTTTGTTGCACTTTTATTACCCTCGGCCAAAGGAGAGGGTATGTAATTTGGTCCCGTTGTCTGTCTGTCTTTCTGGCTGTTTGTCTGTCTGTTTAGTTTTGCCGCACAGAACTTTCGTGTTTTTCTCCGCAACCGCTTGTTGGGAGACGAAATTTTCACCATTGGTGCGACTACTCATGTAGAATGTTTAATGATAATTATTACACAGAGAATTATGCGCAGGAGGAGGCCATTTGGCTCATCATGCTGTGCCACACCATACCAGATTAATAAATCCATCAATATGATGTCATTTGACATCATAGGTTACGTGTTGTGGCAGCCATGTTGGAAAAAACGAAAAATTTTGACCTCTGTATCTCTGAAACTGCACCATGGAAAATTGAAACTTGGCACACGGCAAGTACTCCTCCTCATGGGGAATAAGTGTGATTTTTATGACGTCATATGTGCCTTCATTATGACGTCCCAATTGCATAATGTAACGCTACATCTGATAGTATGAAAATTTTTGAGGGTCATCTAGGATAAAATGGTCCACAGAAAAAAAATTTGATGACATAATTGGTCACGTGATTCGGCAGCCATATTGGATTGAAGACCTTTTTAAAAAAAACTCTTCCAACATCTTCTTCTCCGAAGTGGCTGAACAGATTGAGGACAAACTTTCCACATATGACGCCTATCCATGAGGAACAAAAGTTCACACATATGATGTCATAGTTCACATGGTTTGGCAGCCATATTAGATTTTCTTCATCCTATAAATATCTTCTTCTCCAGAACGGCTAGACAGATTAAGGGGAACTTCACACAAATGCCACCAAGCCTTGTTTGTACAATTTTATTGAGGAATAATTGATGGGTCACATGTTTGCGCAGCATTTGGATTGAAGAAAATATTAAATCATGTTTTCGCTAGAACCGCTTAATTAATCGAAATGAACTTCCCAATTATGATCTCGTATTGATGAGGAATACATTGTTTAAATTTCGACTTGATCAGCCACATGGTCTGGCAGCTCAGAATGATTTAATTTTTTGATCTGGGTTCTTTTTTTACTTTTGTTGTTTTGTTTTTTTGAACAGGCTCACTTGGCTTGTGCCTGGATGGGTTGAGGGTAGAGGAGGAGCAGCTGAAACGCGAATCCTATCCAGGTTCCTCCTAATGCTTTCATCTTTGCTTTTTGCTGTTCGGTGCTTTTTGCTTGTTCGGTGCTTTTTGCTTGCTTGTGCTTTTGCTTTCTTCTGATGACTCCAATGCAGGACTGTACGTATTGGTCTTCCATTTGATTGAATTGAATTTATTTTAATCCCATTCTAAATTCAATTGAATCATAATGAAAAAATGTCAGGGTCAGTCGGTGGCCCATCAAAGCGGGACGCCTTCGTACCCGGTTCTCATTGCAGCAGTTATAAAGTGGCAGTTCTAATTATGTCTATTATTAATTACATAACATACCAGTACACAAACGCCACACAAAATTACACAACACCACACAAAACAAGTTCTAGCGAGGGTCTGCATCTTTGATTGCTCTTTCTAGTTTCCTTTTTGTAAACATGATCGAGGCTTGTGGCAGACCAAGAACAAAATGGAAAAGAGGGAAACCACATCAGTAGAGTAGAGTAGAGGGTGAAGAGTGAGATCAAGGGGAGGAGGAGAAGACACATGGGGTGTGGTCTGAGGAGGGAAGATCTGAGGGAGTGAAACAGCTGTCTTGAAGCCCTGGAGGGAATAATGGAACTGAACAAGACTGGGGAACTTTGATTCCACAGGGAGAGAAAAGAAGAACAAATGAGTGGAGTGAGCAGTGAGATTGGACTGTGGGAGTTTAACAAGAAGAGGGTTACTAGCAGACCAGGCCGCACCCTGCAGAAACTGGGAAGAACAATCTCAAGAGAGGGAAGAGGTGCAATACCATAAAGGAAGCTGTAGAATAACAGAGAGGCCACTAATGGTCTACAATGCAAAACTAAACACCGTAGACACTCTGCTTCGTTGCGGGAGATCCCAATTATTTAAGGGCGTTTGCTTTCCTGGCATCAAAGAGGGCAAGCTACGAGGCAGGGCGGGCTGACAATACGGCCTAGAGGTATGCACACTCGTCTCAAGCTGTCTAGCCTGAGTTTGAATCCTGACCCAGGTTAGAAACTGTCATCACGGTGTTTCACAGGCGGTGATTCATCAATGTGTGTGCTATCCCTTGGATGGACGTTAAACGGCTCAAATATCCATGGTGTCCTTCGTGAAGAGTAGGCGAGCTATCGCGGGCACAATGGCCAAACTCCAAAATTCCTGCCAAATGAGCAGAGGGCATTGTATCAGCAGCACAGCCACACCCTCAGAAAATGATGCTACCCCACAGCCTTGAACAGCATACGGACGAAAAAGAAGAAGGCAGGGGTGCCAGCCCAAAGTCGAGAGCAGTACTTCCATTAAGCTGCAAATGAAGGCCAGCTGTATGTTGTAAAAAGTTCAGATTGGTCAAGGAAAGACCTTACACAATGGAGGATGCTTAGTGATGGCTTGGTCGGCCAAATTGGAATTATGGTCTGCCCAAGAAATATATGGCTGATGGTGAGGCCCAAAAGTTTGAGTGACTGACCTCTTCAAGTGGTTTGTTTAGGAGATAGATGGAAGGGTTTGCCAGATGGTCCTTTCGGAGAGACAGGGTGAGTGTGTGGGATTTGTCTGGGTTGAAAGATATATTCCAAGTGTTGGACAGGTTCTGATCTATCAAAGTCTACTAAAGAGGAAGAGGTTGCTGCTGCTTTCTGAAGGATGAAGGCATGATATGGCAAAGGGTGAAATCATCAGTGAAGAGACGGGCAAGATTTTTCAGGGAATCAGAAACATATTGATGAAGATGAGGAACAAATCTGGGCCCAAGATACTGTATTGGGGCACTCCAACCTTTACAGGAGAGGAGATCAGAGGATCTGATTAAGAGCTACATGCTAACAGAGGGAGTGGTGGAAGTCAGAAAAGCCACGAGAGAAGGTCGCTTGGATACCAAATAAGCAGAGAATTTGGAGATCAAGGCTGGGTGCCAGACTGCATAAATGCTCCAAATCTGTCAGAGAGATGGCCATGATCTCATGTCTAAGATTGAGGGCTTGCGTCCATTGCTGGTCTGCCCTGGCTCCGGGGAGGTAGCACCTGTTCCAGGCCAGGGAAGAAACCTCAGGTCAAAAACCAACTCACTGCCAGATGCAGATAAAAAGATAAAAGACAGATGGAAGAAGTATGTTGAAAACAAATAGCACATAATTAATGGATGTAGAGTCAACACAGGACAGGAACCAACATCACAATGGATGAAGTTAGGAAGGCAATCAATCAAATAAAAAAGAGGGAAAGCCGAGGGGCTCCTGGAACTACCCTTGATATGATAAAAGCTTAAGGAAAAGACAGTGAGGAATGGGTAGTTTGCTATTACAGAAAGTGTGCGAAGAAGAGAGAATGCCCAAAAACTGGGATAGCAGTCTTTCTACTGTTCTTTTTTTCATCTTTTCATTCTGTTATGTCCTGTTCCTCCTGTGTTCTAGCTCCTCCACGAGCCTCAACTCTGTATAACAAAAACAGCTACATCAAGTGCCTATCTATAAGCAAAAGGCCTATCTTTTAGAGTGCGGGCACAATCGAGGAATTAAATTTGTTTTAGAACATATTATTATGTTCTTGTAGGCCAGCAACCCGTGGGAAAATCCACAGACGTAGACATGTATGACATTTGGATATCTTGAGTTAGATTGCAGCATGTTGAGTTTTCCAAAAATGGGTTCTGGCATTTGGCATATCCATAAATTATGTAATGTAAACAAGTTATTTATTCACATAATATGTGAATACATGTCCATACAACACTGAAATCCAGTTTGTTTATAAATTCGAGATATCTGAAATGTGAATTGTAGTTGCCCTGCGGTTGTTGATTGGCCAGAGTACCTAATCGGTATAAACTGTCATTTTCGACTATGTACTTTTGAACCGTTATTTCTTGTTTTAAACATTGTCTTGATTAACAGTTTGCAACTTTTAATTGTGATTATTGTCTGGAATGCAAATTTTTTATCGTGATGACTGTCAATATAATACAGCTCAAATAGAAAAGTCCCTGGGAAAAGCTTGGTGGGTGATGTTTCGGCAATACACCTTTCTGTACTTGAACATTTATTCAGCCTTGAAAGCTCAGGCGAAAAACCAAAATTACGTACAATAACCTTCCAATTTTTCACCATTATATACAGTACATAAAAAGGCTACCAAAAGAATGGGTTGGAGTTTTTTTTTAATTAAAGACTTCAATATTAATTATGATTATTTCTTTCCTCTGCATGGGTTGTAATCAAAAACATTAACTTACTTTTGTGATAGACGACGTGTTGTTGAGTTTTCAAATGTACCATACATAAACTTGGAAGTTCTCTTGAGTCAGAACATTTTTTTGGCAGTGTATAGGCAATAGACTGCTGCTTCAATCGCTTCCAAAAATAACATTCATTACCTCATTTCCTCTGCATGGGTTTAATTAATTCCCTATAAGTGGCGTCATCTTCTCAAGGCCTGTCGCCTCCAACATTTCAATATTTTGATGATTCTTTAACAGTTGACTTGGTTGTTTTACACTGAACGGAAAACTTATAGGAGGCATGGCGATTGGGAATATTTAAAATGACACTTCTGTCGATGTCTTCGCAAACCACAGGACCAAAATGAAGATGTATGATTTGAGTTTTCCAGGTTACAATTGGGGTGGAATCAGGCCAGTAAGCCAAGCGCCTGCCCTGGACAGATAGAGCTTCAGACATTGACTGGTGAAGAAATTGTTACGGATTTCAGAATCGGTCTGATGAATGCATCCACACATCCAGGTCTCAGACAGCTTATTTCCTTTAATGCATGTCATGTTAGCCCCATCCCCATGTTTAGTGGGATTTTAATGTGGTGCATTGAGAAGGGTAAAAAATAGATCCCCTCTCTTATGGGAAGCTTTTTCTTTATGACAGACACATTTATGCACATTTCTTTCGCGAGCGCCGATGCCCGCCTTTTTTTTTCTTCAGCAACGTTTACACACATTTCTTTCACGGATGCCAAGACCCGCCCTTTTCCGAGAGCATGGTTGTCATGGTAACGGTGCGCAAGTGGGGCGGGTGAGCTTAGGGGAACTCTGTGCCCGCTGAACGGTCCGCAGATATAAAAAGAGGAGGTCTGTTCTGAAGCGAGGGCGAGCGAGCGGAGTGAGCATGTGGGTGTCTGACCAGTCCACAACGAGACAATTCGTCAGTCAGTTCGTCCTTTCCAGTGCTTGAGCAAGCGAGCGGTGGTGCGCGTGCGCGTGTGGGTGTGAGCAGCGCCGACGAGTGAGGCACGGGTCGGTCACCAACGAGTGAGGCACGGGTCAGTCACAACGAGTGAGGCGCGGTCAGTCACCAACGGACTGTGTGGGTCACTGGACGTCACCCAGTTTCGTGAAGTGAGAGCTGCCCATGTCGAAGCACCAGGTCTAAACCCGCGACAGACGATCTCGGTGCCCCCCAGACGTCGACTGGTGTTCCAAGGCTGTTGGCGAGTGGGTGCACGGCAAGGCTGGGTGCTGGCGACGGACAAGACACGCCACACACACATTTCAGGACATTTTCACTTCAACGACACAACTTCTCTCTGTGAGCGAGACGACTCTTCTCCCCCCCCCCCCCGCCCCCCCGAATGATCTGTTGGGTACCCTTGTCCGTGTTTAGTTGTAAGTAGTCAACCCCGATAAGATCTGCCGTCTCTCTCTTTCCTGTCATTTCATTGATTTTGCCTGATTAACTATTCATTTCGATTGCTTTGGAATTTATTCACTTATTTACCTCAGGAAATAAAAACTTATTTTTATTTATTTATTTTCTTATTAAAAAAATCCTTTGTTGATTTCCACTGTCCATGTTTGTTCCTTCCTTCCATTGGTCTAGCATTGTCCGAACCGAGATGGACTGGGAGGTAATTACCACAGATTTGACCAAAATAGTCGGCACGCACCAGCGGTTAAAACCACTCGCCGCCCAATTAAAATCTCATCAAGATAAGATTGTGCTTTGCCGAGGCGCGCTCCCCGTTCAGGTAACCACGTGACCTCTAGTTAAACCGACATACTTAGACGGTGGACACTGGAACTCGTGGTTAACTGGGTGGCGTTCGTGGTTCTAAAACAACCCACCGTAACACAACGTTAATTGTGGGCGGTGGCCCCAGTGCCCGGCTCTTCCAAGGACAATCGGGGATTAATCCCCTGAAGTGACAATTGGTGTCTCGGTACCCGTGGCCATAACAATATTATAATTTGTTTATGGAGAAACTAGTGGAGACAAAACTGAGAGAGTGGTGGGTTAAATGAGATGCCAATTTGGTTTTGTACCAGGAACTATTGATGATATCTTGTTACATGACAGATCCAGGAGAAGTTTCTTGAAGGCAACAAAAAACTCTACCACACCTCTGTTGACCTCGAAAAGGTATATCACCGAGTACCAAGGGAGGTTGTTTATTGGTGCTTGAGGAAGAAAGGGTTATAGAAAAGCAAATGAAAGTCATCAAGGCAATGTACAATGAAGCAAAAATGAACGGAAAAACAGCTAGATTGACAGATGAGTTTGAAATCAAGGTAGGGGTCAGTCAGGGAACGGTAACTCAGCCCTTTGCTTTTCATCATCGTGATTGGACATGCTGAGCGAAGGAGACAAGAAAAGGCGGAGGTACTCTTATGCGGATGACTTAACACTGAGAGCAGAGTAAGTTGAAGAGTTGAGTAAAATGTGGCCGAGCTGGTGTAGACAATGGTCAGAAATTGTAGAAGAGTAAACACATATAAAAACAGAGGTGATGATAAGTTATAAGGAGAAAGCATAAGTGATTGTAAATCATGTATATAAACAATGAACAATATTAAACAGGTGGAGAGGTTAAAGTACTTGTAATTGATAGTTATGAGAAAGGGGGTTGTAGGCAGATGTAAGGGGCAGGCTGGAAGAGTGGTGAGATGTGGCATATTATGGGAGACAGAAGAATACCAATTAAGCGTCTTCGAGTTAGGATGTACAAAACGATGATCATACCAATGATGTTTGTATCGGTGCTGAGACTTGGGCATTGTGTTGAAAGGAATACGAGTCACTTGACAAAGCAGATATGAGGATGCTGCGATGGATTCAAAGAGCAGCACATAATGGATGATCACAAAAAAGGTCCCCATTCAATTCAATAAACCGTTTTATTTTTATTAAAAATGACACGTTCTTCACTTAACTGATGGCATGATCACGATGATCATTTCAGATAGGTATGTTTAATGGCATTGATTTGATTGAGGTTCGAGCACATGCTTTCGAATGTTGGCCTCGACACTGAAGGCCACTTGATTCGACTGGCAAAGTTGTTTATTATTCTGGCACATTCACCGCGCAATTGAAAAGGATTTTTTTTTTCTTTCAGTTATTGCTGTTTTGAGATCATCTATGCATTGTGATCTTCCCTCGGTAGACATTATCCTGCAGTATCTCACCATAAACTCAGTTTTAGTCTTCTTGAAAGATTTCATTCCAAGGAGATGTTGACTAAAAAGATTTTCTTTTGTTTTCCACTGACATGTTGAAAAAATGGGGCTATCTTGACTAAATCTAAATCTGCTGACCAGATAGCGATCCATTTTGGTCACCTGCAAAAAGTAGGAGGATATCCTTGTATGAGAAGGCAGAAGTGATGGTAATTAATGATATAAACAATAACAATTGAAAACAGGTGGAGAGGTTCAGTACTTAGGATCAGACAGTTGATGAGAAAGGGGGATTGAGGCAGTATTTGCACGACGGCAAAATGTAACCTACCTGAATCACCGAAGCATAGAGGAGAACCTCATTCAGCTGTTACAGCTGTACCACCCAAGAACAGCATGAGGAAGTTAGTTGGAGGTAACGCTGGTAACGGTGTTTTTGTGGTCACCCAGTAGGATAAGGTACGAAGAGATAAGAAAGTTTGGAGTGAGAGTATTGTAGAGAAGGTTTGTGAGGCAAGATTAAGGTAGTATGGACATGTTATGCGGAGTAATAAAGGAAGTGCAGCGAAACATGGCATTAAATAGAAAGGTTGAAGAAAAGAGGGGAAGGGGCAGACTGAGCCTGAGCTGGCTCGACAAAATGAAAGGTGAGATGGAAAAGAAAGCATTAAGATCAGAGGATGCACAGAACTGAGCATTTTGGAGAAAGGAATATCTGAAGCAGCTGACTCCACATTCATGTGGGATTCAACAGTCCGAAAAAATAGATGATGAGGACAATGATGATCCATTGTTGGGAGAGCAGAAGCAGCATGTCCAGAGTACAATGACGGGCCAAGTAATAATCTGAGATCTAGGCGATGGGCCCAATGCCTAAAATTCAGACTGTCCAACCACTGAGCTGTAGCTGGGTGGGACGGTGAGCATTTTAGCATGAGTCTGGCCATAACAGGTGGGGTACTCAGTCCACCTAATGCCTCCGAAAGTCAAAAGTTTTAGGTGCTCTCTCATGCATTCTCACTGGATTTTTTGGTACTATTTTACAACACTGTTCAGTCAATAATTGCTCTGAAATGTGACTATTTAAGTGATAAATTAAAATCATGTTGTAAGACAGCTCAGCCCACATTTGCACTGGAACTGACACCAATCTTCTGGAGGTGGGGAAGATGGTCCTGGATCCACCTATGATTGTCATACCCTGCCCTGACGTACCCAAACACGCTGAACACATTAAACTTTGTTTGTTGTCATTGTTGTGTTATTGATGTCATCAGCACTTCTCAAATATTGTTTTCCTTTCTTGCCATGTAACTGAAATTAGTGTGAACAGCATGTGACAGCAGCTGGAACAGCTCGCAATATATGATAACTTGGTATAAAAAAATGCTTAGAACACTAATGAAATTGTAATAGTACAAACGAGATGATATTTTATGTATTATGTCATGTAAATTTGCAAATGTGGACAATGCAATGTTATCAACTCAACTAAATGAGGCATCAGCATGAATCGGATCAGCATCGGCATTCAAATCAGCAACTGGATTGCCTTCACTGGTGGCTGATGCTTGCACTGCAGCTGGCTGGCCAAAGCTACCATGATCAGCATTGTATTTGCAAACATCTGATTTGTTCAAACTTAAGAAGCTCTGCTGCAGGTTTTTGAGTGAAGCAGGCGTCGTCAATGTTTATCTAACATCAGCAGAAATGCAACCATGCTCCCTCATCGGTGGCTTCTGTCCTCTAAGTCAATTTTACTCCATCAAAAAGCCAAAGTATAAAGTCAAAAAAGCAGTTGCTCACTGTCAGCATTACTTACAGGGAGAACAGTAGCGCACGAACCAGAATCAGCAAAGTGGAGTGCAATCGGTGAGGGAACCGATTCTCTTCTACCCCATGCAGCTTTTCCCAGAAAGGGTTCAACACTGATAGAAAAAAAAAAGAGATATTTCGCTGCATCTCACTACTTTTGTCATTTCACACATATAAAAGCAGGACATTCCAGTGGTCGGTCAGGAAGTGGGACGCGTGATGTTAAATTGGGAGAAACAAGGCTGAGTCAGCAATGCCACCCGACAGTCACTTCGGAAAAAAAAACATGAGAAAAGCCAACTATAAAGCGAGGTATCTTCAAACAGTCTCATCAGAATCCAGATGTACCACCACCACCACCTGATGATCATGGATGGATCCTAGATGATGGAAACTTGGCAATCAGTGGATGGACCTCCCATCAGCATGAAGGAGTGTGCTTGATTTGATGCACTGTGGATGCAAAAAGTCTGACTGCACCACAATCATTATGCATGCCTCCAGATGGGTCTACCTTGCATTAAATGCACTACGCAAATAGAACTGCTCCAGTTGTTTTAAACAGAAGATTAAACAGATGATATGGAATCGACAGAAAATGGAGAGGAACTGAAACGATCATGTCTAAGGACCCCTTCCCCAACAGATGGTCCTTTTCATCCCAAAGTCATGTTTTATGGTCGTTGTTGTTGTTTTTTTCATGTTTGTGTCATCTACCACCACTGATATCAACTCAGATTGGGAATTTTTCCACAAACCTGTTGGGGAGAGTTGAAGGCACAGATTCCATCCCATCTCATCTTCAGTTATGTTCGTGTCGACCTCAAGGCACTGCAGCTAGTGCACCGGTAACCCAGAGGGCATCACAACGGAAAATAATAAAGACACTGATGCATCCTTGGTGTTGTTGTAAGGGTGAAACCAACAAAATGACAGAAGACAGAATGGTAAAGTTATAACAAAATTAAATAATCCCTAAATGTCTACCGTACGCACATATATACAGTAATCAAATGCAGTAAAAGATAATAATTCACCGAAGAATCCAAATGAAATAAGTACGAACGTTACATACGAATTCCACGATGCACTACGTTAACTTATGAATCTCACGTGGAAGCTCAGATTAATCAGCAGTTCGCAAATTAAACCAAGCGAGTCATAGATGGGTGAAGTCAGCAAAAACATCAACGGTCTTGTCGCAGTCCAGAGGGTGTGCACAAATAGTGAAGCCGACGTGGAAGTCACGTTTCAAGAAATCCTCAGAAGTGGAATTCTGAGTCCCCAAAGCATAGAAGAAAACCCGATTCAGCTGTTACAGCTGTACCACAGATCATGAAGGAGGGGAGCTCCAAGCTGAAAAGGACGATTGGTTGGAAAGACAGGAGGGCTTGAGGAACGATAAGCTCTGAAATAAGCATTGGTCACCACACCGATCTCCTTCTCAAAGATGAGTAATCAATCCAAAATGCCACCACAGCAGTGACACAAGGAGCATCGATGATATCATCACTAGCGATGACAGAAGTGCAAAGTCCAACAGGTGCAAAATCCACCGAATAGTCGAGCGATTCAGCAGAGAAGAATCCTCAAAGGGTAGACAATAAGAAGATAAAGCTGAATCTCCTCCACGGACCAGCACACAGCGGTTATAAGTTGAGCCATCGTGGCAAAGGAATCGATGAGATATTAAACCCTTACAGGTTCGCATACAGAAGACCCCGATCTCTCCTTCACTGTGGAAGTCAGATTTAAAGGGAGGGCCACTGGAAACAAAGCGTGGCCCACTGAAGCGAAGTCCCCAAAAGGAACACGGCCTAATGCCTTCTGCTTCCAACCACTATCCATTTTTTCTGGTTCGGTCTCCCAAAAATGTGGTTTTTTTTTGCTGGTCATGTTGTTGTTCCTTTGTTGTAACTCCCTTTATTGGAGTCCAGAAACTTAACAACAAATGTAATCTTTCCCAATCACAATTAAATCCTGGAAAAAGAAGAGACTGGTCAGGTCAGGTCAGGGTGAGGAATGGGAAGCATGCGCCACAGAGCAGCGCGTCGCTCGTCCACTTTCCGCCGATACTCCAGGTCTCCATCTGACCAGTCCCCCAGCAGATGCCTGACGCCATCCCCATCTCTTGAGATGCCAATCAACCTGCTGCAAACCACGAGGCACGTGGTCGGCCCATTTGCCTCCTCCACTCACGGACATCCTCGCTGAGAAATCTGGTGAGCAGGATCAGCGTCAGGAAAACGAGCCACTATGTCATACACAGCCACAGCTGACACTCACGGACTATGCAGGTAACAAATCTCATTTGAGTCTTTCTCAGCAACCGCTTGTTGACACCAAATCCGACCAGCGATAGCCAAGATTCTCCGAAGAGACCTGGTAACCAAAGGAATTAAGTCTCTATCTCAGATCCTTGGTAAGAGTCCAAGTCTCACATCCATAGAGCAAGACTGGAAGCACCAAGGACCTGAAGACTCAGACTTTCGTCCTTCCACACAGGTACCGCGCGCCACACCCATGATCCAGTGAATCCCTGACTCCCGGGCCCGACCCAGACGTCTATTGACCTTTGACTACAGCCAGCAGAGACATGAATTCACTGCCAAGGTAAGCGAATCTCTCCACGACCTCAACATCCTCACCATAAACAGGCACAGACAGGACAGCGGCATCAAGATGTCATTGAAAGCCTGATCTTAGTTTTGACCCAGGAAACCCGTAATCCCAGCAGTCCGACTCCTCATTTAGCACCTCAAGGGCCCCCAAAGGGATATCTAAAGTCCTCCGCAAAGATGACTGCATCATCTGCGAAATCAAGGTCAGAGATCTGACATTCCCAAACGATGCACCGCAGCTTGATCTCTCCGACATCTTCCCGAGAATCCAGTCATACAAGTGCTGAAAAGTGTGGGGGGCAGTACACACCCCTGACGAACTCTAGTAACAACTGGAATAAGTCAGAGAATGGTACCACCACATCTCACAGCAAGCTCTACAATCTCAGTACCAGAGCAGAGTTCAGACATCAGATCGATCAGTTGTGGTGGCACCCCACGAAGACCAAGAATCCTCCAGAGGGCATCCCGATTCACTGAATCAAACGCTTAACAGAAATCACATAAGCTGCAAGCAGCCACTGCGAAACTTTTCATCTGCGATTGGTGAGGACCCGACGAGCAAGGATACGGTCAATCTTGACCTCTTGGTGTAAAGCCCTGATTGCTCTGGCGCTGGTGCTCAAACAGATGGTGGCGAACCCTTCAGAATTATCCGGGCAAAGACCTTGCCCGGCACTGAGAGCAGCGTCACCACTCGTAGTTTTGCAGTCTTGGTGATCACCCTTCCCTTTCCAGAGAGGGACAAAAGACCCCTCTTCCAGTCAGGTTATGATTATGCCTGTGGCCAGGCAGAGCACAGAACTGTATGCAACGACACGAGTGCAGCACTTCCACCAGCCTTGAGAGTTCAGCATGGATGCCACAGATCACTGGAGCTTTACCCCATTTCAACCAAGTTACCGCAACCTGTGTTTCCACAAGCGAAGGTGGACCAACAGTTGATTGGAGGGTCAGCAACAGTTATTGTAACACCCCTGATGTCCAACTCGACAGCTGGTGGATCAGCCTGATACAACCGCTCAAGTAACTGTCCCAGCGGGCCTTCACTTCGGACTCTCTGTCAAGAGCCTACCACCTTCTGCTCTAACTGCAGTACACCGAGGCATGGGCTTGGATGAACGCAATGTGCGAATTCCCCTGTAAGGCGGATGAGAACCACTTGACCATAGTGATGCTCTGCCCCCTCATAGATTCCTCACACATGGGCCTCCTTGTCCACCCTAGCGCATGTACAGTTTACGCTCAGCTTCCTGATCAGCTTAGCTCTGCCATTCAGCCTGGCCTGCGACTCTGGTCAATGGTATCCAGTGTCCCTTGAGAGACAAAATTCTTTTTGCCCTCCGGTGAGTTCCAAGACATCCACCGGCAACATCAAGGACGGTGGTCTGAAGGCACTCCACAACTCTGCAGGACCTCCAAAAGCACCCAGACCCCCCAAATCTCCACATTCAGCTTGTTCGCAAAACCCTCAGCCTACACTCTCATCCTTGAGCTTGCCCACCAGCTAGGCTGGATGGTACATTCTCGCTGGATTAAGGTGGCAGCTTCAAGGGACACTGGATACCATTGACCAGAGTCGCAGGGCCAGGCTGAATGGCAGAGCTGAGCTGATCAGGAAGCTGAGGCGTAAAACTGTACATGCGCTAAGGGTGGACAAGGAGGCCCATGTGTGAGGAATCTATGAGGGGGGCAGAGCATCACCTATGGTCAAGTGGTTCTCATCCTGCTTACAGGGGAATTCGCACATTGCGTTCATCCAAGCCCATGCCTCGGTGTACTGCAGTTAGAGCAGAAGGTGGTAGGCTCTTGACAGAGGAGTCCGAAGTGAAGGCCCGCTGGGACAGTTACTTTGAGCGGTTGTATCAGGCTATCCACCAGCTGTCGAGTTGGACATCAGGGGTGTTACAATAACTGTTGCTGACCTCCAATCAACTGTGGTCCACCTTCGCTTGTGGAAACACAGGTTGCGGTGAACTGGTTGAATATGGGGTAAAGCTCCAGTGATCTGTGGCATCCATGCTGAACTCTCTCAAGGCTGGTGGAAGTGCTGCACTCGTGTCGTTGCATACAGTTCTGTGCTCTGCCTGGAACAAGGCATAATCATAACTGACTGGAAGAGGGGTCTTTTGTCCCTCTCTGAAAGGGAAGGTGATCACCAAGACTGCAACACTATCGAGTAGGTGACGCTGCTCTCAGTGCGGCAAGGTCTTTGCCGGATAATTCTGATAGGTTCGCCACCATCTGTTTGAGCCCAGCGTCCAGAGCAATCAGCTTTACACCAAGAGAGTCAACGATTGACCGTATCCTTGCTGCTTCGGGTCCTCACCAATCGCAGATGAAAAGTTCGCAGTGGCTGCTTGCAGCTTATGTGATTATCTGTTAAGCGTTTTGATTCAGTGAATCGGGATGCCCTCTGGAGGATTCTTGGTCTTCGTGGGGTGCCACCACAACTGATCGATCTGATGTCTGAACTCTTGCTCTGGTACTTGAGATGTGTGTAGATGTGGGACCATCTCTGACTTATTTCCAGTTGTTACTAGAGTTCGTCAGGGGTGTGTACTCGGCCCCCACACTTTTCAGCACTTGTATGGATCTGGATTCTCGGGAGGATGTCGGAGAGATCAAGCTGCGGTGCATCGTTTGGGAATGTCAAGATCTCTGACCTTGATTTCGCAGATGATGCAGTCATCTTTGCGGACTTTAGATATCCCTTTGGGGGCCTTGAGGTGCTGAATGAGGAGTCGGAGCTGCTGGGATTACGGGTTTCCTGGGTCAAAACTAAGATCAAGGCTTTCAATGACATCTTTGATGCCGCTGTCCTGTCTGTGCCTGTTTATGGTGAGGATGTTGAGGTCGTGGAGAGATTCGCTTACCTTGGCAGTGATATTCATGTCTCTGCTGGCTGTGGTCAAAGGTCAATAGACGTCTGGGTCGGGCCCGGGAGTCATGGATTCACTGGATCATGGGGTGTGGCGCTGCCGGTACCTGTGTGAAGGACGAAAGTCTGAGTCTTCAGGTCCTTGGTGCTTCCAGTCTTGCTCTATGGATGTGAGACTTGGACTCTACCAAGGATCTGAGATAGAGACTTAATTCCTTTGGTTACCAGGTCTCTTCGGAGAATCCTTGGCTATCGCTGGTCGGATTGGTGTCCAACAAGCGGTTGCTGAGAAAGACTCAAATGAGATTTGTTACCTGCATAGTCCGTGAGTGTCAGCTGTGGCTGTATGGACAAGTGGCTCGTTTTCCTGACGCTGATCCTGCTCACCAGATTTCTCAGCGAGGATGTCCGTGAGTGGAGGAGGCAAATGGGCCGACCACGTGCCTCGTGGTTGCAGCAGGTGATTGGCATCTCAAGGAGATGGGGATGGGTCAGGCATCTGCTAGGGGGATGGTCAGATGGAGACCTGGAGTATCGGCGGAAAGTGACGTAGCGACGCGCTGCTCTGGCGCATGCTTCCCATTCCTCACCTGACCTGACCTGACCAGTCTCTTCTTTTTCCAGGATTTAATGTGATTGGGAAAGATTACATTTGTTGTTAAGTTTCTGGACTCCAGTAAAGGGAGTTACAACAAAGGAACAACAACATGACCAGCAAAAAAACACACATTTTTGGGAGACCGAACCAGAAAAAATGGATAGTGGTTGGAAGCAAGAAGGCATTAGGCCGTGTTCCTTTTGGGGACTTCGCTTCAGTGGCCACGCTTTGTTTCCAGTGGTCCATCCCATTAAATCTGACTTCCACAGTGAAGGAGAGATCGGGGTCTTCTGTATGCGAACCTGTAAGGTTTAAATATCTCATCGATTCCTTTGCCACGATGGCTCAACTTTAACCCGCTGTGTGCTGGTCCGTGGAGGAGATCAGCTTATCTTCTTATTGCTACCCTTTGAGGTTTTCTTCTCTGCTGAACTCGCTCGACTATTCGGTGGATTTTGCACCTGTTGACTTTGCACTTCTGTCATCGCAGTGATGATATCATCGATGCTCCTTGTGTCACTGCTGTGGTGCATTTTGATGATTTACTCACCATTTTGAGAAGGAGATCGGTGTGGTGACCAATGCTTACTTTCAGAGCTTATCGTTCCTCAAGCCCTCCTGTCTTTCAACCAAATCGTCCTTTTCAGCTTGGAGCTCCCCTCCTTCATGATCTGTGGTACAGCTGTAACAGCTGAATCGGGTTTCTTCTATGCTTTGGTGATCTCAGAATTCACTTCTGAGGATTTCTTGAACGTGACTGCCACGTCGGCTTCACTATTTGTGCACACCCTCTGGACTGCGACAAAGACCTGTGGAGTTTTTTGCTGACCTTTCACCCATCTATGACTCGCTTGGTTTAATTTGCGAACTGCTTGATTAATCTGAGCTTCCACGTGAGATTCAATAAGTTAACGTAGTGCATCGTTGGAATTCCCTGTATGTAACGTCGTACTTATTTCATTTGGATTCTTCGGTGAATTATTATCTTTTTACTGCATTTGATTACTGTATTATTGTGCGTACGGTAGACATTAGGGATTATTTAATATTGTTATAACATTACCATTCTGTCTTCTGTCATTTGTTGGTTTCACCCTTACAACAACACCAAGGATGCATCAGTGTCTTTATTTATTTTCCGTTGTGATGCCCTCTGGGTTACCGGTGCACTAGCTGCAGTGCCTTGAGGTCGACACGTAACATAACTGAAGATGAGATGGGATGGATCTGTGCCTTCAACTCTCCCAACAGGTTTGTGGAAAAATTCCCAATCTGAGTTGATATCAGTGGTGGTAGATGACACAAACATGAAAAAAACAACAACAACGACCATAAAACATGACTTTGGGATGAAAAGGACCATTCTGTGGGGAAGGGGTCCTTAGACATGATCGTTTCAGTTCCTCTCCATTTTCTGTCCGATTCCATATCATCTGTTAATCTTCTGTTTAAAACAACTGGAGCAGTTCTATTGTGGCCATTTTAATGCAAGGTAGACCCATCTGGAGGCATGCATAATGATTGTGGGTGCAGTCAGACTTTTTGCATCCACAGTGCATCAAATCAAGCACACTCCTTCATGCTGATGGAGTCCATCCACTGATTGCCAAGTTTCCATCATCTAGGATCCATCCATGATCATCAGGTGGTGGTGGTGGTACATCTGGATTCTGATGAGACTGTTTGAAGATACTCTGCTTTATAGTTGGCTCTTCTCATGTTTTTTTTCCGGAAGTGACTGTCGGGTGGCATTGCTGACTCAGCCTTGTTTCTCCCCAATTTAACATCACGCGTCCCACTTCCTGACCGACCACTGGAATGTCCTGCTTTTTTGTGTGAAATGACAAAAGTAGTGAGATGCAGCGAAATATCTTCTTTTTTTTTCTATCAGTGTTGAAACCCTTCTGGGAAAAGCTGCATGGGGTAAGAGAATCGGTTCCTCCCATGCACTCCACTTTGCTGATTCTGGTTCGTGCGCTACTGTCTCTCCCTGTAAGTAATGCTGACAGTGAGCACTGCTTTTTGACTTATACTTTTGCTTTTTGATGGTAAGTAATTGACTTAGAGGACAGAAGCCACCGAGAGAGGAGCATGGTTGCATTCCTGCTGATGTTAAGATAAACATTGAGCGACGCCTGCTTCACTCAAAAACCTGCAGCAGAGCTTCTTAAGTTTGAACAAATCAGATGTTTGCAATACAATGCTGATCATGGTAGCTTTGGCCAGCCAGCTGCAGTGCAAGCATCAGCCACCAGTGAAGGCAATCCAGTTGCTGATTTGAATGCCGATGCTGATCCGATTCATGCTGATGCCTCATTTAGTTGATGTGATATAACATTGCATTGTCCACATTTGCAAATTTACATGACATTAATACATAAAATATCATCTCGTTTGTACTATTACAATTTCATTATGTGTCTAAGCATTTTTATACCAAGTTATCATATTTGCGAGCTGTTCCAGCTGCTGTCACATGCTGTTCACACTAATTTCAGTTAACATGGCAAAAAGAAAGAAAACAAATATTTGAGAAGTGCTGATGACATCAATAAACAACAACAATGACAACAAACAAAGTTTAATTGTTCAGCGTGTTTGGGTACGTCAGGCAGGGTATGACAATCATAGGTGGATCCAGACCATCTTCCACCACCTCCAGAAGATTGGTGTCAGTTCCCAGTGCAAATGTGGCTGAGCTGTCTTACAACATGATTTTAATTTATACACTTAAATAGTCACATTTCAGAGCAATTATTGACTGAAACAGTGTTGTAAAATAGTACCAAAAAATCCAGTGAGAATGCATGAGAGAGCACCTAAAACCTTTGGACTTTCGGAGGCATTAGGTGGACTGAGTACCCCACCTGTTATGGCCAGACTCATGCTAAAATGTCTCACCGTCCCACCACAGCTACAGCTCAGTGGTTGGACAGTCTGTAATTTTAGGCATTGGGCCCATCGCCTAGATCTCAGATTATTACTTGGCCCGTCATTGTACTCTGGACATGCTGCTTCTGCTCTCCCAACAATGGATCATCATTGTCCTCATCATCTATTTTTTCGACTGTTGAATCCCACATGATGTGGAGTCAGCTGCTTCAGATATTCCTTCTCCAAAATGCTCAGTTCTGTGCATCCTCTGATCTTAATGCTTTCTTTTCCATCTCACCTTTCATTTTGTCGAGCCAGCTCAGGCTCAGTCTGCCCCTTCCCCTCTTTTCTTCAACCTTTCTATTTAATGCCATGTTCGCTGCACTTCTTTATTACTCCGCATAACATGTCCATACTACCTTAATCTTGCCTCACAAACCTTCTCTACAATACTTCTCACTCCAAACTTTCTTATCTCTTCGTACCTTATCCTACTGGGTGACCACAAAAACACCGTTACCAGCGTTACCTCCAACTAACTTCCTCATGCTGTTCTTGGTGTACAGCTGAACAGCTGAATGGGTTCTCCTCTATGCTTCGGTGATTCAGGTAGGTTACATTTGCCGTCGTGCAAATACTGCCTCAATCCCCCTTTCTCATCAACTGTCGATCCTAAGTACTGAACCTCTCACCTGTTCAATTGTTATTGTTTATATCATTAATTACCATCACTTCTGCCTCTCCATACAAGGATATCCTCCTACTTTTTGCAGGTGCACAAAATGGATTTCGTATCTGGTCAGCAGATTTAGATTTAGTCAAGATAGCCCCATTTTTTCAACATGTCGGAAAACAAAAGAAAAATCTTTCAGTCAACATCTACCTTGGAATGAAATCTTTCAAGAAGACTAAAACTGAGTTTATGGTGAGATACTGCAGGATAATGTCTACCGAGGGAAGTCACAATGCATAGATGATCTCAAAACAGCAATAACTGAAAGAAAAAAAAAATCCTTTCAATTGCCGGCTGAATGTGCCAGAATAATAAACAACTTTGCCAGTCAATCCAAGTGTGCCTTCAGTGTCGAGGCCAACATTGAAAGCATGTGCTCGAACCTCAATCAAATCAATGCCATTAAACATACCTATCTGAAATGATCATCGTGATCATCATCACGTTGAAGTGAAGAACGTGTCATTTTTAATAAAAATATAAACGGTTTATTGAATTGAATGGGGACCTTTTTTGTGATCATCCTATGTGCTGCCTCTTGAATCCATCGCAGCATCCTCATATCTGCTTTGTCAAGTGACTCGTATTCCTTCTACACAATGCCCAAGTCTCAGCACCGATACAAACATCATTTGGTATGATCATCGTTTTGTACATCCTAACTCGAAGAGCTTAATTGGTATTCTTCTGTCTCCCATAATTGCCACATCTCACCACTCTTCCAGCCTGCCCCTTACATCTGCTCACAACCCCCTTTCTCATCACTATCAATACCAAGTACTTTAACCTCTCCACCTGTTAAATTGTTCATTGTTTATATCATGATTTACAATCACTTATGGCTCTCCTCTATAACTTATCATCACCTCTGTTTTTATATGTGTTTACTCTTCTACAATTTCTGACATTGTCTACACCAGCTCGGCCACATTTTACTCAACTCTTCAACTTACTCTGCTCTCAGTGTTAAGTCATCCGCATAAGAGTACCTCCGCTCTTTTCGTCTCTTCGCTCAGCATGTCCATCACGATGATGAAAAGCAAAGGGCTGAGTACCGTTCCCTGACTGACCCCTACCTTGATTTCAAACTCATCTGTCAATCTAGCTGTTTTTCGTTCATTTTTGCTTCCTTGTACATTGCCTTGATGACTTTCATTTGCTTTTCTCAACCCTTTCTTCCTCAGCACCAATAAACAACCTCCCTTGGTACTCGGTGATATACCTTTTCGAGGTCAACAGAGGTGTGGTAGAGTTTTTTGTTGCCTTCAAGAAACTTCTCCTGGATCTGTCATGTAACAAGATATCATCAATAGTTCCTGGTACAAAACCAAATTGCACTCTCATTTTAAACCCACCACTTCTCAGTTTTGTCTCCACTAGTTTCTCCATAACAAAATTATAATATTGTTATGGCCACGGGTACCGAGACCAATTTGTCACTCAGGGGATTAATCCCCGATTGTCCTTGGAAGAGCCGGACCTGGGGCCACCGCCCACAATTAACGTTGTGGTACGGTGGGTTGTTTTAGAACCACGAACGCCACCCAGTTAACCACGAGTTCCAGTGTCCACCGTCTAAGTATGTCGTTTAACTAGAGGTCACGTGGTTACCTGAACGGGGAGCGCGCCCTCGGCAAAGACAATCTTATCTTGATGAGATTTTAATTAGGGCGGCGAGTGTTTTACCGCTGGTGCGTGCCGACTATTTTGGTCAAATCTGTGGTAATTACCTCCCAGTCCATCTCGGTTCGGACAATGCTAGACCAATGGAAGGAAAGGACAAACATGGACAGGTGGAAATCAACAAAGGATTTTTTAATAAGAAAATAAATAAATAAAAATAAGTTTTTATTTCCTGAGGTAAATAAGTGAATAAATTCCAAAGCAATCGAAATGAATAGTTAATCAGGCAAAATCAATCGAAATGACAGGAAAGAGAGAGAGCGCAGTCTTATCGGGGTTGACTACTTACAACTAAACACGGACAAGGGTACCCAACAGATCATTCGGGGGGGCGGGGGGGGGGGGGGGAGAGTCGTCTCGCTCACCAGAGAGAAGTTGTCAGTGAAGTGAAAATGTCCTGAAATGTGTGTGTGCGTGTCTTGTCCGTCGCCAGCACCCAGCCTTGCCGTGCACCCACTCGCCAACAGCCTTGAACACCAGTCGACGTCTGGGGGGCACCGAGATCGTGCTGTCGCGGGTTAGACCTGGTGCTTCGACATGGGCAGCTCTCATCTTCACGAAACTGGTGACCGTCCAGTGACCCACACAAGTCCGTTGGTGACTGACCCGCGCCTCACTCGTTGTGACTGACCCGTGCCTCACTCGTTGGTGACCGACCCGTGCCTCACTCGTCGGCGCTGCTCACACCCACACGCGCACGCGCACCACCACGCTCGCTTGCTCAAGCACTGGAAAGGACGAACTGACTGACGAATTGTCTCGTTGTTGGCACTGGTCAGACACCCACATGCTCACCTCGCTCGCTCGCACCCTCGCTTCAGAACAGACCTCCTCTTTTTATATCGTGCGGACCGTCTCAGCGGCACAGAGTCCCCTAAGCTCCACCCGCCCCACTTGCGCACCGTTACCATGACAACCATGCTCTCGGAAAAGGGCGGGTCTTGGCATCCGTGAAAGAAATGTGTGTAAACGTTGCTGAAGAAAAAAAAGGCGGGCATCGGCGCTCGCGAAAGAAATGTGCATAAATGTGTCTGTCATAAAGAAAAAGCTTCCCATAAGAGAGGGGATCTATTTTTTACCCTTCTCAATGCACCACATTAAAATCCCACTAAACATGGGGATGGGGCTAACATGGACATGCATTAAAGGAAATAACTGTCTGAGACCTGGATGTGTGGATGCATTCATCAGACCGGATTCTGAAATCCGTAACAATATTCTCCACCAGTCAATGTCTGAAGCTCTATCTGTCCAGGCAGAGCTTGGCTTACTGGCCTGATTCCACCCAATTGTAACCTGGAAAAACTCAAATCATACATCTGCCATTTTGGTCCTGTGGTGTGCGAAGACATCGACAGAAGTGTCATTTTAAAATATTCCCAATCGCCATGCCTCCTATAAGTTTTCCGTTCAGTGTAAAACAACCAAGTCAACTGTTAAAGAATCATCAAATATTGAAATGTTGGAGGCGACAGGCCTTGAGAAGATGACGCCACTTATAGGGAATTAATTACAACCCATGCAGAGGAAATGAGGTAATGAATGTTATTTTTGGAAGCGATTGAAGCAGCAGTCTATTGCCTATACACTGCCAAAAGAAATGTTCTGACTCAAGAGAACTTCCAAGTTTATGTATGGTACATTTGAAAACTCAACAACACGTCGTCTATCACAAAAGTAAGGTATGTTTTTGATTACAACCCATGCAGAGGAAAGAAAATAATCATAATTAATATTGAAGTCTTTAATTAAAAAAAAACTCCAACCCATTCTTTTGGTAGCCTTTTTATGTACTGTATATAATGGTGAAAAATTGGAAGGTTATTGTACGTAATTTTTGGTTTTTCGCCTGAGCTTTCAAGGCTGAATAAATGTTCAATACAGAAAGGTGTATTGCCGAAACATCACCCACAAGACTTTTCCCAGGGACTTTTCTATTTGAGCTGTTTATTTGACAGTCATCACGATAATTTGCATTCCAGACATAATCACAATTAAAAAGTTGCAACTGTTAATCAAGACAATGTTAAAACAAAGAAATAACGGTTCAAAAGTACATAGTCGAAAATGACAGTTTATACCGATTAGGTACTCTGGCCAATCAACAACCGCAGGGCAACTACAATTCACATTTCAGATATCTCGAATTATAAACAAACTGATTTCATGTGTGTATGGACATGTATTCACATATTATGTGAAGTAAATAACTTGTTTACATTACATAATTTATGGATATGCCAAATGCCAGAACCCATTTTTGGAAAACTCAACATGCTGCAATCTAATCAAGATATCCAAATGTCATACATGTCTACGTCTGTGGATTTCCCCCGGGTTGCTGGCCTACAAGAACATAATAATATGTTCTAACACAATTTAATTCCTCGATTGTTGCGCACTCTAAAAGATAGGCCTTTTGCTTATAGATAGGCACTTGATGTTAGCTGTTTTTTGTATACAGAGTTGAGGCTCGTGGAGAGCTAGAACACAGGAGGAATCAGGACATAACAGAATGAAAAGATAAAAAAAGAACAGTAGAAAGACTGCTATCCCAGTTTTTGGGCATTCTCTCTTCTTCGCACACTTTCTGTAATAGCAAACTACCCATTCCTCACTGTCTTTCCTAAGCTTTTATCATATCAATGGTAGTTCCAGAGCTCCCTCGGCTTTCCCTCTTTTTTATTGATTGATTGCCTTCCTAAACTTCATCCATTGTGATTTGTTGGTTCCTGTCCTGTGTTGACTCTACATCCATTAATTATGTGCTATTTGTTTTCAACATACTTCTTCCATCTGTCTTTTATCTTTTATCTGCATCTGGCAGTGAGTTTGGTTTTTGACTGAGTTTCTTCCCTGGCCTGGAACAGGTGCTACCTCCCCGGAGCCAGGCAGACCAGCAATGGACGCAAGCCCTCAATCTTAGACATGAGATCATGGCCATCTCTTGAACAGATTTGGAGCATTTATGCAGTCTGGCACCCAGCCTGATCTCCAAATTCTCTGCTTATGTGTATCCAAGCGACCTTCTCTCGTGGCTTACTGACTTCACCACTCCCCGTCGTTAGCATGTAGCTCTTAATCAGATCCTCTGATCTCCTCTCCCTGTAAAGGTTGGAGTGCCCCAATACAGTATCTTGGGCCCAGATTTGTTCCTCATCTTCATCAATGATTTCTGATTCCCTGAAAAATCTTGCCCGTCTCTTCACTGATGATTTCACCCTTTGCCATATCATGCCTCATATCCTTCAGAAAGCAGCAGCAACCTCTTCCTCTTTATAGACTTTGATAGAATCAGAACCTGTCCAACACTTGGAATATATCTTTCAACCCAGACAAATCCCACACACTCACCCTGTCTCTCCGAAAGGACCATCTGGCAAACCTTCCATCTACTTCCTAAACAAACCACTTGAAGAGGTCAAGTCACTCAAACTTTGGGCCTCACCATCAGCCATTATTTTCTTGGGCAACCATAATTCCAATTTGGCCGACAAAGCCATCACTAAGCATCCTGCCATTGTGTAAGGTCTTTCCTTGACCAATCTGAACTTTTTACAACATACAGCTGGCCTTCATTTGCAGCTTAATGGAGTAACTGCTCTCGACTTTGGGCTGGCACCCCTGCCTTCTTCTTTTTCGTCCGTATGCTGTTCAAGGCTGTGGGTAGCATCATTTTCTGAGGGTGTGGCTGTGCTGCTGATACAATGCCCTCTGCTCATTGGGCAGGAATTTTGGAGTTTGGCCATGGTGCCCGCGATAGCTCGCCTACTCTTCACGAAGGACACCATGGGATATTTGATGCCGTTAACGTCCATCCAAGGGATAGCACACACATTGATGAATCACCCTGCCTGTGAAACACCGTGATGACACGTTTATACCTGGGTCAGGATTCAAACTCAGGCTAGACAGCTTCGAGACGAGTGTGCATACCTCTAGGCCGTATTGGTCAGCCCGCCCTGCCTGTAGCTTGCCCTTCTTGATGCCAGGAAAGCAACGCCCTTAAATAATTGGGATCTCCGCAACGAAGCAGAGTGTCTACGTGTGTTAGTTTGCATTGTAGACCATTAGTGCCTCTCGTGTATTCTACAGCTTCCTTTATGGTATTGCACCTCTTCCCTCTCTTGAGATTGTTCTTCCAAGTTTCTGCAGGGTGCGGCGCTGGTCTGCTAGTAACCACTCTTCTTGTTAAACTCCCACAGTCCAATCTCACTGCTCACCTCCACTCATTTGTTCTTTCTTTTCTCTCCCTGTGGAATCAAGTTCCCCAGGTCTTGTTCAAGTTTCCATTATTCCTCCAGGGCTTCAAGACAGCTGTTTCACTCCCTCAGTTTCCCTCCATCAGACCACACCCCATGTGTCTTCTCCTCCTCCCCTTGATCTCACTCTCACCTCTACTCTACTCTACTGATGGTGTTCCCCTCTTTCCATTTTGTTCTTGGTCTGCACAAGCCATCGATCATGTTTACAAAAGGAAACTAGCAAAGAGCAATCAAAGATGCAGACCCTCGCTAGAACTTGTTTTGTGTGGTGTTTTGTAATTTTGTGTGGCGTTTGTGTACTGGTATGTTATGTAATTAATAATAGACATAATTGAACTGCACTTTATAACTGCTGCATGAGAACCGGGTACGAAGACGTCCCGCTTTGATGGGCCACCTGACCCTGACCATTGAATTTTTCATTATGATTCAATTGAATTTAGAATGGATTAAAATAAATTCAATTCAAATCAAATGGAAGACCAAATAGGTACAGTCCTGCATTGGAGTCATCAGAAGAAAGCAAAAAGCAAAGCAAGCAAAAAGCACCGAACAAGCAAAAAGCACCGAACAGCAAAAAAGCAAAGATGAAAGCATTAGAGGAACCTGGATAGGATTCGCGTTTCAGCTGCTCCTCCTCTACCCTCAAACCCATCCAGGCACAAGCCAAGTGAGCTGTTTCAAAAAAAAAAACAACAAAGTAAAAAAGAACCCAGATCAAAAAATTAAATCATTCTGGCTGCCAGACCATGTGGCTGATCAAGTCGAAATTTAAAACATGTATTCTCATCAATACAGAGATCATAATTGGAATTCATTTCGATTAATTAAGCGGTTCTAGCGAAAACATGATTTAATATTTTCTTCAATCCAACTGCGCAAACATGTGACCCATCAATTATTCCTCAATAAAATTGTACAAACAAGGCTTGGTGGACATTTGTGTGAAGTTCCCCTTAATCTGTCTAGCCGTTCTGAGAAGAAGATATTTATAGGATGAAGAAAATCTAATATGGCTGCCAAACCATGTGAACTATGACATCATATGTGTGACCTTTTGTTCCTCATGGATAGGCGGTCATATGTGGAAAGTTTGTCCTCAATCTGTTCAGCCACTTCGGAGAAGAAGATGTTGGAAGAGTTTTTTTTAAAAAGGTCTTCAATCCAATATGGCTGCCGAATCACGTGACCAATTATGTCATCAAATTTTTTTTCTGTGGACCATTTTATCCTAGATGACCCTCAAAAATTTTCATACTATCAGATGTAGCGTTCACATATGCAATTGGGACGTCATAATGAAGGCACATATGACGTCATAAAAATCACACTTATTCCCATGAGGAGGATGTACTTGCCGTGTGCCAAGTTTCAATTTTCCATGGTGCAGTTTCAGAGATACAGAGGTCAAATTTTTTTCGTTTTTCCAACATGGCTGCCACAACACGTAACCTATGATGTCATAGACATCATATTGATGGATTTATTAATCTGGTATGGTGTGGCACAGCATGATGAGCCAAATGGCCTCCTCCTGCGCATAATTTCTGTGTAATAATTATCATTAAAAATTCTACATGAGTAGTCGCACCAATGGTGAAAATTTCGTCTCCCAACAAGCGGTTGCGGAGAAAAACCACGAAAGTTCTGTGCGGACAAACTAAAACAGACAGACAAACAGCCAGAAAGACAGACAGACAAAGCGGACCAAATTACATACCCTCTCCTTTGGCGAGGGTAATAAAAGTGCAACAAAACATCTCTAACTACGGACATGCTGCTGCTTCTCTCTCAGCAATGGTCGGAGGCTTCTCGATCTCAAAAATGAGGTCAGGTCTGTCTCCTTTATTTATCTCAGGCATTTGACAGTCTTGCATTTTTTCTCTGTTTGCCGCCCGGTACTCATGGCATACAACGTGCGTCACCATCTTTGCCATCTACCATCCCTATTAGTGATCTTTTCTTCATTCATTACTCCTATACTGACCCAACCTTTCACTTACCCTTACCTGACCAAACCTAAAACTTTTTTTCTATGACATCATTGCACTTTCAGGGCAACGCATAGATTCCTGAGCATTGTGGTGCAAATGCACATCAAGATAGATACACACAGACAAAAGAAAAGATAACAATGAAGAAATACAACAAGCACGCTGTGATTACTCATCCATCAACGACATGCAACACCTTCTATCAACTAAATAATTATATATACCTTCAATCTACGGATCAACATATCACGTCCAGAATATCTACCCCCATAGCTCATACCAAGCTTCATCATCATCACAGGAGGTATACCATGCTCCTGCATTACGTACCAGGCAAAGAGCCTGATAATTAAAGAACAAATCAAGAGATGCTTTGCTTTGGGCCAGAAAAGGCATATTCTACCTTGTGTGTCATTGCACCCCAAGCCTTGTCTCAAGTTGTCATGCACAGATGATTAGTCCACACGTTCTCTTGCTCTCAGAAGTTGCATTGAGAACCACAATAGCAAGCTGATTCAACAACAGGTATTCATCTGATCGAGGTTGGTATGGTATTGGTATTGGTAGTTACACTGCATCTCGCTACTCGATTAGGGGACTCGTTCGTCGCTCTCCACCACGAGCTCAAGAGTCCAAGGATGTCTAGTCCTTCATGTCTCTTCCATAGGCAGGAATACAACCCTTACAAGACACACACACACACACACCACCAATGCTGCATTGTACCAACCTCAGTATCGTCAATCCAGTCCACACAATTTGCTACTATACCTCCGAGTCTTGCCAATATTCTACCTCTAAATCCGATGCCATCCATGTCAGATCCTATCTACCTTATCTGTGCCCTTTGCAACTGCTCAATCCTCATAAGTTTCATCTTCCATGGTTGCTCAGTCGTAGTCATCTCCTCTGGTTACGAACGGACTGATTCGATTCACATTGACCATAAAACTGTTTCCAAACCTTAAAAATGTCTCCAAATGGTTTTGCAAATGCTGAAGCATTTTCTTACGTAAGCGATGAAATCAGCATCCTGCAGGTAAGGCGGGAAAACAAGATGCAGCATGAGTAACATTTTTGGACCAGAATGAGACATATTTTCTGGGCTTGTGGAACAGTTGTTCGATTGGTGACCGAGCATTGGCTTTGGAAAAAAAAAAAAACACGAAAGAGAAAATCAAAGTAGTTCTAATGTTTCTTTTTCTCATTCACCGCAGAGAACTTGATCATAACCTTTTTCTTTTTCCACAAAATAAGCTAATTTTACAACCTCGAGATAAAAGTGACACAGGTATAACAAACTCAGAATCAAACTGGAAAAAACAAACAAAACAGGATTCATGCAGTGACTTCAATACATGCGGTTTTTAGAAATCACCAAACAGTGATGTGATGATAGTGTGGGGAGGATTTGCTCATTCGAGAGCGTGCTAACCTCGTGAGTTCTTACTGTTATTACCTGCATGCGTAGCTGAGTGGGTTAAATCAATTGGTTCCACTTGTCTCTTGTCTGTCGTCGTCTACAGGCATAGTCTATGATTCAAGGAACAACTTGAGGAATTGGTATATTGTTTTTAACCTGTCGAATGTTAGAAACATGAATCGGACACAAATTGCGTTTTAGGCAAGTATTTTCGCTTTTGAATTGGCAAATGGTATGGAATGTCGTCCTGAGCAGATATACACAAGAGTAGTAAGGTAATTGTGTCTGGCAGTCAAACAAAATTGAAAAGTCATTCCAAACCATAGACCCCTATTAGAAAAGGACTGGAACCTCACATCTCGGGGTTTGTAACTTGAGTCCGGGCTAAAATAACTTCTAGAAGGGCTAGAGACACATCTCGGGTCCATATAGGGGTTTTGAGGGCGGCAGTTCAATATGTTCATTTTCCACACCACCTGAAAGGTCATCTGCAAGGTCAAAAGGTCATATTTCAAGGGTCAAGATTACGAATTTTGTTGTTTTTGCCGTTTTGGTCTAACTCATAGAGGAGGAG
>CM068952.1:54567867-54580614 GCA_035128595.1 Eptatretus atami
CAGAGCAATCAGGCTTTACACCAAAGAGGTCAACGATTGACCGTATCCTTGCTCTTCGGGTCCTCACCAATCGCAGATGAAAGTTTCGGCAGTGGCTGCTTGCAGCTTATGTTGATTTCTGTTAAGCGTTTGATTCAGTGAATCGGGATGCCCTCTGGAGGATTCTTGGTCTTCGTGGGGTGCCACCACAACTGAGAGGTCACAATTTATATAAATTTAATCCTACCACTCAGTTATGTTGCCTCGCATTCATTCACATAATTGTACCATAATTATCCAGCAATTTAAATTAGCAGTAAAAAAACATTTACTTATTGAACTGTTTGCGGGCCGCTAGTCCACCGCACCAAGCACTTCTCTACATAGGAAACTGACACAGTGTCGACTGTTGGGCACAAAAAACACCAGCTGAAACCTGCACCTGCGGTAACAGCAATTTGGAAGAAGGAGAACAGACATAAACAAACATAGCCGTTCCCACTTCACAAGTATTTTCCAAGCAATGGGCAATAACCGCACAAGAACCATGCATACACCCCATCCCAAGAACACAACTTGAGACATCATGTCGCCATTGGCAAGCTCCGTGGGCTATGAGCGGAATCGATCCTCATCAGATGGATCCAAGAACGGGCTCTGGATACCAGCGGTTGGTTCAGGTTAGGGAATATGAGGAGAATGATTGTCACGTGATCAGATTCCCTCCGTGGTCGCGACACGGAATTGTCATGCGGGTAATACTTAGAAGTCATCTTGTCAACATCCAAGGCTTGATCGATGTACATTCCATGACAGTGATTGGTAATCGATGATGTTTCGGTTGGATGGATTGATAATTGGGTCCTGCTGGTTTTCTTCGAGGATGCTTGAGCGACGTTGCTCCTGGTATACGGTACACTCCAAGGGTGCTGTGGATTTGGAAAGCGCGACAGAGTTGTGCAACGATGTTTACAATCAGAGTCTCCATTTGGTAACCATATACGGTAATATTTAATTTACATTTATTCTTCCTATCACACCTCACCTACCCCCACTCCTCCAACCCACTCCTATCTTTCCATTATCGTGTTAAAATCAACATCGTTTGCTGCATTCTCGCAACCCTGTTGGCCTCAACCTCAGACAGCGAATGCCGACAGTTTCCAACTGTCTCCCAAAACTGGGGGCTTTGAAATCGACTCAACTCTCGAGGCACTCTCTGTCCAAAATCCCATCATCATCAGATCAATCCACGTCACATCCTACACAATCATCATCATCAATCGAAAACATTGCTCATTTGTGAGTGTCTGGCTATTATTTTCGACCACAGAATAGCCATTCCCGAGGTGGTTATTTACACTCCAATCTCAACTCAATTGACAGAAGGACTAGAGGACTCAACATTGAGAAGTTGTGTCGACTTCATTGCCTCCCTCGCCATAACAATCATTCCGCCATCTTTTGGGCAAAATCTCCGTCTCGGTTTATATACATAGTAAAGATTATGCTAAATCATGAGCGTTTCCCTAGGCTACTTCTCATCAACAAAAGTCAGATACAATACAGAATGCATAACAGGCATAATATTAACTGTTCTTTCACAAAACAACAAAACCACTCTTACATATGCTCATCAATCATGAGCCTCCCCAAGGGTTTTCTCTACCCAAACTTGCAACAAACGCACGTGTTGAAAGTGTTTTAAATAGCTCATGCTGGCATTATGAGGGAACACTGGGCACCTTCCTACGAAGAAATATAAAACATTCTATCTCACAATTCAACAGCAATGTGGCTCGTGAGAGAGTGTTGTGTGTGTGTGTGTGTGGTGTTGTGTGTGTGTGTTGGTGGTGTGTGTGTGTTGGGTGCGCTTCGCGTGCCGCCGACTATGTGTCTGTGTGTGTGATAGTTTTTTAACCTGCCATTCCTTCACCAAACACAGTCAACCTTGTGTGATGATGCTGTTGCATATGTGTACTGAACTATGCTTTCATCAGAACAACCAATGGTTCGCATCTCATATGGGCCTCGAAAGCCAATAGTTCGCCAGGTATTATTGCTAGGGGCCATGTGGGATGCTGCCTTTTCAATTTTGATATTAATCGACAAGTGCTTCCCAAGTTATGGCCATTTATTTACAACCAATGAAAAGACACGTTGCTCGGCCATTTATTTACCGCGAATCCAATGACAGCCCGTCTGACCTGTCATCGGCGTCCGATGAGGGGAGATGATTTCTCAGCTCGTATTCACACCCATTTCACGTTGTTACATACGTCACGTTTACTTCCGGATAGTGCTATGACCACTCTAAAGTGTATTATCCAAATAATTCCCGATATAGGTTATGCGCATTTAAGATAAACACAATGCCCCAATCAGTCGTCGTTTATCGGAGAGCGATAGGAACGTGCCTGTGTTTGTGCTTATAGCAACCAAGAACACTCAAAATAGCCCAAGCCAAGCAAGGTTCCAACTTTCAATTTAACCTACGATCCTCACAAACACGGCTCAGCCACAACAAGAACACTCAAAATAGCCAAAGCCAAGCAAGGTTCCCCACTCAATTTAAACCTGCGATCCTCAACAAACACAGCTCAACACAACCAAAGAACACTCAAAATAGCCCCAAGCCAACAAGGCCCCACTTCAATTTTAATACCTATTCATCCTCACAAACACGGCTCAGCACAACCAAGAACACTCAAAATTAGCCCCAATAGCCAAGCAAGGTCCAAATTTCCAATTTAAACCTACATCCTCACAAACCGGCTCAGCACAACCAAGAACACTCAACAATAGCCCATAGCCAAGCCAAGGTTCCCACTTCAATTTAAACCACGATTCCTCACAAACACAGCTCAGCACAACCAAAGAATCACTTCAAAATAGCCCAAGTCAAGGCAAGGCCCAAACAATTTAAACTCTTACTATCCTCACAAACCACGGCTCAGCACACCAAGAACACTCAATAATAGCCCAAAGCCAAGCAAGGTCCAATTTTCAATTAAAACCTACGATCCTTCACAAACACGGCTCAGCACAAACCAAGAACACTCAAAAAATAGCCAGCCAAGCAAGGTCCCACTTTCAATTTAAACCTACGATCCTCACAAAACAAGTCAGCACAACCAAAACACTCAAAATAGCCCAAGTCAAGCAAGGCCCAAACAATTTTAAACCTATCTATCCTCACAAAAACACGGGCTCAGCACAACCAAGAACACTCAAAATAGCCCAAAGCCAAGCAGGTCAAATTTCAATTTAAACCTACGATCCTCACAAACACGGCATCAGACATAACCAAGAACACTTCAAAATGCCCAAGCCAAGCAAGGTCCAAATTTTCAATATTAAACCTACGATCCTCACAAACACGGCTCAGGCTACAACCAAGAACACTCAAGATAGCCCAAGCCAAGCAAGGTCCACTTTCATTTAAACCTCGATCCTCAAAAACACAGCTCATGCACAAACCAAGAACACTCAAAAAATAGCCCAAGTCAAGCAATGGTCCCCACTTTCAATTTTAACGCTACGATCTCCTCACAATACACAGCTCAGCACAACCAAGAACACCAAAATAGCCTCAAGGTCAAGCAAGGTCCAAATTCAATTTTAAACTTATCATCCTCACAAACACGGCTAGCACAACCGAAAACACTCAAAATAGCCCAAGCCAAGCAAGGTCCACTTTCAATTTAAACCTACGATCCTTCACAAACCAGGTCAGCACAACCCAAGAACACTCAAATAATGCCCAAGCCAAGCAATGGTCCCACTTTTCAATTAAAACCTTCACCATCCTCACAAACACGGTCAGCACAACCAAGAACACTCAAATAGCCCACAGCCAAGCAAGTCCCACTTTCAAATTTTAAACCTACGATCCTTCACAAGCACGGCTTCAGCACAACCAAGAACACTCAAAAATAGCCCAAGGCAAGCAAGGTCCACTTTCAATTTAAACCTACGATCCTCACAAAACAACGCAAGCACAACCAAGAACACGTAAAATAGCCCAAGCCAAGCAAAAGGTCCAAATTTCAATTAAACCTTTGCGATGCCTCACAAACACAGCTCAGCACAACCAAGTAACACTCAAAAATAGCCCAAGCAAGCAAGGTTCCACTTCAATTTAAACCTTACCATCCTCACAAACACTGCTCAGCATCAACCAAGAACACTCAAAATAGCCCAAGCCAAGCATAGGTCCCACTTTCAATTTAAACCTACCCATCTCACAAACACGGCTCAGCACAACCAGAACACTCAAAATAGCCCAAGCCAAGCAAGGTTCCACTTTCAATTTAAACCTGCGCATCCTCACAAACACGGCTCAGCAAACAAGGAACACTCAAAGTAGCCCAAGCCAGCAAGGCCCCCAAACAATTTTAAATCTGCGATCCCACAAACACGGTCCTCGAGCAAACCTAAGAACACTCAAAATTAGCCCCAAAGCCAAGCAACGGTCCAAACAATTTAAACCTGCGATCCTCACAAACACGGCCTCACACAACCAAGAACACTCAAAAATAGCCCCAAGCCAGCAAAGGTCCAATTTCAATTTAACCTTACGATCCTCCACAAAACACTGGCCTCAGCACAACCAAGAACACTCAAAAAGCCCAAGACCAAGCAATCCACTTTCAATTAAACCTACGATCCTCACAAAACACGTCTCAGCACAACAAGAACACTCCAAAATAGCCCAAGCCAAGCAAGGGTTCCAAAACAATTTAAACCTGCGATCCTCACAAAAACGGTCAACACAACAGAACACTCAAAATTAGCCCAAGCCAAGCAATGTCCCACTTTTCAATTAAAACCTACATCCTCACAAACACGGCTCAGCAACAACCAAGAACACTCAAAATAGCCCAAGCCAAAGCAAGGTTCCCACTTCAATTTAAACTACCATCCTCACAAACACGGCTCGGCACAACCAAGAACAGCTCCAAAATAGCCCAAGCCAAAAAGCAAGGTCCACTTCAATTTAAACCCACGATCCTCACAAAGCACGGCTCAGCACAACCAGGAACACTCAAAAATAGCCCAGGAAGCAAGGTCCCAACTTTTCAATTTAAACCTACGATCCTCACAAAACAACGGCTCAGGCACAACCAAGAAACACTCAAAATAGCCCAAGCCAAAGGCAAAGGTCCAAATTCAATTAAACCTCGATCCTCACAAACACAGCTCCGAGCACAACAAAGAACACTTCAAAATAGCCCAAGCCAAGCATAGTTCAACTTTTCAATTTAAACCTACCATCCTTCAACAAAACACGGCTTTCAGCACAACCAAATACACTCAAAATAAGCCCAAGCCAAAGCCAAGGTACCCACTTTCAATTTAAACCACCATCTCCACAAAAACACGGCTCAGCACAACAAGAACACTCAAAATAGCCCAAGCAAGCAAGGTTCCACTTTCCAATTTTTAAAACCTGCGATCCTCACAAAACACGGCTCAGCACAACCAAAAACACTCAAAGTAGCCCAAGCCAAGCAAGACCCCAAAACAATTTAAATCTGCATCCTCACAAACACGGCTTCAGCACAACCAAGAACACTCAAAATAGCCCAAGCCAAGCAAGGTCCAAACAATTTAAACCTGCGATCCCTCACAAACACGGCTCAACACAACCAAGAACACTCAAAATAGCCCAAGCCAAGCAAGGTCCAAATTTCAATTTAAACCTTACGATCCTCACAACACGGTCAGCACAACCAAGAACACTCAAAATTAGCCCAAGCCAAGCAAGGTCAAACATATTTAAAACCTGCGATCCTCACAAACACGTCTCAACACAACCAAAACACTCAAATAGCCCAAGCAAGCAGGTCCCACTTTCAATTTAAACCTACGGATCCTCACAAACACGGCTCAGCCACAACCAAAACACTCAAAATAGCCCAAGCCAAGCAAGGTCCCACTTTCAATTAAACCTCACGATCCCACAAACACAGCTCAACACAACATAGAGAACACTCAAAATAGCCCAAGCCAACAAGGTCCACTTTCAATTTAAACCTACGATCCTCACAAAAACGGCTCAGCACAACCAAAAACACTCAAAATAGGGGGGCCCCCCAAAAAAAGGCCAAGCAAGGTCCACTTTTCATTTAAACCTACGATCCTCACCAAACACAGCTTCAACACAACCAAGAACACTCAAAATAGGCACCAAGCCAAGCAACGGGTCCCACTTTCAATTTAAAACCTTACGATCCTCACAAACACAGGTCTCAGCACAACAAAGAAACACTCAAAATAGCCCAAGTCCAAGCCAAACGTCCCACTTTCAATTAAACCTTACGATCCTCACAAACACAGTCTCAGCACAACCAAGAACACCAAAATAGCCCAAAGCCAAGCAAGTCTCCACTTTCAATTTAAACTACGATCCATCACAAACACAGCTCTCAAGTACAACTCCAAGAACACTCAAAATAGGCCAAGCCAAGCAAGGTCCCACTTTCAAATTTTAAAACCTACGATCCTCACAAACACAGCTTCAGCACAACAAGAACACTCAAAAATAGCCCCAAGCCAAGCAACGGCTCCAAACTAATTTAAAACCTACCATCCTCACAAACACGGCTCAGCACAAGCAAGAAACTCAAAAATAGCCCAAGGCAAGCAAGGTCTCAAATTTCAATTTAAACCTTACAGATCCTCACAAACACGCTCAGCACAAGCAAAGAACAACTCAAATAGCCAAGCCAAGCAAGGTTCCAAATCAATTTAACATACCCATCCTCACCAAACACAGCTTCCAAGCACAACCAAGAACACTTAAAATAGCCCACAGCAAGCAAGGCCCAAACACATTTAAACCTGGATCCTCACAAACACACGGGCTCAGCAACAAAATTACAATCGCCGAAACGCGAACAGCAAGTGTCGATGAATGCGGGAAGCCCGACACAACAAACACGTGTTCCACGTTTTCACGTATTTCCCCGTGTTGATTTACCTCTCCACAACTGAAAGGTCCCGTCTCACGTTCTCCTGCACCTTTCTTCCTCTATTTGGTGTTTTTTTGTTTCAACTTGGTTGTTTGTTGCTTGGAACTCTTATTTGTTATTCGAGTTGATAGAAATCTTCTGTCCACGAGAGATTACTTCTAAAAATGTCGATTCATTTCATTCGGGACAAAAACAAGAACCTTAATGATGGTTGTACTTTATGGAATGTTGTTGAAGGCGTCGTATATTTATTAGTACAAACAGGAGCCGCTTAAATGAGGTGTGGATTGAAGCAGCAAGGAAAGAGGAGGGGGGAAGAGGGAGGGGGGGAAGAGGGAGGGGGGAAGAGGAGGGGGGGGAGGGGGGAGGAGGAAGACGGAGGGGGAAGGGAGGGGGAAGAGGGGGGAAGAGGGGGGGGAAGAGCGAGGGGAAGAGGGAGGGAAGAGGAGGGGGAAAGAGGGGGGGGAAGAGGGGGGAAGAGGGAGGGGGAGGGAGGGGAGAGGGGGGGGAAGAGGGAGGGGGAGGGGGGGAAGGGGAGGAGGGAGGGGGAAGGGGGAAGGGGGGAGGGGGGAGGGGGAAGAGGGAGGGGGAGGGGGGGGAAGGAGGGAGGGGAAGAGGGGGGGAAGAGGAGGGGGAGAAGGAGGGGGGAGGGGGACAGAGGGGGAGAGGAGGAGGGGGAGGAAGAGGGGGGAGGGGAGGAAGAGGGGGAGGGGGAAGAAGAGGGGAGGGGGGAGGAAGAGGGGGAGGGGAAAGAGGGGAGGGGGGAGGGGAAGAGGGAGGGGGAAGAGGGAGGGGGAGAGGGAGGAGGGGGGCGAAGGAGGGAGAGGGGGAAGCGAGAGGAGGGGGGAGGGGGGAAAGGGAGGGCGGAGGGGGGAAGAGGAGGCGGAGGGGGGAAGAGGGAGGGGGGAGGGGGAGAGGAGGGAGGGGGAGAGGGAAAGGGGGGAAGAGGGAGGGGGAAGAGGGAGGGGAAGAGGGAGGAAGGGGGGAAGAGGGAGGGGGAGAGAGGTGGGAAAGAGGGAAGGGGGAAAAGAGGAAGAGGGGAGGGCAAAGAGATGAGAGGGGGGGAAGAGAGGGAGAGGAAAGAGAGGAGGAGGGAAAGAGAGGAGGAGGAAAGAGAGAAGAGGGAAAGAAAGGAGGAGGAAAGAGAGGAGGGGTAGAGAGGGAAGAGAGAGGGAAGAGGAGAGGAAAGAAGGGGAGGAGGGGGAAAGAGAGAGGGGGAAGGAAAGGAGGTAGAGAGGGAAAGAGAGGAGGGAAAGAGGGAGGGAAGAGGGAGAAGAGAGGAAAGGGAAGGGGAGAAGAGGAGGAGAGGGGAAAGAGAGGGGGAGAAGAGGAGAGGAAGAGGGAAAGAAGGAGGAGGAAAGAAGGGAGGAGGTGTTGAGTCGGTATGTAGCTGTCTTACGTGCATCATCGTCAGCTACGGACGGGATTTTGATGGATGGAAATAAATTTTCAAATTGTTATAAATTATTGATTATAACATCTTATTATATACCCTGTTTTTGTTGCTGTTTGTCATGCTTGTTTCTTTTTCAATAAATTTGGTTGTTTTTTTTGTAATTTGGAAAGTTTATTAATGGGATGTATTGGATCTAAAGTCCTCGTATAAGACTTGCGTGTTTATATAGAGGCACAAAGTTTTCTTCATTCTTCATCATCATGGGCTGTCCTGTTGAAATCTTCCTGTCTTTAATCCTTTGATTAATGATATTCCGAGAAACGTTTATGAGAGACCGCAAGACAGAGACCCAGCGCAGGCAAAATGTCTAAACTTCCCAGTTTTCCAATTAAGCGGTTTTAATGTAAATCAAGTGTTTTAAGGCCTGAACAGACGGTGCACAAACGACGAACCACCTATGAGGGACTTCAGTTCAGTCATTTATGATCCAATGGCTGAAAACCCACTTCAGAGTTTTATCTACTAGTGAGGCAACTTAGCTAAATATAGCATACAATTGTGCATTTTGTGAGGAAAGCACCAAATTTGGCACACTAGTAGCCTATCATATTATGAAACAGATTTGGATATTGGGCCATCTCAAATCAAGCCGCTGATGGCTGTGGCAGCCATTTTCCACTGCCATCAAAAATTGAGATGGGCCAATATCCAATCTGTTCATAATATGATAGGCTACTAGTGTGCAAATTTGGTGCTTTCCTCACAAAATGCACAATTGTTATGCTAAGTTGCCCCACTATACTCATTTTTTTTTTTAAAACTTCCATTCGTGGCCTGTGGTAGTTTGGTGCTGTTGGCTGCTGCTGCATTCCCAATAAACAAGGAGCTGATCTCTGGGTCCTCCACCTTTTGGGTGGTATGAGGAATAGATTTTGTTAATATGAAACGAAATGTTTAACCGTTTTTGAAATATCGGTACAACAAGCCAAGTTACTGAGATGGTTTGCCATGACAACATAATTCAGCCAATCATGACGCAATCTCATCAGGTTGAGATCATGTCACGAGGAATAGATATCTGAAATATGAAAGCCAATTTGTTGAATAGTTTTTGAAATATCACGTACACAAAAGTACATGGACGGATGACCGGTGGGTTGGTCAGACGGGTTTTTATGGCTCTACTGAGAGTGGATCATGTTGTTGGGGGGCTTGTGGAATGATCTGAGGTTTCCTTCGGTCGGATTGCCTTCCAGGAGGAGAACGCAAGTTGTTTCAAGTCAACTGCCTCACAACAGGATTCAGTGTCCCATGGGCAGGAGGATGGGTATGATAACTGGTAAGGACCAGTCCAGATCAGATCTGTGACTTGCTATAGGTATCATGTGAACCTGTACTAACCTGTTCCATGGTCGGGTTGTCGGGCGACTAAACCGTCTCCCCCACAGGTTTTTGGTGAGCAGGGTGTTTGGATATGGACACCCAGCAGGATTAAAAACAAAACCTGTCAAAGGGTGGAGGGCTCCTTGTGAGCCAACGACCATCCATAATCTAGTGCCCAACTGTGTCTGCGGACGTCCTCCTGCAGTTGGGTTACTTTTTATTAGGAGGTTGGTGGCAGGATTTGCACTCCGGCCACCGTAAAACCCTTCATTCCGCAAAACACAAAAACGCAAAGAAATCTAAAAACCCACTCCGTGGGAGTACCTCCTGTGGAGCTTCCCTTCGCAGGGCAGCTCACCGGATGATGGGATTGGGGCAAGCCTTCAGGACCCCAATATTTGACGACAAGAGAGGAACCACGGGGTAACATTCCAGGGTCAGATTACGGGAGAGTGTGTCGGAGTGATGCTGAGGGTCGTCCACCAGACGGCGGTCTCCTTGGGTTAACCTGAGGCGGTCCCTTCGGGTGGGTGCCTGGAATGTCCTATCCCTAAAAGAGATGATCACCTGTCTCTGTTATCATCTGAGCTCAAGCGTTTGGACATCGGTATTGCAGCACTCTCTGAGGGGTTCGGAAACCGGATTGTGGAGAGATCATGGCGGGTGGTTACACCCACTATTGGTCTGGTCCTCTGATGGTTACCATTCCAAAGGAGTGGCTGCAGTGTGTCCAATAAGCTGACTCCAATGATAATTGAGGTAACACCGGTCAACGAGCGTATATGAGTCTAAGGATTCGTCACTCCTTGGGTGTCATTTCCCTGGTCTCTGTTTGTGCTCCGAATGAGGTGAGTGATCTCACCGTGAAGGATGCATTCTATGCACGCTCGGGTCTGCGGTTGATCAGTGCCCCAGCCGAGATACACTTCAAGTCTTGGGGATTTCAATGCATCGATTGGAACCGATAGGGATGGTTATGAGACGTGTGTTGGGTCCCCATGGGTCAGGAACTGTGAACCTGAATAGCAGTAATTCCTTGACTTTGCAAGAAGTCATGGACTTAGGTGGCCGGTTCATGGTTTCAGCGCTCACAGGCTCATCGCTGGACTTGGTATTCCAACGCTGGCGGTGTGGCAAAGGAGATTGACTATGTGCTTGTTGATGGTTGCTGGAGGTGATCCAGATACTACAAGGTCGACCGGAGTGCTCAGTTCCTCAATACTGACCACCGGCTTGTTGTAGCAACTCTAAAGCTGCACCTTAAATCCAGGAGAATGGTACCATCCCAGCCTAAGCTGGATGTTGGCAAGCTCAAGGATGAGAGTGTAGCTGAGGAGTTTGCGAACAAGCTGAGTGGAGATTTGGGGGTCTGGGTGCTTTTGGAGGTCCTGCAGAGTTGTGGAGTGCCTTCAAGACCACCGTCCTTGATGTTGCCGGTGGATGTCTTGGAACTCACCGGAGGGCAAATAAGAATTTTGTCTCTCAAGGGACACTGGATACCATTGACCAGAGTCGCAGGGCCAGGCTGAATGGCAGAGCTGAGCTGATCAGGAAGCTGAGGCGTAAAACTGTACATGCGCTAAGGGTGGACAAGGAGGCCCATGTGTGAGGAATCTATGAGGGGGCAGAGCATCACCTATGGTCAAGTGGTTCTCATCCTGCTTACAGGGGAATTCGCACATTGCGTTCATCCAAGCCCATGCCTCGGTGTACTGCAGTTAGAGCAGAAGGTGGTAGGCTCTTGACAGAGGAGTCCGAAGTGAAGGCCCGCTGGGACAGTTACTTGAGCGGTTGTATCAGGCTGATCCACCAGCTGTCGAGTTGGACATCAGGGGTGTTACAATAACTGTTGCTGACCCTCCAATCAACTTGGTCCACCTTCGCTTGTGGAAACACAGGTTGCGGTGAACTGGTTGAAATGGGGTAAAGCTCCAGTGATCTGTGGCATCCATGCTGAACTTCTCAAGGCTGGTGGAAGTGCTGCACTCGTGTCGTTGCATACAGTTCTGTGCTCTGCCTGGAACACAGGCATAATCATAACTGACTGGAAGAGGGGTCTGTTGTCCCTCTCTGGAAAGGGAAGGGTGATCACCAAGACTGCAACAACTATCGAGTGGTGACGCTGCTCTCAGTGCGGGCAAGGTCTTTGCTCGGATAATTCTTGATAGGGTTCGCCACCATCTGTTTGAGCACCAGCGTCCAGAGCAATCAGGCTTTACACCAAAGAGGTCAAGATTGACCGTATCCTTGCTCTTCGGGTCCTCACCAATCGCAGATGAAAGTTTCGGCAGTGGCTGCTTGCAGCTTATGTTGATTTCTGTTAAGCGTTTGATTCAGTGAATCGGGATGCCCTCTGGAGGATTCTTGGTCTTCGTGGGGTGCCACCACAACTGATCGATCTGATGTCTGAACTCTGCTCTGGTACTGAGAGTGCTGTGAGATGTGGTGGTACCATCTCTTGACTTATTTCCAGTTGTTACTAGAGTTCGTCAGGGTGTGTACTGGCCCCCACACTTTTCAGCACTTGTATGGACTGGATTCTCGGGAGGATGTCGGAGAGATCAAGCTGCGGTGCATCGTTTGGGAATGTCAAGATCTCTGACCTGATTTCGCAGATGATGCAGTCATCTTTGCGGAGACTTTAGATATCCTTTGGGGGCCCTTGAGGTGCTGAATGAGGAGTCGGAGCTGCTGGATTACGGGTTTCCTGGGTCAAAACTAAGATCAGGCTTTCAATGACATCTTTGATGCCGCTGTCCTGTCTGTGCCTGTTTATGGTGAGGATGTTGAGGTCGTGGAGAGATTCGCTTACCTTGGCAGTGATATTCATGTCTCTGCTGGCTGTGAGTCAAAGGTCAATAGACGTCTGGGTCGGGCCCGGGGAGTCATGGATTCACTGGATCATGGGGTTGGCGCTGCCGGTACCTGTGTGAAGGACGAAAGTCTGAGTCTTCAGGTCCTTGGTGCTTCCAGTCTTGCTCTATGGATGTGAGACTTGGACTCTTACCAAGG
>CM068952.1:54608193-54631547 GCA_035128595.1 Eptatretus atami
CACTTACGCAATTATTCAACAATAGCATAATATGCCTCTTTCTCCACTGAAGAATGTTTGCATTCACTCAAATTCAGTGTCCTTGAGGAAAATGCCATGGGTCTCCCAGATTGGTTAAGAGTGGGGGCTATTGCAAAGTCAGAAGCATCAGTCTTAACAACAAACGGGATGGATTCATCAATAGAATGAACCACTGATTCCTCCACCTCTGCTTTTAGATCATTGAAAGCTTGTTGGGCTGCATTAGACATCGGAAAATACAGCAACCTGATCAAGGGAAGCCAACCTTCTTCAGTTGTTACATTCATTGAGTAGTACGAAAACATAGCCAGTGCTCAACACAGAGGCCCCTTATCCACTGGAATGGGAAGGTCACGTCATGGAGCGGTCGAAGTCTCTCTGGGTTGGGCCTAATTAACCCATTTGAAATTGTATATCTCAGGAGACCAACTGAGACTACAGAAAATGAGCATTTATCAGGGTTGAAGATTAGGTTGAACTTATTGGCAGCTTCCAGAAATTTGTGAAGATGTCGCGCTGTTCATTACTTTTGCCACAGATAGTAATGTTACCCAGGTAAGCATAGGTATCAGAAAGTCCATTGTTGGCAATAAACTGATCCATCACCCGTTGCAAACAGGCGACTCCGTTTGTCACCCCGAATGGAATTCTGCGAAATTGATACAACTGTCCGCATGCCTCAAAATCAGTATATGGTTTGTGTTCATCTCTGATAGGGACCTGGTGGGCAGCGGACTTAAGGTCGAGAATACTATATAGTTGATACTGCACTACGTTGTTGACCAACTCGCCTATTTTAGGTAGTAGGTTGGCATCTAGTTGCGTGAAGCGGTTTACAGTCCACGAATAATCAATTACCATCCATCATTTGTGTTGCTCATTCGTTGTGACTACAACTTGAGCTCGCCAGGGTGAGGTGCTGTGCTCGATGATGCCCTCTTCGAGCAGCATTCTTGTTTCTGACTCAATGGCCTGTGTGATGAGAGACCTGGCCTGTAAGACCTCGTTGAGGATTGGAGTGATCCCTCCGAGGGCCGCCTGTTGGAGGCAACCATCTGTGTTGAAGACACTGAGGCAGAGGAGAGCCTCATTGGGACACGGTTGGAGGTGAGAGCAGAAGCGTTTCCTCCACCTGAGTGTCATCTGAGCCAACCTGAAGCAACGTGTGGCTTCAAAGGTATTGCAGGAATTGCTCTGGTTCATTCGTTGGCGAAGTGTGAGAACCCTTCCAGAGAGGGAGGGGTGGCGGTGAAGTGTCAGCCTTGTGGCCTGTGGCTGGGGCGAAGCGGTTGGAACATCAACTCAAACAGGCCTGAATTATTCTTCTTCTTTCCCCCACCTTTCTCCTTCACACATTATTTTCTTAATACCTTGGCAAATATTCTTTTGCTATTTTGCTTCCCCCCCTCACTCCCTTGGGATTAGCTCGGGATACCTGGTTGGTGGTGGAATTGTCTGTCTTGTCTATTTTGTCTTGGTGCCTGTCTGTCCTTTCATCTCTTAATTTTTATCACTGAATATATTTTATTATGTTACTTTTTTTGTAACATGGTCTATTCATTGCTTGGTGATATACTCTGTGTTTTGTGTCCTGAGTAAAACATTTGCATTTATTTCTCTGTTTTGAATTTTGCATTACATTATTGGATTTGCATATGATACTGTGTGTTGAAGAGTGGGGTGTGTGAATTGGCATCAGCATTGGGATGTTAATGTCGCTCGGACACATCTGACTGCTGATACAGCGCGACCCCACACAGGGTACGTATTGGTCTCCCGAGAACATTAATCAGGACCTCCGGATCAATGAGCGGACCCCGAGCCATCTACCCAAGGGCTAGGTCATAACAGAGGGAAGGGTGAGAGGGAAGCTTTGAGAGGGTGGGGAGACGATGAGAGCAGGTATGGCCAAGGGGCAGGAGGGCAATGGGAGAGGTGGGGAGAGGGGACGAATGAGCCTTGTTTGAGGTATGGTGAAGAAGAAGGGAGTGGGCAGGGGGAGGAACAAGATATGAGGGGTTGGGAAGAGGGGGAGGTGTGCTGAGAGGAAGGAAGGAGCATGTTTGTCATATTGAGGAGTGTACCGATTGAGAGAGTGAGATCTGTTTGGTTAGAATGGAACCCAGAGATGTTAGAACACCACACACTTTGGGACAACAGAGGAGGAGCTGATACTGAAGCAGAAGACAGTGTAGAGGCACAAAGAGTGGAGGTAGGATGAGGGGTAAGATGGGAGGGGTAAGGAGAGTGGATAACAGGTGAGGGGTTAGGAGGAGGTAGATGCAAGGAGGTGGGGTGAATTAGCACTGATATAGGTAAAAAAACCCAAAAAAACCCAGGACAATTGATGGAAGGTGTGCTCTGCTCTGACAGCTAGGAAGGCAATGGCAAACCATCCAGTGTAACCCTTACCCAGGAACTGCTTCAGCACACCAACACTCTGTCGCTGTCCTTTGATAATGGTAATGATTGATGATACTGTGCCATTATTTTGTCCTTTTTCAGTAGTCAGGTCAGGTAAGGTCAGGTACAGGAGCATGCGCCGGAGCAGCACGTCGCTGCGTCCACTTTCCGCAGGTACTCCAGGGGCCTCCGTCTGGCCATCCCCCAGACAGATACCAGGCCCATCCTCATCTCCTTGAGATGCTGATCAACCTGCTGCAACCACGAGGAACGTGGTTGGCCCATTGGCCTCCTCCACTCACGAGGCTCCCTCGCTGAGAGAATCTGCTGAGGAGAATCGGCGTCAGGAAAACGAGCCACATGTCCATACAGCCGCAACTGACGCTCACGGACTATGCAGGAAACAAATCTCATTTGAGTCTCTCTCAGCAACCGCTCGTTGGACACAAAGTACGAACAGCGATAACCAAGGATTCTCCAAACAGAACTGGTACCAAAGGAATTAAGTCTCCATCTCAGATCCCGAGTCAGTGTCCAAGTCTCACATCCATAGAGCAAGACTGGAAGCACCAATGAACTGAAGACTCGGACTTTCATCCTCCCTCACAGGTACCGGCAGCGCCACACCCCATGATCCAGTGAATCCATGACTCCCCAGGCCTGACTCAGACGTCTGTTGACTTCTGGCTCATTGCCAGCAGAGACATGAATATCACTGCCAAGGTAAGTGAATCTCTCTGTGACCTCAACATCCTCGCCACAAACAGATACAGACAGGATAGGAGCATCCAAGATGTCATTGAAAGCCTGGATGTTAGTTTTGACACAGGAAACTCAGAATCCCAGCAGCTCAGACTCCTCATTCAGCACCTCGAGGGCCCCCAAAAGGATATCCAGAGTCTTCGCAAAGATGACTGCATCATCAGCGAAATCAAGGTCAGAGATCTTGACATTCCCAAACGATGCACCGCAGCTTGATTTCTCTGACATCCTCCCTAGAATCCAGTTCATACAAGCGCTGAAAAGTGTGGGGGCCAGTACACACCCCTGACAAACTCCAGTAACAACTGGAAACAAGTCAGAGATGGTACCACCACATCTCACAGCACTCTCAGTACCAGAGTATCGTTCAGACATCAGATGGATCCGTTTTGGTGGCACCTCACGAAGACCAAGAATCCTTCAGAGGGCATCCCGATTCACTGAATCAAACGCTTCACAGAGACCAACAAAGGCTACAAGCGACCCCTGCCGAAACTCTCGACTGGGTTAGTTGAGGACCGGAAGAGCAAGGATACAGCCAATTTCACTTCCGGTTCTGGGTTTGAAGCGACGGCTGTTTCTGTGAGGAGTCTCTACTGACTTTCTCAAAGTTAAGTTTCCGGTCATCATTTGTCACATTTTAACTGTTTATTTTCTCACGTACATGTTTACTGTGTGTTCCGAGTTCGGTTTTGTTTCAAAAATCATGCTATTTTGTGAGTTTCAGTCGACCTTGTCTTATCAGGCTCCTTGAGGCCTACCCGTACTTCTCGTCAAGGTGTACGATCATTTTTATTTGTTTTCTTTCCCTATTACCATCAAATCCTATTTTCCCCACTTTTCCCAATGCCCGCCATCAATCCCTCCCAACAACACACTCTGTTTCTTGTCTTAAATAAAAAACAAAACAAAACAAAACAAAAACAACCCTTTCTCGCTCCATACTCACGAGAAACGATACTTCTCCTCCTCCTTCTTCTTTCTCCCCTCCTCCTTCTCCTTCTTCTTTTTTCTATTTGAGCTGACCCACTCTCACCATTACCTTCACAATTTCTTCCTACATCCTTCAATTCTCCAATCTTATCTCATCTTAAAAAATGCATCAAAAAATAATAATTTTACTTGTATTTTTCCTAACCATACACCTCCTGTAACCACGTGGCTCTGTACCCACTTCCTGTTACTTTTCATTGATCCATCAGGTTCACGCTGCGTTTACCAATCCAAATTCACCATACACCTCCACAATGTTACTTCAACCTTCCCTTTCCGAATCCTATGCAATCCTTATAAAAAAAAAAAATAATAATAATAAAATAAATTCAATTTTACCGATGTACACCTCCCCAGTTAACCACGTGGTTCTCCCATAACCACGTGATCTTTTCCACCGTCTGCGTTTACCGATCTGAAATCACCATACACTTCCTCAATTTTACTCAAACTTCCCTTTTCCGAATCTTATGCAATTCCTTATTTAAAAAAAAAAAAAAACAATAATAAATAAATTTACTTTTACTGATACACCTCCCGTCACCACGTGGTTCTCCCCTAACCACGTGATCGTTTTCCACCCTCTGCGTTTACTGATCTAAATTCACCACTCACCTCATGATCTTATCTCCAACCTTTCCTTCACTTAATCTTATGCAATCTCTATAAAAATATAATAATAATAATAATAATAATAAAAATGATCTCTTATAATGCTTCATCTTCCTCTTTCACACGTGTGGTTCTCATTACTGTATCATCATTCACCACTCTTTTTCTGTTTCAACAGACTGCTCTCCATTCGACCTTTCCTTCATACCTTGTTTAAAAAAATCCAACTACTACAATGTTTCTTCTCTCCACTCCCTTAATTTGCCTTTATTGCATCCCTCAATAAATGTCTTTCGTCGCATTTCCGAACTAAAAATTTTAAAACCCCAGTTTGCTTTGCATGTTCGTTTTCCATCAATCATCCTTTTTTCCCCAACTTCAGTGCCAATTTACCCAACTCACTCCTCCCTCTCAAAGCAACCATCAAAACTCTCCCACTCCAAGCTCCCTCTCATGTTTCTCAAAACTCCCTCTCACCTTCTCCCTCAACTCTCCCCACTACCCTTCTCCCACCATTCACACCCCTCACTCCCTTCTCAAAGTTGCCCCCTCTCATCCACAAAGCTGCATCCTTCCCCTACCCTCCTCCTCCATCTCATCACTCCACCTCCTCAAATCATCGACTGCCTTCTGCCCCTCTCTTATTACTCTCCACTGTACCTCAACCCAGCACCACAGAGCCTTTTCTCCCTCTATCCGCCCCCTCCTCGAGCTCTTCTACAATCCCCCACACTCTTTCAACCACTCTCCTTACCTCCCCCCTCCTCCCTTGTTCTTACACCCCCCCCCCGCATCCAAAGCTACCTCACCTCCCTCTTCATTCACAGCGGGGACCTCAAATATCCGGGCCTTCGCTCAACCTGACCGATCTTTCCACACGGTTGCGACTGACAAACCAGACATAATTTCCTCACAGAAACTTTCTCCCTCAGACATCTCTGACTCTTCAGTATCTCTCACTGGTTACTCCCTCCTTCGGTATAACAGATCTGAGCCTCGTCCTGGTGGAGGAGTTGCTCTCTTCATCAAAGACTCTATTCCTCACTCTCCATGCACTACCCTCATTCCCCATACCTCAGGAATACCTCTGGCTACGGCTTCCCTCCACTCCCACCTCATGTTTAGATGTGTACTGTACCGTCCACCAAACAGTGATGACTTCATCTACACCTCACTATCTGAAAACATGGAACAACTTCTATCTTCCCATCCGAACTCTCTCTTCCTCATATGTGGTGACTTAATTGTCATCATGCCAGTTGGCTAGGTGTGGGTACTCGTCACTTGCCATGGCACTTCAGAAAAAAACTTCTGCGACTCATTAGGACTGACTCAATCGGTTATCTTCCCGACCCGGATCTCAAGCAATGGTACTCCATCTCTTCTGGATCTGATTTTGACAAATTTCCCTGAAAATATCTGTCGTTCTTCCTCCGCTCCAATCGGTTCTTCTGACCACGTCCTTGTCAAAGTGGACATCTCTCTGGCTGTTATTAGGAACCACCTCACGCCATCGAGTCTGGGATTTCACTCAGGCTGACTGGCTGGGTCTCCAAGCAGCCATAAAACTTCTTGACTGGTCTCCCATCGCTACTTTCTCCAACATCACCTCGTCCTGAGAATTCTTTCAAAGAAAATTGCTCTCCCTCATGCACAGATTTATCCCTCTCTTCTTCAGTTGTCCTACCTTCCTCCCACCCTTGGTTCACTGAAGCCTGTGGCGAGGCAGTTGTCCTGAAACAACTTGCCTTTGCCTCATGGAAAGCAAACCCAACTGAGGGTAATCTCAGTTCCTTCCACAAAGCTCGGAACAAGTGTGTATCTACCCTCAGGAGAGCCAGAAAAAACATCTTTCTAACCTAAATCTGAACTCTCAAACCTCTCTCTCCTCCAAATCCTGGTGGCGTCTAATCAAATCTGTTTCTGGTGTATGTTCTCCCTCCATCCCCTCCCTTACCACAATGGCCGCACTGCTGAAACCGCACGTGAAAAGGCTGAATGCCTAAACTCGGTGTTTGCATCAAAATCTTGTTTCCAAAACCCATTGCTTTCTGTGCCCACCTTACCCAGTCACACGCAACTGTCCCTGGATTCTGTGTCCTTTTCTGCTGACAAAGTGGAGAGCTTGCTGTCAAACCTCGACACAGATTCTGCAACCAGTCCAGACGGCATCAGCCCACGTGTCCTAAAAACCTGCTCCTCTGCTCTTGCTCTCACTCTCTCTGTTCTATTCACCCTTTCATTTTCTCAAGGTTATCTGCCATTTGCTTGGAAATCAGCAAATTACTGCCCTACATAAAAAGTGCAACAAAATCAATATCCCTGCAACAACAGACCAATCAGCCTTCTCCCAATCATCAGCAAGATTATGGAATCCATCATCCTTCAGACATTAAATCCTTCCACTTCTCCAATGGCTTGATTTCCGATCATAATTTGGTTTCGATCACGTCACACTACCCTGGATATGCTGCTTCTGCTCTCCGAAACAATGGATGGAGGTCCTTAATGCCAGACATGAAATCAGAGCCATATCCTGAGCATATTGTGTGGTGCCGGTTTTTGGTAGCGAGCACGACCGCTAGATGGAGCAGTAGAGTCGGCTCCACCGAACACCTGGAATTTATAGGTCGTCACCCCCGGATAACTCCGAAGCCGACGGGTCCCTTATCGGACCGAAGATCGCCAATAGGTCGACCACGTGGGATAGGGTCGATTGCCAATTTAAATTTACCTAAATACCCACGTCGTCCAAACTACCGGGGAAATTCACCCTCGGCGGAGCTTGAGCGGAACGAGCCGTTAGTGTGCTCGAACCGTGCGTACCCGAGCGGATGGTTACCGAGGTCCGTCGGTCCAAATGCAATTTGCCACTTCAAATTTCCCAACACGCACCGTGCTAAACCAATGAGAAAACACAGAAACGAGCTGAGACATTCAACAATAGGGATATTTATTTACAATAGGCAGGGAGGGAACACAGAAGAGCAGAGTTATCCGACTATAAGAAATGCAGTCAATGTACAAGCAAAAGCACTTTCCAGTTGCTACTTAAAGACGGGCCCACACACACACACACCACACAACACACACACACACACACACACACACACACACACACACACCACACACACACAGAAATGGACCCCCAATGGTCTTTATTGAAGGCTTGCAGCTCGAGGACAGGTGAGCTGGAGACCAGTGCCTTGCTTGGACCTGTCCTACTCGTGTGGTCTTCGACGATCCGGCTCGGCGGACTCGACCCGCAACACAATGCCGCTCCAAGCACCAGGTACCACGCTCTCCAACCGGCCACGCACCAATCGACCAAGGCCAAGGAGAAGATCAGAGGCGACGATGATCCAGCTCGGCGGGACTTGAACCGCACAACGATGATGAGACCACCACGACGACGACCACGACCCTTTTTCCACCACGACGACCTACACCACCTCGATCCTTTTACCACCCCCACTACCCAGCCTGGGTTTCTCATATTCATTTTTCCTCCGGGTGAGCAAATCACGTCTGAGGCGCTCTCATCCACCCTCATTGGACAGGGCGTCATGGGAAAGCCGCTCTTGTGCCATCTCAACCGTCATTGGCCGCGTGTCGTGGGAAAGCCGCCTTCTGTGGCCATCTCAACCCTCATTGGCGCGTGTCGTGGGAAAGCCGCCTTCTGTGGCCATCTCAACCCTCATTGGCCGGCGTGTCGTGGGAAAGCCGCCTTCTGTGGCCATCTCAACCCTCATTGGCCGGCGTGTCGTGGGAAAGCCGCCTTCTGTGGCCATCTCAACCTCATGGCCGGGTTCGTGGAAACCGCTTCGTGGCATCTCAACCCTCATTGGCCGGCGTGCTGTGGGAAAGTCACTTTCTGTGGCGTGATTGGACAAGGGGCACGCCGCTGCCTTCCTGGGCGGAGTCCCGGTCTGAGGCGATGGAAATCTCCGCCCCACGTACGTGCCGAACGCACGAGGGCGATGGCATCGGTGTGTGGAGTGAAGTGAAGGATGTTTGTTGCAAACGAATCTCCGCAGCGCACTCATGTAATTCCCGTTTGACACAGGTAGGGGGCCGTAACTAATATGGAATAGGCAAAGCCGAGAAGCGAACGTAGAATTCTTCTTACATTCGATGCTGCAATTTCCGGTTACTTCGGCATCAGCGATCAAATAATGTAAATCACGATTAAAAATTTTTTTTGATGATGCGGGAGATATCTTTATTATAAAATTAGGTAGACTTAAAACTGCTAGAGTATTTACTCTCTAGTTTTGTTGTTAATTTTTTTAGTCATAAAGGTGTGATTGGTATACTATACGATGAAATTAATTATTTGTGCATTTTTAACCGTGATAACACTACTGCATATTACCTCAACATTACCTTCACAACAACAACTACACCGCCTAGAACAGGATGCCATCTGAAAAAAAAATCCTCACATTACCTTCACACAACTACAACCGCCTAGAACAGGATCTCATCTAAAAAAATAAATACTACCTCAACATTACCTTCACAACGAAACTACACCGCCTAGAACAGGATCTCATCTAAAAAAATAAATACTAGAAGCGAACGTAGAATTTTCTTGCATTCGCTTCTGACTTTACCTATAACTTGTTCACAACTGTATACGCAATTTCCGGTTACTTCGGCCTGGATTCGGATCAGCGATCAAATAATGTAAATCACGATTAAAAATTATTTTTTTGATGATGTGGGAGATATCTTTATTAAAATCAGTGGAGGAAATATACACCATGTCTGATATTATTTGGGTCTTTCATGTCTCCGACGATGCCTTTATCTCCCGGCACGCATCATTCCCATGACAAAAACCGAGCAAAAGGGTCAGAGCCAACGACACGGTATTCCAAATTGCCAGGGTATTGTGTTGTTGTTGTTGTTGTTTCCTATTCTCTCATGTGCCACACGTTAAGTATGAAGCTCACTACGTTCGCTATAAACACACACTTACTGCTATAACTGTTCTATAGGGACCTGAATGTTGAGTGCAGTACGCTTCCAAATCGTAACAATATCACATGCTCTTGACAGGTCTGGCACCCTGCCTGCTCACCAACTCTCTTCCTATGGTATCCAGGCCATCACGCTCATGGCTCACAGACTTCCTCTCCTGTCGCAGCCAACGTGTGGCCCTATGGAGTTCTTTCATCCCCTCTTCCTGTCCAAGCTGGAGTTCCTCAAGGCAGCGTTCTGCGCCCTGTTCTTTTCTGGTTTTCATTAATGATCTTTCCGAATCTCTGGAAAATCCTCTTTTATGTCATTGCTGATGACTCCACCCTTGTCGTACCATCTGTATCCCTCAGACTGGCAAGCCGCAGCTTCTTCGCTCTTTGCAGATCTGGACAAAATCACAAACTGCCCAACACGTGGAACATATCTTTCAATCCTGACAAATCTCACACTCTCACTATGTCTCTCCGAAAGGACCGTTAGAACCCCCCCCCCCCCATCCACTTTCTCAAACAACCCTCTGGAAGAAGTCCTTTCATTCAAGATGATCTTTTCTGGGAAAGCCACATTTCCATCCTGGCCTCCAAAGCAGTCGCCGACTGGGAATCCTGCCATCGTGCAAAGTGCTTCCTCGGCCCACTGAGCTCCTGACGACTTACAAAGCTTTTGTCCGCAGCCTGATGGAGTACTGCTCTCCCTCTGGGCTGGTGTTCCTGCCTCTCACTTTTCTCAGCTTCACGCTGTGGAAACCAAGGCATTTCGGATCATTGGTATCTCCGCGGTGAGGCTGACTCTCTGGGCCTCTCACTCTCTCACTGCAGGCTGGTCGGTGGTCTTTCTGTCTTCTACTGTCTCCTCTCCAGTCTCACCACCCCCCTGCTCTGTCTGCGATATGTCCCCACCATATTTCCGCAGGGCGCTAAAGGTCCGCCAACAACCCCCTTCTGATAAAACTACCAAAATCACGAATCACTGCTCACCTTCACTCTTTCATTCTTCTTTTGTCCCGCCTTTGAAATAAACTCCCCACTTCCTTCCATCCCATTCTTCCTCCAGGCCTTCAAAACAGCTGTTCACCACCACCTGTTCTTATCTTCCCCCATCCAAACCTCGATCTTTTCTACCCCCGTTAATCCACCCAAACCCACCCCTTCAAATTCCCTGCTTTCTTTCCTGAAAGTCCCTTAATGTCAATCTTATATACCCATGTTCCCCGCCCATCTTCTCTCCCTTCCACAATCTTCAAATGTTTCTGTTCCCCACTGTTTTTGTCCTGCTCTCTCCCACCCATCTTGTCTCATGCCCCCCCCCCCTTGCTGTGTCGTGTGTGTTAGCTCTCATATGAGCCTCGTCAATGTATACAAAAAAGAAGAAGTCGTTGACCTCTTTGGTGTAAAGCCTGACTGCTCTGGACAGCTGGTGCTCAAGCAGATGGTGGCGAACCCTGTCAATAATTATCTCTGGCAAAGCTTGCCCAGCACTGAGAGCAGCGTCACCCCTTGGTAGTTGCAGTCTTGGCGATCACCCTTCCCTTTTCCAGAGAGGACAACAAGTCCCCTCTTCCAGTTAGTTGGGATGATGCCTGTGTTCCAGCAGAGCACAGAACTGCATGCAACGACATGAATACAGCATTTCCACCAGCCTTGAGAAGTTCAGCATGGATGCACAGATCCCAGGAGCTTTACACCCATTTCAACCGGTTCACCGCAGCCTGTTTTTCCACAAACGAAGGTGGATCACAGTTGATTGGAGGGTCAGCAATCGGGATAGTAACACCCCTGACATCCAATCAGCCTGGTGGATCACCTGGTGGATCAGGCTGGTGATCAGCGGAACCGCTCAAAGTACCGGCCCAGCGGGCCTTCACTTCGACTCCTCTGTAAGAGCCTACCACCCTCTGCTCTCCACTGCAATACACCGAGGGATGGGCTTGGATGAACGCAATGCGGAATTCCCTTGTAAGCAGGACGAGAATCACTTGACCACAGGTGATGCTCTAACCCTCACAGATTCCTCGCACATGGCCTCCTTGTCCACCCTTAGCGCACGTACAGTTTTTACGCCTCAGCTCCTGTACAGCTCCTCTGCCATTCAGCCTGGCCTGTGACTCTGGTCAATGGTATCCAGTGTCCTTGAGAGACAAAATTCTTCTTCGTCCTCTGGTGAGTTCAAGACATCCACCGGCAACAATGATGATGGTGGTCTTGAAGGCACTCCACAACTCTTCAGGATCTTCCAAAGCACCCAGACCCCTCAAATCTCCACTCAGCCTGTTTGGCAACTCCTCAGCTACACTCTCATCCTTGAGCTTGCCAACATCCAGCCTAGGCTGGGATGGTACCATTCCCCTGGATTTAAGCTACGACTTCAGAGTTGCTACAATAAGCCGGTGGTCAGTATTGAGGACCAGCACTCTGGTAGACCCTGCAGTTCTGGATCATCCTGTAGCGACCATCAAGGAGCCACCCAAACAGGCAGTGGTCATGCCATATTAAATTCCCTATTGTCAAGTTTTCTCCAGTGATTTTGACAAATACATCTTCAGTTCACATTGTGCACCTCCATTGAGTTTTTTTGGGGAACTTCATGGAGCCATCCTTCCTCCATTTCCAAAATTCTCGCTTCACTCTTCCCTCACATGGATCTGTCCTAGATCCTGGAGGTATGCGCACACACACACACACACACACACACACACACACACACACACACACACAACACACACACACACTCGAAGCTGTCTAGCCTGGGTTCGAATCCCGACCCTGCTACAAACTGTCATTCCGGTTTCACATCAATAATATGCCTCGGATGGACGTTAAACGGGAGTCCCGTCTGCCAGAGCATTAGTTGCCGGACGTTAAAGATCTCAATGCGTCCTTCACGAGTTCTTGCCTCTGCACCATTGATAAACTCCAATTTCCTGTGCTCACCTGAGGTCGATCGTCATGTCTGGCCAGCCGGTTCGTGAAAGACTTAAGCCGAAAACTTCCCCCCGACCAACCTCACAAGAACGTCGGAATCATCCACAAGAACGTCGGAATCATCCACAAGAACGTCGGAATCATCCACAAGAACGTCGGAATCATCTTGACAGTCTAAAAACAGAAGAAGACGTGGATATGCCCCCTTTCATCCACGAGACACGCTATTCATGAGTTTACCGTCCCGCGTCGCAAGGTCGTCACCCTAGTCCGGACTATCAGCGACCAGCCAATTAGCCTTCCTCAGTCAAGTCGGTCAATTGCCGCCCAAACAGGTGGGCGCACACACACAAACACAGACAGGGCAGACGCAAGAGGGTTGGGCCCATGCTCGGGAGTCAGCAGGAGGCGCTGTGTGCGGCGTCCCTTTGTTTTCCATGGAGAGGGGTTCGGGCGCGGCTCTTCACGCGTTAGCGGGTCTTGGGTGACAAAGGCGTCGGTGAAGGTCTCCGGGGCGGGGAGACGAGGAGGGAGGACCGCTTGAGGGACACGGAGTGCGGGACGTGAGGACGGAAACGGGCACAAGGAACGTGCGGAGTGTCGAGGGTGAAGAGGTGGAGAGAGAGAGAGAGAGCTGGTGGGGGGCACGAACACACGCCACAGAGAGATCGCGAAGACGGAGGGTCGTGGCCGAGGCCGGGGTTGTGGCCGTGGCCGAGGCCGAGGGGGTGAGGCTGAAGCGGGCCCCAGAGTCGTGGTCGTGGTCGTGGTCGTGGTCGAGGTGAAGAGATGGCGAGCGAGTCCCCAGCTCGCAGTCTGGACGATATCGACCTAACGGCGCTCAAGGTGAATTTTCCCTTCGATGCCTTTTGTTCCGAGTGAGGTAAAACCGACTGCTGCTCTTGTTTGAGAGCGGGGGGTTCGTCGTCACCCTCCTCCCCCCACGAGGAAAACAGGTTTCATTTTCATTCTTTGTGAATCGATCTTGTTACCGCTTGACGTGACTTCTCCTCACCGATCCGCCTGTCCTGCCGAGCGTGCACGCGCTTCCCTTTGGCTTCTAGTCAAGGCCGTGGGCTGGTGTGAGGCCTAGTCGGTACAACGAGCTCCTCGACTGGTTCGCTTGGTGTGAAATGCCCGGACAAGCTTGGTGGGTTTTTTTTTCGTCTAATCGGCTCTCTTGGTGTTTGTCCGCTTGGTGCAGGACCCGGCTGGGATCTTCGAGCTGGTGGAGGTCGTCGGGAACGGAACATATGGACAAGTGTACAAGGTGAGAGGAGAACGTGAATTGAGTTTTTCTTGCTGTCAGTCTGTCCGTGCCACGGACTCGGTGCCTCCGTCAGTCGTTCTGCTTTTCTGTACGTCTGTCCATCCATTCATCGTTCTGTACGTCTGTCCATCCATTCATCGTTCTGTACGTCCCTGTCCATCCATTTCATCGTTCTGTACGTCTGTCCATCCATTCATCGTTCTGTACGTCTGTCCATCCATTCATCGTTCTGTACGTCTGTCCATCCATTCATCGTTCTGTCCGTCCGTCCATTCTGTTTGTCCGTCCACTCAGCTCGTCTGTCCACCCATCGATCTGCTCGTCCATCCATCCGTCATCTGCTCGTTCGTCCGTCCATCCATTGCTCTGCTCGTCCGTCCATCCGTCATCTGCTCGTCCGTCCTTCATCGTTCTGTCGTCCCTCCGTCCATCTGTCATCTGCTTGTCCGTCCATCCATCTGTCATCTGCTTGTCCGTCCATCCGTCATCTGCTCGTCCGTCCATCTATCATTCTGCTCGTCCCTCCATCCATCGTATCTGCTTCCGTCCATCCGTCATCTGCTTGTCCGTCCATCCGTCATTGCTCGTCCGTCCATCTATCATTCTGCTCGTCCCTCCTCCATCTGTCATCTGCTTGTCCGTCCATCCGCATCTGCTCGTCCGTCCATCTATCATTCTGCTCGTCCCTCTATCCATCCTCATCTGCTTGTCCGTCCATCTATCATTCTGCTCATCCCTCCATCCATCCGTCATTTGCTTGTCGTCCGTCCATCTATCATTCTGCTCGTCCCTCCTTCCATCCATCGTTCTGCTCGTCCCTGTGTCCAGCGATATACCCGGTCGTCTGGCCTTTCTTATGAACATGCGTACATCCTTCTTTGACTTTGTTTCTTTGGCTCACTGTCCCCATCTGTTTCCTTGCCCTGCCGTCATATTCTCCTCTTTCTAAGAGGGATTCGTTTACTTTCTTGTTGCCTTTTTTTTTTTAGCCTTTATTTTGTATATGCATTTGTTTATCAATTATGTCTTATGTACTATAACTGCTCAAAGCAGTCGTGTTGGCTGCACACAATGGGGTATGAGCCTGTCCTTTGTTCCTCATGAGTCATTTGATTGGAAACGTGCCCTGGCAGTATGCTGGCAGCGTCCTGATTCTCCCAGTCCCACTGTTCCTCCCACCCTCTCCACAGCTCGCTGTCTGACCAGACTGATCCATTGATTCCCCATCTTTGAGAGTCACATTGCCAAGTTGTATTTCCAAACATTAATTTCCACCCCTTTCTCCATGAGCAATGAAACCAAACAGCACAGAGTATTAGTCTTACCGGAAATTGTCTGACATATTTTTCACGAATTGACGAAAGAAACCACTTAAATTGCTTCCCCTAATTCCAAACGATATCCTGACATTTATTTCTCATTGATAAAAAAGAGCAATGCTTCCACTTTACGTGGAATTTTTCTGAGTTTCACCTTTACCTTCATATAGTACAGCTACGCACTCACTCCCAACTGTCATGGTTTCTGAGTCGCTGCTTGTTATTCACCGATAGTGAAACTACGCACCTCTACGTATTCTCTGCTTTTCTTGTGCATCGGTTATTTGGAGCTATTGCTTGATAGCAAATGACCAAGGGAAACTCGTTGAGGTTTTGCGCAAGTAATCAAAATTGATCGATTGCTTATTGTCATGGAGAAGCTTGTCACCACATCCATATTTTGAAACTTCTTACGGAACATCGTCTTGTACACGCTTTGATGATGTTATTGTGCAATCGCCCATTTGTCTCACATAAATCTAACTGATTGAAAAGTTTGCTTTTGTCTGTACTGAGAAAATTTTGTTTCCTCTTTTTGTTGCTAGTTAATATGATTCCCTCATTAATTGCTGTATTTTTTGTGGTTTTGTCGAACCCAAGAACCTGCCTGGTTTTCCAATCCTTTTTGGGTGGGTGATCACTATTTTTTTATGTGCAGTAATTTTTATACGCCCGATATATATATATATCGGGCGTATTATGTGATACCGGTCGTCCGTCCGTCCGTCCGTCCGTTCCTGTCTGCACTCTAACTCCCAAAGTTTTCAACTTTCACGTTTCATTTTTGGTACATAGGTACAGACTGTGGAGACGGTGTGTCACGACATACGTTCGTCATCTAAAGTGGTTGCCATGGCAACCAGGATGCAGTTTTCCATGTAGTAGCACAATTCTGTATATACCTTCTTGTTCGGGCGTATATTGTGCTCACTTGAGCTCTTGTTTTTATTGCCTCTGCCACCGATGGTGAAGGAGGTTATGTTTTCACCCCTATCTGTCTGTCTGTCTGTTTGTTTTTTTGCATGGTATCTCAAAAGGTTGTGGAGGGATCCGGATGAAATTTTGTGGACAGGTTGGGCGTGTGACGAGGAAGAATTGATTCAATTTTGGTGAAGATCTGAATCCAGGTCCAGAACGAGAATTATTTAATTTTTAAAGTGTTTCTTCACCATTGAGAGATGGGGCTCAAAAACGATATATAGCATGATATTTCAAAAATGTATTGGGCCACATATGTTCTCCTGGATCAGGCATTACGGGGCGGTGGTATGCACTCTACCGAGTGCCCTTCTAGTTCAAAAACGTATCTGGCCCGATATGTTCTCGTGGATCAGGCATTGCGTGGAGGAGGTATGTTCCTTAATCAGTTGTTTCGGTTTGGTGATGACAGAGTAAGTTCCATTGTATTTTTGGGGATGGGCTGTAGTGGCGGTTAATTGAAAATTTATTTTGGATGGGAATAATTTAAGGTGAAGCACCGAACAGTGCAAAAGATAATTTTGCTGGAGATAGGTCAACCGGAGGAGAGTTTGTAGTTGGTCGAGTTCATAATCACCAATATCACAAGAAATATAGAGTGGAAAACACAAAAGCAGAACGAACTTGAGATTTTTTTTGATTTTTTTTTGCCAAAAGCAAAACAAAGGGAAGGGAAGGAGATGAGGTTGGAGATGTTGGTTGGAGAAGAGATGAGGAAGAGAAGAGTTTGCATTTCATGAGAAGAGAGAAACCGTTTGCATTTCCAATTGCTCGATAACGTGTTGAATTCCATTTGCAACAATCAGGTGCAACAGACTGGTTTAGGGGAGGATAACCATCACCCCCATCTTCTTTATCAATATGTTATTTTGTGTTTGTGTTTTTTTCTAAAATTTATAATAGTTAATAATTCTGTAATGCGATACTGTATTATATAATAAGATCTATAAACAACGAACTCTACTCTACCCTTTCATCCCCCTCTTCTCCTGACTGCAATCGTGTCACTGCGTCTGTCCAATCGTGTTCTTCTCCCCACTCTTTTAACGTGTTGAGCGATCATCATCTCATGTAATCCCCTCATCCTTATCTCTATATTTTCTATTCTCACAAGCTTCCATTTTCATGTCTGTGCACTCTTTTCCACATTATCCTGTTTTGTCAGCTTTTCCCATCTGGTTTACACCATCATCTCATGGCACCCCTCAACCCTACCTATATTTTTGACCACCTTTAACCTACCTAACCCAGCCCTCATATTTGCAGGTTGCTGTCTCCTCTTGCCATGTTCATTCATTCCCTTACTTGTTGCGTCCACCTGTTGTCCCACTGTCGGTCTGTTGCCTTTTTGCCCTTTGTCTCCTCGCTCTTCCACGAGCCGAGACTATTTGTGCAAAATAAAAAAAAATTATGCATGCTTGCATGTAACAGTATCTGTACATGGATGCAAGCATGTATTTGTTGCAGACGCTTATGTACATATATACATGGTGTCAGAGTGTCTCAGACAAGAATGAATGATCATATTTTACATAAATAATTGTATAAAAGAAGCGATTTAAATAAAAAAAACTTTGTAGCATTTTATCTATTGTCCTTCGCATTTCTTTATTCTGCCTGCATTGCCTATTCTTGCTTGTATTTCTCTTTCCAAAAATAGATCGACTGCTTGCAACGCAAGGCAACGCGTTAAAATTACAGCATGGTTTGAAGAGACCCACTCAGTCGTGGTTGTTCGGTACTATTTCAGGCAGGAATATGGCAGAAATGAGTCAGCACCAACTAACATGCAATGTACAAAATTCATCGTGATGCCATTGAACATGTCTTGCCTTTTCCATCGTGTAATCCTCGGAACAAAATGTACACTGAGAAGGAAGTTGAAGATGTCCTGGGAGCTTTTAGACCATCTCCAAAAAGGTCAATACAGCAGGAATCTTTGCAGCTCAACATGTCAGGGTTTCTCAGTGTACAGGATTCTGATACAAGAAAAGCCACAGTCGATCTTTTCAAAGCGTGCTGCATTTTTAGAGCGCTGCTATGGATTTTAAATGGTCATGATTTTATCATCTACCTATGGAATTGGAAACACAAGCAAAATAAAATGATATGGTCGACATTTTGAACCGGTGTGTAAATCAACAGGATGTTGATTGAAGTTTGCTAACCGCCTTGGGAAGCAAGGAAAGGCTGTTTCAGATATTAACCCTTTGTTCTCTTTTGCTACGTCGAAGGGTTAAAGCCCAAAACGTCAGTTTCTCCCTGCTTCCCACAGCGGTTAGCAAACCTTAATTGATGTCTTGTTGATTTTTGTCTGTTTTTCTACCTGTCTGCTGATGCAGATCGACACTAGCTTTCACCAGCAAGACAAGTTCTTCATTTTACGTTGAATCTATGAAGTTTTATTGACATTTGAATCCTTTTGTTAACACTCTACTTTAAAACATAAAATCATTGTTTTATCTGGAAAAGCCTTGTACACTTGATGTGTGCATGTATAAGTAATATAGATATATACATTTGATGGTATTGATAATTATGAGTGTACACACACACACACACACACACACACACACACACACACACACACACACACACAATGTTTCTCTCATAAATCACTTTCACTCTATTTTTTATTACTCTTACCCTTCATTCTAAATCCTGACATCATCCTTTCCAAATTGCAAAGGCAATGATGAGATAGTTTGCGTTTTACCTTTTTTGACATCTGAATTATATTTCCCGTGTCTTGTCGTCTATTGCATGCCTGTGTTGCTCCATCGCTCTGGGAGGGTATTTAATATCTGACCTCACATGGCTCATGTTAATCCCTGATGAAGGCCGCTCTGAGGATGAAATGTTGGACTTCCTGAGCTTTTGGCTTTCAGCAAAATTTTCATAGTTTCTTGTTCTTTTGCACTTTACATTCTGTGGTTCTCACAATATTGGTGATTTATGTAATGATAAATATTTAATGTAAACACGGTGGCCCAATAAATGACATTTCATTAACAATTGCAATTGAAAAAGTTTTAATGTGTCTTTGAAGCACAATACATTTGTCAAATCTGAACAATATTGTGTCGACTTATTTTTCATATTTTTTTTCTCTTCATTCTTTCAAGAGTCCTCGCCTCAGTAATTATGGCCAAAAAAACAACCTGCTCATGTGCATTTCTGGTTGATTTGAAAAGACTGATTCTTTGCAGTTCAAAGTGCTTCAGACCTTTCCTGGTATGCACACTGATGGTTGCTCTTCGGTCGAAGCATAGTGCCTTTCTCTTCTCTGTGACGTCGAATAATTGTATTTCCGCAGGGTGCCCATATTGTCACAAACAGGGCTCTGAATTGCACCACAGTCCCAGCCAATAGTAACTCTCTTGTCTTTCATTGTCCTGTCTGAAAATGCACCAAATACCTTTTCCACAAGATTATTTTGATATGCGGAATGGTGTTATCGCTGCTTACGTACTGACCGGGAAAGAAAAAAAACAAACAAACTGATCACGTCATATTACCAAATAATAATTCATATATATATATATATATATATATATATATATATATTACTAATAAAGGGTGTCTTGGCTTGTATCTATTCCTTTTTCCCCCAATTCCTCCACCCCCCCCCCCACTTACTCCTTCCTCCATAGCTACACATTCCTCCCTCCGACATACTCCTTTTCAACCACAAGTGTCTCTTTAATATTGGGTTCCAAGAGTACAGATATGGGCCAAGTGGCATCCTCCAGTGTCTCATGGGTTTCTTTGTGTGTGTATCATTTAATGGGTTATCTTGTAGTACATACTTTGCAAATCTATTAAATTGGCTCCATTAATGCACTTGTATTAGTGTGCCAGATCTATTGTGTAATCTTGCACAGGAATGAGTGTTTTGTTTTTAATGTGGCATGCTGGCTAAGTAGTTTTTCATTTCTGTGTTTATGGCCATTGGACAGCATTGTACGTTTTCCCAATTGACACTTGCATGAGAGTGGACAGAATGAAGAGTGTAGGATTTGTCTCGCACGATTCCGATATCAGATGGTTATTGAGCAGACCATTTGCTGCATTTGGCTGAAACCCTGCACTGTTTCTCGGTTGATGAGTTTTGGGGTGGTATTTTATTTTTTATTTTTAATGGTGGAGAAACTTGTTTTATTCGTGAACGGTTGCACTTTAGTCATCCAATCATGCCTTTTGTTCATGGCAAAGACACCGTTGTACAGCCCATTAGGTTGTTGGCCATTTGGTACATTGAGAGGGCCTCAATTTCGCAGATGATGCAGTCATCTTGGCGGAGACTCGAGATATCCTTTTGGGGGGCCCTCGAAGTGCTGAATGAGGAGTCGGAGCCACTGGGATTCCAGGTTTCCTGGGTCAAAACTAAGATCCAGGCTTTCAGTGACATCTTGGATGTTGCTATCCTGTCTGTACCTGTTTGTGGCAAGAATGTTGAGGTCACGGAGAGATTCACTTACCTTGACAGTGATATTCATGTCTCTGCTGGCTGTGAGCCAGAGGTCAACAGAGGTCTGGGTCGGGCCTGGGGAGTCATGGATTCACTGGATCATGGGGTGTGGCGCTGTCGGTACCTTTGGTAACAGCTCTCTTCGGAGAAACCTTGGCTATCACTGGTCGGACTTTGTGTCCATGGAGCAGTTGCTGAGAGAGACTGACATGAGATTTGTTACCTGTATGGTCCGTGAGCGTCAGCTGCGGCTGTATGGACATGTGGCTCATTTTCCTGACGCTGATGCTGCTCACCAGATTCTCTCAGCGAGGGAGCCTCGTGAGTGGAGGAGGCCAATGGGCCGACCATGTGCCTCGTGGTTGCAGCAGGTTGATCAGCATCTCAAGGAGATGGGGATGGGCCAGGCATCTGCCTGGGGGATGGCTAGACGGAGGCCCTTGGAGTACCGATAGAAGTGGACGCAGCGGCACGCTGCTCCGGCGCATGCTCCCATACCTGACATGACCTGAGAATGCCTCGAGGGCCACTGCGAGAAGGTGTCCTGCATGCACCCACGGCTAGTTATAGTGAAGCAAATGGTCTAAAACGTATAAATTGACACCAAGATCACTTCAATCAGACAACTCTATCAATTTCCATAACGAAAAGTTGCATTTTTGGAGCCAATTGGCGGCCATCTTAAAAAAAATGGCCACCATGTTGGAATTCGAAGTGGCTCGCACTTTTTCCTTGAAAAGTGACCCGAATAAAATGTTTGTGCCAATTTTTGTGCTTGTATCACAATTTGAACGATTCTACCAAAAATCACTTTTCTGGCTCCACTATTAGGACAAGAATTGGGAATTAGGCCGGAGTGCTGGGTGATAACTCTCCGACTCTTTTATGAAAGACACTGTGGGATCTTTAACATCCACCAACAATCGATGCTAGTGGATGGGTCCTCTGCCTAACATCCCATCCGACGGACCGTGCACTTTTAAATCGGTGTTGAATATCCTGTAGCATCCTTTTCCTTTTTTTTTTTTTTTGTTGCAATAATGTGGTAGTTTTACTTATTTTATTTATTTATTTTGTTGTCGTAACCATTTGTACACAACCTTTTAATACTTAATGCTTCTTTCCCTCCCTACTATAAATAACATTTCTTTCTTTCAAAGATGAAGATTGCGTCTTCAAATTTAGCGTGAAGTTCTGCTTAAAAGATATGTATTCATATTCTGAATTTGTTTCTGTCAACAGATGCCTGGTGGTGACCACAACCTTGTAATGAAATCGGCGAAAGGGTTGTTTTCTGTCATAATGACCTGTTGTCCATCTGTAATCTCTTTATTTTGTAATTCATTCAAGACTGGTGAAGAACCTGTCCTTTAAATAGATGGGATAATTCTTCTAGAATTGCAGACTGGTTAATTCGCCCAGAATTGGCCTATTTTCATATGACTTGCAACACCTCATGTTGCACCGATAAAAATGCTATCGATATGCCGATAACCGATATTTGCACGTCCAAATCAGTCGATACTGATATGTAACACAGCAGCAGGCAATTTGTGTAAGTGAGCCAATGCAACTTTATTTTTTAGGACATTAGTACCAACAGCCATCATCAAAACGATCAATCTTTCAATCCTGGTATTTGTACAAACTACCAACTGGAGCAAAATTACTCTTGATGAAGAGTAATGTGCATCCTCTGTTGCCAGTATAAGAATGTGGTGTCATTACCAATATTCTACAAAAGAAGCAATATGACCTTGTGAATTTTGTCTGCTTTCCACCAACGTTCGTTCGGAGTTCTGTGTATTTGATCATCATTTTACTTTCATCCGTATCATAGACTTCCAAGTCACATTGCATGCCTGTTATTATGGGAAGGCTTAGCAACGCACTCACGTGGACAGGGATTGGGAACATTTAATGCAACGTCCATGTGATTGTGAACTGTGGTAATGCTGTGTGCGGATCAGGATTTTAAACCGACACCATTGTTCGACTTCGTTTTCACTTGGTCACTATGACGCAATTGCTTTCACGTCAAAGACTTGTGCAAATGACTCGATAATAGCAGTCCAAGTATGAGATGGCTCTTATTTGAGGAAGTACACTGTATTTGGTATTTTTGGATTTAAATACTACAAGGAGCTTTGTAAAAACATCTCTTATATAAATAGTTATCAGTTTGTGTAAAATGTACTTTGGATGCACTGAAGTCATCCCACTCTTTAATAACAAAAGCATAAACAGTTTGCAATGGTGAGTTTATAAGTTTTTTTAAACATTTAATTGATAGAAAATGATCGGTACGACGCTGAAGGTTCATCTTGCTTGTTGCTGTACATTGAAATCAAGATGCAGGCAAAGGTCTTCTTGCACTTGCACACCTCGAGCGCCCAGTCCTACATCAGAGACAGAGCTCTACCAAAACGTCAGCTTTTTATTCCTCACAATTTGGTAATTCTGATTATTTACATTCTTTAATTTAATTATTAAAGTAATAGATTTTCTTCCCTAGGTTTGGTTGTTTTAGTTGTATTGACCTAGTATTGGAAAAACAAACCAACTTGAGATTAGCTCCCATGGTGTTAACATATCAGGGATGAATCCAGCGAGTTTGG
>CM068952.1:54637413-54654155 GCA_035128595.1 Eptatretus atami
TCAGGCTGCTAGGTTTTATAGTTTTGGAGTTATGGAGGAGACGCACACACTGACACACTGACGCACTGACGCACACACTGACACACACACTGACACACTGACGCACACACTGACACACTGACGCACACACTGACACACTGACGTACACACTGACAGACTGACGCACACACTGACACACTGACGCACACGCACGCGCGCACACACATACACACACACACACACCTATTAAAAAAAAACGATTAAAGAGCAGAAAGGTGCAAAAACAAACAAACAAGGGTTGGATCGATTGGGAGTAGACAAAGAAGGCTCATTGGAATGTCTAAGAAGAGGTCAGCTTAATTGGGAATGAGAACGAATCATTAGAAATACCAAGGCCCAGAACACTACACAAACGGCTTTAGTATAATAGCAGAACTGAGTCAATCAGACAAGTGTAGATTTTGCAAGGTAGAAATGGAAAGTACGAATCACTTCCGATTGGGATGTAAAAAACTCGTGTCAGAGCAGTGAATACACAAAGGCACAACAAAGCATGTTCAGTAATCCACTGGTACATCTGCAAAAGTCTCAATATCCCAGTTCCAGAGAATTCATGCAAACAAGAACCAAAATAAATCATCGAGCGTGAACATAGATAACAAAGCAGTACGACTAGATATAGTACTGAGGTACAAAAAAGAAAAGAAGGTCTTGCTTATTGAGGTGTCATTACCCAGCAATTTGGTCTAAACGATGTAGAAATCAAGGAAATGACCAAATACGAAGATCTCAAAAATGAACTCCAAAGATCCTGGAAGCTGAAGAATGCCTAAATTGGAAGCAGTGATAATTGGAGCAATGGGGGTGATAAAGACCTCACAGAGATCTTATAAAACATCACTGCAAATATTACAACAAATGAACTACATTTGGAAGCTTTCCAGGGCTCAGTGACGGTCCTCAAAAGAGGTCTCAGAACAAAACTTTGAGAATAAGAAAACTTCATAAATTGGTCCATGAATCGTGACCCCTTATTGAAATGGAGGTGGATATTTCGAGATCTGGGAGGACTCCGTTCCACCTTCTGAAACCCGCATATGGAGATAACAACCGACACACATGCTCACTTGCTTTTCTAAAAACCTGCATTTGGAGATCTGAAACCTGCATATGAAGGTAACAATCTGCACCACACGCAAGACCCCGACTCACCTGCACCACAAGCAAGACCCCGACTCACCTGCACCACACGCAAGACACCAACACACCTGCGCCACACGTAAGACCCCGACTCACCTGCGCCACACGCAAGACCCCGACACTCACCTGCACCACATGCAAGAACCCGACTCACCTGCACCACACGCAAGACATCAACACACCTGCACCACACGCAAGACCCGACTCACCTGCGCCACACGCAAGACCCCGACACTCACCTGCACCACACGCAAGACACCCGACACTCACCTGCGCCACAAGCAAGACCCCGGCGCTCACCTGCACCACACCCAAGACCCCGGCGCTCACCTACGCCACACGCAAGACCCCGGCCGTCAACCTACGCCACACGCAAGACCCCGGCGCTCACCTGCGCCACACGCAAGACCCCGGCGCTCACCTGCGCCACACGCAAGACCCCGGCGCTCACCTGCGCCACACCCAAGACCCCGGCGCTCACCTGCACCACACGCAAGACCCCGGCGCTCACCTGCGCCACACGCAGGATCCCGGCGCTCACCTGTTCCACACGCAAGAAACGGACCCTTGCACAAGTGCACACACAAACTTCTACACCAAACCCTTTTTTCCTCTTCAGCCTTTTTTATTTTTCCTTTTAAATTCGAGGGAAATCAGACACAGGAAGAACAATTCTACCCATTTGAGAATAAGAAAACTTCACAGCTTGGTCCATGAATAGTGACCCCTTATTGAAACGGAAGTGGATACTTTGAGATCCCCTCCTCTCCTCCATTCCACCTTCTGAAACTCGCATATGGAGATAACAACCGACACACATGCAGAAATTGTAGTCTGCGATGATTGATTCTATGATTTTCCTTCTAATTGGGAGTAAGCTCACTGGTCTGTAGTTGAGAGGATATATTTTTCACCCTTTGTGGAGTGATGTTAGTGTCTTCCAGGTAGACACAGGAGGTGGCCAATAATGAAGGACAGGCTGAAGAGAGCAGCAAAGGCTCAGTAGAGCAGGATTTTACAACACAAGTGAGAGCAGGATTCTTGTGCAATGAATGACCATCCTGATTAAGTGTTTCCTTTGATGACTCATTCTCCTCTTTGGCTGCCACGGCTATGTGAAAACAGAACAATCTGGCATTGTTTGAGGGTAAAATACACATTGACACGTGCAAGTGAAAAGGTAAGCGCTTGCATTCACTAAATCCCTCACTTCAATCTGTATGCCTAATGATAGTTACATTGCAAGTTACAACTAGTCCAAACTTAGTGGGTTTGTTTCGGTAGGCAAAGTATTTATTATGTTACTTTTAGTTAGCACACAGAGCATTTCCTCTGTTACAGCATTCTTATTCTCATGTACCATACTTTATTGCAGTGTCGGTGCTGACGAAGCAGTTTATTGGCAGGTTTTATTTTACTGGATGGTGTACCATTGCCTTGCAAGCATTCGTTAGGGCAGGAATTTGGGATTTGTTCATGGGGCTGACGACAGCTCGCCTACTCTTCCTTTAACACCCACTAACTAACTGCTGGCAACAAGAACGCCCAGTTTAACGTCCATCCGAGAGACGGCACACACATTGATGAATCGCCCTGCCTTTGAAACACCGGGCTGACAGTTTATAGCTGGTTCAGGATTCAAAACCAAGCCCAACAACTTTGAGGTGAGTGTGCGTACTTCTAGGGCCTAGGCCATCAAAATGCCTCTGAATGATGCTGAATTGGTATAACTTGGGGAAATTGCAATCCACTTGCCAAAATGAAATTCCATGTTACTGCCATTGGTTATCTACTCGCTCCACTTGGCGAAAGTTACAACGCCCTTTTCACTGCCAACCGAGTGCATTTACTGATAAGGGCCTCAAAAGATTCATGCTGGCAAATGTGTGATAATAATAACCCACGCACCTACACCTGGTGCTTTTTAAGCTTCTTGTAATTTTCTGTTACAAACAGACCAGCATTGGAGTCTTTTTGGCCGTACCATTCTTCTGATCGCTCGCTCCCACTTCTCATTTTTGCTCAGCACCGGTGTTTCCAAGTCATTTATTAGAATTGTCTGTTTGCAAAAATTGCATCCTCCGTATTCCAAGATGCAGCACTTGAATAGCCAGTTGCTTTTTCAAAAGCAAATTCAGTAACTGCACTGTGGTAGATGTTAATGGCTAAATGCTGTTCAATGGCACACTTGGCCTTCGATATCTATTTTATTTTAATGTGATTTGCAGTCTCATAACTGTAGTCTTGCATGCTTTACAATATGTCAAGCATAACCAGAGCTGAGAAGACAACATAAAAGATGAGGAAAGTGGCTTAAACATATAAAGTTTAATTTGTAGCTTATCTGGAATTTAAATGCCAGATAAGGTATTGTCATCACGTACAGTCCGTCCGCCCGTCCCTCCATCCGTCCGTCTCCGATTTTGACTTCTCTGGGCAAACTGCTGGGCCGATCCGGCTGAAATTTGGCAGCAACATTCCTCTCCTGACTGGTAACAGGAATTGCAAAGCTCGTTCCGGTCACATGATTTTAAGTAGGTCAAAATGGCTGCCTTAGTAAATTTCTTCAAAAATCTTCTCCAGACCTACCAACCTGTCAGAATGCTTCCAAATTTGGGTTGCAACATTAGGCCAAGGTAGGGATGTTAAATTGCAGAGGTCATGCCGATTACGTGACTGGAAGTGTGTCAAAATGGCCGACTTGGTCAACTTTTTGGAAAATCGCGTAAATTCCTTCAAAAATCTTCTTCTCCAGACCTGCCGGTCAGAATGCCACCAAATTTGGGTTGCAACATTAGGATAGGGCCCAGATAAGCTACAGGTGCAGTGGTCTTTTTTTTTGGGGGGGTTACCATGATAATTCCAAACACAAACTAGAACAGCACTTGGTTGAGTGTATATCTCTGTCAAGCTGAACATTTTATGTTTTGTATCCCACTGATAGGCCGGATATGAATTTGTACCTGAACTAAAATTTTATCGGCTTGTTCTTGTCCCCAAACCAACTTATCTACCAAGTTTCGTCCAAATACATCCATAACTCTTTGAGATATCGTGCTATATATCGTTTTTAGCCCGATCACTCAATGGCGAAAAATCACTTAAAAATTCTCAGATCCAGATTCGGATTCGGATCTTCACCAAAATATAATCATTTCATCCTTGTCACAAACCCGAACTTGCCACTAAATTTCGTCCAAATCCATCCACAACCTTTTGAGATAGCCTGTTCACAAACAGACAGACAGACAGTGGTGAAAACATAACCTCCATCCACCTTCGGTGGGGGAGATAAGAAAATTTATTGATAACGGCAGTTTAGTAAGAATATATGTGTCGTCCCTCATTTTACATTGGTGTAAAATTTATCTTCTGTTGTTCTGAATAGCTTGCATTTTCTGTTATAGCTTGGAGAGAGCATGGAAGAAAACACACTACAGACATGATTTTGACATGTTGTCAATGCATCTTGTTGATGCCGAATTGCTTGTGTACTGTATATAAGTCTTCACACGATGAAGGACCGAAGGTATTAACCCCAGCGCGGATGAGTAAGTAATTGCCACTGTGCCAGACCTCGCAAGACTTGTGGAAAATTTGTGATGATGGCCCCTGCATATGTTAATCAGAGCTTCTTGGCTGAACTATATCACTCAGTAGGCAATGCTCAACATAACAAGCCCTACCCAGATTGTGACATGAAAAAAGAGGTCACAAGTGGGCATATGCAAGTGAGGGTGATTTGATTGGAAATGTTTGTGGAAGTGTGGTTGAAGACGGGCTTGAATCCTCGGGTGTGTGTAACGTCCGTTTGCTTTTACTGTGATGAAGGAGAGTGAGGCTGACTATGGTGGGAACGTGTTGGTTTCTGTTTGTATCCTTCCCACTATGTACAGTTCGTGCGATGTAACGTGACAGATTCACCACAAAAGCATGCAAAACTGCTAGCACCTCTTGGTGCAACATCTTTCAATAAAGCTTCTTGTTTTTAAATATGGGTATGATAATTGAATGTTGCTCTGCACGTTCCATTAAAATTGGTCTTCAATAAGTGAAGGATCACACAGTTGCATGGCTTTTCAACCGTGACGCTTCCGTTCCAAGCGAAAGCGAAGATGTAGGCTCGTCGAAATAGTGTTATTTTGTTGAAATTGTTTCCTCCATCCACTGTAAAGTGAAAGGGCTGGGAGTCAAGTCTGTATTCACACTTGTGGAGCTCATTTGTCTCAAAATGAAGAATATTTTCTTTTATTTTTGGAAACAAGATGTGTGCATGCGCGGTTATCCTGGTTTGTGTCATATTTGAACAACTGCTGAGATGATTCAGAGACACTCTTGTCAAACCATCTCTTATCTCTTCTTGTGCTCCTGCTACGAACAAGATCAATACCTTTCCTTTGCCACATCACCTTGGCTTTGGTCACTTATTTCAAGGAAAATGGCTGTGATTTTTAACACGTTTTTTTTAATTTATTGTAACATTGTGGATTCAGTTTGTAGTTCAACCTCAAACTATATGAATGATGTGTAATACTTTTACCATGTATGCATGTCTGTGCAATCTTAAACCACAAATTGAAAGAGAAATATAAGTTGGACTTTTTTTAATGGCTCAGGATAGTTGCTTGAATCGTGATAAAGCCCGTTACATAATAATAATTTGTTCTAGTTCCTGAACCAAAATGCCATATCAATAATTATTTAATGAAATCTTGACTGAGCTGATATTTAAAAATGTAACCCACTGAGTTTTTAAAATATACGTTTTTAGTAGAAAATGTAATTTTCTCATTTATTTGGACTTATATAATTGCATACATCAGCCATGCTCACTAATAATCCTTATGGGTTGGCAATGGCCCATTTAATGCGAAATCAAATATACTGATTGCGAGCTTGTTAGTACCACATCTGCATGCATGCATAACCCTAACATGTCGATGAGGTAGGATAACATCACACATATATTTTTCTTAAGGACATTTTTATATTTATTAGGAAGTATCTTATATATTATTTCCGAGTTTGTGGTTTCGTGTCGCGCTATCTTCGACTTTGTTCTGCGCTCGAGTAACCGTGATATTCGGCTTACATTATCTCAAAGACCATATGAGGTGCATGGTACAAAAAAAAGTAAATAAAATGGTTCTGAAACAGTGAAATCGTATTCCACTTACTGCATTAAAGTAAAATTACTACTGATACTCTGCATCAGTTCCTTTCTCAAACACACCCACCCCAACATGTCGCGCAGAGCGTGGGTTATGCTAGTATGGTTTATTTGATGGTCCTCTGTGATTTGTAATTTGACTTATTTTTATTTTTGCATTCTTTGGCCTTTACCAAAGCCATGATACACTTCTGGCTAATTATTACCCCACGCAGGCAAAACAACCAACGGAGTTAAGCAATTGTTTCACTTCTGTGCGTCTGTCTGTTTACAAACATCAGTTTATGATCGAGGAACAACTCAATTTAAATTGAATGCTATATTTTGAACGTGAATCGGAAAACAAACCTGCCGTTTCACAGTATTTTGGCTCTGAATTCATCCCGATCGCACATGTGCAGAGAGAGAGGAGGAGAGAGTTTTCTTACTCTGCCTTCCCTACAGTCAATAAAAATTGGAAATCGTTCCAATCAGGAAACGTTTGTTTGTTTTTAAAGAGGTTATAAAGGACAACAAACACACATGAAGAACTAATGTAACGTGTTAAACGAGGTGGTGTAACGTCGGTAAACCTATTACGTTTCTAACTGGCCACTGTATCAATGGCGGTAAACCTGCGGAATTAATTTTTTTTTTTTAACACGACCTTTACAATCTTCTTTTTTTATATTTTAATTATATACTTTTAGAACACTGCTGAACACAAATCGCCTTCTTATCGTTTCCAAAAACCTCTAGTTTTGTGGTACTTGGACATGCCAAATTAGGTTGTGTATAAGACCACATCAACAGTGGTCAACTTTTTGGAATTTTTTTATACGACCTTTAAAATCAAATTAGGCCTATTTTTATTTCGATTGAATTGTATATTTGAACATGCACAGGATAAGGTGTTCCATGAACTCTCGTATGATGCTTGCTCGCTCTTAGTTTATTCTCTTCCAGCAGTGCCCCCCCACCCCATATGCTGCTACATCTGGCATATCTGATCTCATTAATGTATTGATGAATAATTTTAATACTTTTAAATTGGACAATCCTGTTTTAAACCTTATCAACAAATAGGTAAATCATCGTTGGCTTCAAAGCTCTTTCAGTTGCCTGCATGGTAATTTTACAACTGTGTGTGGTCTGAGCATTCTCAATTGGTATCCACGTATGCTGTGAAGGTTCCATTCCTAGAGCAGGGCTTCATAGTTCTCTTCAGGTGATGACATCTTTAACTTGAGCAAATATTGAGTGACTGCATCCCAACCTGTTGGATCTTCCTTTTCTGCTTAGTGTCCACATGGCACGCGATTCTCCGCTTTGTGGCACAATGGCCTTGGGAATTTGTTTATTAAAGGCTGTAGGCTGATGTGTCTCACTGTTTCAGTTTTGTAAGGCATAGTGACTTTTGTAAAACGTACAAATCAAATAACGATATGTCCTACATTTTGACGAATAGTAAATGCAAATGTGTGAAAACGCTTATCTTAAATCGCACCAGTTCATCTTCCTTACCCTTTTGGAACACTTTGCTTTCTGATCTGAACAATTGAAACACCAAAGTTGGTAAGCTTTGCATGCAGTCCTGGTGTCAGTTTGCTCCTCCCTTGTACCTTATGTTAAAAAGCATTGAAAATGCTTCAAAGTTGCTGGCAAGATAGCCACGATTTGAATTCCCTGAAAAGGGCTGGTTGGTCAATCAATTAATTTTATTGTACTTTTCATTTCAATGCGAAATCCCAAAAGGCTTTATAAAAAGGAAAACGAAAGAAAAGTATGAAAAAGCAACTAAAATATTTTATGAAAGATTTTAAAACTGGAATTGATGAGGCTGTGCAGATTTTAAAATGCTCCTGGAGTCTGTGAAGCGGTCCAGGCAGCATCCTTTTTGCGGACCCCAGGAGCAGGTGGTATCATGTCCACGGAGCCTAACTGGCCCCTTGGAGAATGCCTCCGTTTCCTCCTGGCTTCAAATTTATTTTTGCCCAGTGGCCCGTGAGAACACAACACGACCTGGGGCAAAGGGGACCATTTTGGGTCACGCTTTCGTCAGGCTAAGGCGATACGGAAGGCTGCTCAGGAAACGCATGGGACGAGGTCCCATCTGTTTCCGGGCGAGATCAACAGTTGAAGAGCTTATCGGAAGAATGCTCGATTGTCCGAAGTCGTCATCTACCTCGTGATTGCTGTTGTTGGACTTCAGATTTCTTGTAGATGTAATTAGGTAACAAATATAGGCAGGATGAAATTTATATTTGGCTTTAGAAATTATCAGCTATATTTTAAAATATATACATTGGAGTCCTGGAAGCCAGTGAAATGTTTGGAGGATCGGAGTGATGCATGTTGAAATATATGAGTTTGAACTGTGAGCCTAGCATTCAAATTCTGAATGAATTGAATGGGCTTGTGAGGAGAGGCAGGTGTAATGTCTGCGAACAGTGACTTGCAGTAATCCAAATGCAACATTAATAGAGCCTGGACCCAAGTATCAGTACTCCTCTGGTTTGATCATGAGTATATTTCGGCAATAAAGTATTGTGCAGAACAGAATAAAGTATTGGAAGAAAACAGATTTTCAGATTTTAGCAATGTGCTAAAATATTGGAGAGAGTTGGGTCCATAATGACACATATATTTATGCCTGGTGTTGGCTTAATGGTTCGGGTGGTGGGCTTGGGATCCGAGGATCCTGAGTTCAAATCCCCCTCAGCTGTTGAATTAACACCAAGTGGGGTTGACTCTGCCTGTCATCCTTCCGAGGTCGGCAAAATGAGTGCCAGCTTGCTGGTGTACTGTGTCGGAGAGGCGACACGTCCAGGATTATGTCCCATAGCTAAGGAGACTGCTTCGGCAGCACCAACGCTCTGCACAGAGTATAGTCCTTATGGGTAGATGGATGGGACACGTGTATTTGAAACCATGAAAGCAGAAGTCACATGTTGATTCCCAAGTTACAAAATATGGGATTCATAATTTTCTCAGGATGGATGAGGGACCAAGGGCCAGCATGGCAGTCTTGGCGGCATTGAATTTGAGAAAGTTAATGGACCTCGATGTTTGAATTTCAAAAAGAGGGAAGTTTATAGTTCCAGAGGAGAGCATATCATCAGGTGAATTGGACAGGTGTAGACCTGGGTATGAGCTTAAGAGTGAAAGGTGATATTAAATTCCATAAAATTGTCACAAATAGATGTAGTGAAAGAGAAAATGAGAGTGGGCCAAAAACATATCCTGATTACCACCAACGCATAGATTAAATTAGTCCGATTAATTGCCATAGCCAATGTTTATAATAGATGTACAATCTGAAATCTGAGAAGATTTACACCATTCAAGAGCAGATCCAGAGATATCAAAAACAGGATCGAAGACTGTCAAGTAACACAAGGTCAATGTGTGAGTTGAAATTGGGCACGGAATCACTTTGGGGTTTGTGGGGCTGTAACTCTACCCCACCACCCTGCAAAAAACTGTAACCACTCTACCCATTGTATTTGTAAAACCGCTAAATTTACCCCCGCCCTGATTTATTGTGAAATTGCGATGAGCCCTCAAGTTTTTCTCAAATGCACGAGCCCCCATGCTGCCTCGGCTCTCACATTTATGCTTCGCCCAAAGCCAAATCGTTCCAAAGAGAGAAAACCTCCAACAACTCAAAAGTGAGGACTGCATCTTTGCGTAGCTGAGATTTGAATTTCGTTGACTTCATTTTCTTGGCTGTCTTCATGTATGAGCAAAAAAGTTTAAAATAGTTTACGTTCTTGCGTTTGGGCCAAATAATTTGCATTTTCCTAAAATTGGGATTTTGTGCCATAAATTGAGCATTGTTTACTGTAAGTAAATGAAATGGGATTTTGGGTGTGTAATTCTTACGGAAATCAGCATTGGGGATGCATCTAGCCAGGATTCCCGATATATTAGGAGCAGTGACAACTTGCAATTTGAAGCCATTTTGTTTCCATCGACCACGACGCACTGAACCTGTGCCCATTGTGTATGAACCGTGGTGTCCTTTTTCTAATCGAGCTGTCTTTCTCTGCACCAAAAGGGAAGATTATATCACATGATACTTTTTTTAAATGCATCTGCTGACGAAGTCGCCGGAGGCATTATGTTTTCAGGTTGTCCGTCCAGCTGTCCGTCCATCTGGCCGTTCATCCGTGATGGGTTTTCGTTACCGCGATAACTTAAGAACGGCCGAAGAGATCCAAGTCAAACTTGGTACAAGTATGTGTGATGATGTATACATAAACTGATTAGATTATGGGCTCAAGAGGTCAAAGGTCATGCCAGGTAAAAATGTGATATTTGAGAATGGTTGAAGGGATTTAAGTATAACTTGGTACAAGTATGTATAATGATGTAATAATGTGGGTGGAGGCACATCTGTCTATGTCACGATGTTGAAGAGTGCCCTTCAAGTTTCATTCTTCCAACGCGTCAGAATACGCATACAATCAGGGTTGATTTAACCTTAAAACCTTAAAAGATATCACAGAAACCGTGGCAAAACAAGTGTAATGCGCGAGTAAAGGTTCACACTGATGAGTGCCTAGTTTGAGCTGCACAGAGCGAGTGATAGAAGAAACACATAGGTAGTGACAATGCAGAAATGTGAAAGAATTGGAAGAAGGAAAGTGAAAGACAGAAATGGAGGCACACCATTTACACCAGATGCGCACACCATCAAGAGAGTAGAGCATTGGAAAAGATAACAATTGTGAGTGAAAACAAAGACAAAGAGCTTGAGACGATTGATTGATCGAGTGCTCTTCCTGAAGGCAGGTCCTTGGCTGTTTGGCAAGGGTGATACTGGGTGGTTTGCCATTGCCTTCCCAGCAGTTAGGGTTGGAACTTGTAATTTGACCAGGATGCCGGTGATGGCTTGCATACTCTTGGCGACCTCACCGGCATCCTGGTCAAATGACAAATTCCGACCCTGACTGACTGCTGGGATCTTTACCATCCATCAACTAATGCTAGCAGATGGGACACCCGGCTTAACATCCATTTGAGGGACAGCACACCCATTGATGAATAGCTTTGCCTGTGAAACACTGGGATGACATTTTGTAGATGGATCAGAATTCAAACTCAGGCTAAACAGCTTAGAGACGAGTGTGTGCACCGCTATGACGTCCTCTACATGACAAGAATCAGTAAACCCTGGAGAAGATACGGAAAGGGAAAGTTTTCGTTTCAATCAAACGGAATACGAAAGAAGCTACTCCGAGTATGTGGAGACTATAACTTAGCCCCCCCCCCCACTCCCCGTCCTGTTACCCACCAAAAGCCTCCCCTCACCTATCCTTTCATCAATCCGTGCCTGGTTCAAATAGATTAAATGAGGATAGACCACCGATCCACCACTTATGAATCTCATCAAGTCTTTCATCTTAAGTTTGATGAAGCGCACCCTTGAGATTGAGATCTGTGTGTCACATGGTTTTTCAACTCTGCTTGCTGACTGAATGGTAACGCCGCTCAAAATGGAACAGCATTGAATACAAATGAAGCATTAGTTATGCAGGGCACAGCAACAGTGCAAAAGTCAAAATAATACCTATCATGAGGATCAGCAAGCAAACACAAGTTCAAACAGATTCATTTCAAGTCACGGTAAGCTTCGTGAACAACTTCCGACTGCTATTACGACGACTTTCATGGCCCCGTTTAATCCCAACTTCCTTCATGGTCGGCTGAGGGGGAAGTTTGGCCCAATTATTTCACAAATCAGCTGGCCCGGCCTGACCTTCGACTGGTGCTGATTAGGACAGATTTTTGGAATTTGGCCAGGGTGCGAGACATAACTCTCCGACTCTTTGCAAATGACACCTTTAATGTCCACAAACGAATGCGTGCAGCCGGAACACCCAGCTTAACGTCCATCCTAGGGACGGCACGCTTTGTGATGCAACACGCTGCCTGCAAAACACAAATCCGACAGTTGATAGCTGTCGGTCAAAATCAAGAAGTAGAGCACTTGACCTCACACTGTCTAATCCACCATCCTGTCAGAGCTTCACGAGTACTGCATCCTTTAAAAAGAAAACACGAGTCTTTGAGTAGCTTTGCCGTAGATAGAAGCAGAACTTGGGGCCACAAGATCAAACGAGCACGATACCAATAATCGTTTGATGGAGCCGTCAGCCGGTAGGGCAGTGCGCGTTGAGTTTGGCCGAGCAAATCCAGTATCTCCTCCACTGATCACAGCAGTTCAAGCAGCCACTAGATAAACTGCAAAATAAATATGTTGTCATTCAAACAATCTAAGGTGGTGAGCGGAGCAAGTTGCGCACATGCTGAAATCATCAGCAGTCAGAGTTTTGCAAAAGGCCTTAAAACTACTGAGCACGAAACCCAGGGAGCTTTTCTTCTCACAGCAGTTTTTTATTTTTTAAATTTTTTTTGGACATCATCCAATATTTTTTTCTCCATTTTACGACACACTTATTGAGGATGTTGATTGCAACACCATGTCCCAGAGTTGTACCTACGGTTGCATGAACCAAATGGGGGATAAAGTTGGATTTCCTTTGCACGTGGATTCTGAGTGAAGAAAAACCTGGATTGCTGCAATAAGGTGGCAGACATGGGGCCCAATCGCACGTTCGCGAGGAGGTGGGGTTGGGGTAGGGGGTGAGTGAGGGGAACAGCTCTATCTCCGGTTGGTAAACCTATTGCGTACACTCCAGTGTTGCCCAAAGCTAGGTAAATTTTGATTATCATTTGCATGCAGTGTTTATATTTGTGTGTTCCCCTATTACAATTTGCTTTCCTCTGATGTCCTGCTTCTGTCTTGGTTTTTGCACTGTTTTCCTGTTGCTTGTGCATGTGTTGCCTAACTGTCGCAACTTTGGAGGCCAGCCTTGCTATCTAGTATACCAAACCTTTTCCAGAGGCTAAGCATGGAAATAGATATAAAATCTAATGTTTCTTCCTTCTGTTCTGTTTTGTCTTGTTTGTAACGTACCAGTGCACGTTTGACGGCAGTTGACTTGGACAGTCCATGGTTCTCATATTCGTACGATTTCTACGTTATAATTTCTCATCTACTGTTTCTCCTCAACTGTGGTTTCCATCAACAATCAATCTCTACTTCACTCAAAAAAGAAGAAAAAGATACATTTATTTACTTAACACAGCCCCCCCCAGTCCCCAGCGTTGGCTCCATCAAACTTAAAGTCTAAATCGATGATGGTTTATGCTCCTTGCTTGTTAGCCTCCGCCATCGAAGATGGATGGAGGTTACTGTTTTCACCCCTTTCTGTTTGTTTGTTTGTTTGTTGTTTAGTTTTTTTGTGAACAGTATTACGGAAAAACTCCTCGACGGATTTCGACGAAACTTGGTGGGGGGGTTAGGTCTGGTCCAAGGATCATGCCATTAGATTTTGGACTTGGTCCAAAATCCAATATGGCCGCTATGGCGGCCAATTTGAAAAAATATTTGAATTTTTTTTTTTGCATTTCTACATGTTTTAAGTGATTTCCAACCCCCTCCCCCAAAAAAAAATTGTTAGAGAAAAAAAATTTTTTGCAACTTTTTTTTCAACAAAATTTCGATTTCTTTTTTTTGCATTTCTACATGTTTTAAGTGATTTCCAACCCCCCCCCCCCCAAAAAAAAAGTTGTTAGAGAAAAAAAAAATTTTGCAAATTTTTTTTCAACAATTTCGATTTTTTTTTTTGCATTTCTACATGTTATAAGTGATTTCCAACAAAAAAACATGCCAAAATTATAATTGCGGCTGATTTTGGAACTTCAGGTGGATATACCCACGTAAAATCAATTTCTGTCTCAAGGAATCTAGTTATGACGAATGAATTGAGTATGTAAAAGTTAAAAGTAAAAGGGAAAGTTGCAAACTATAACTCTGTGAGCACTGTTGACGTCAAATTGATGAATAGGATATCAGTCACTTGTGACCTAAGCAAGTATGCCGGCAGAGGTTTTGCACTCTACCGAGTGCTCCCCCTCTAGTTGATACAGTTCTGCTGCAATATCACGTACATTCTCGTGGTGATTGCCCAAAGTCATCTGTTCATCACAAATAATGTTTGCTGATCGTCACAACACTTTGCTGCCCATTCAGAGCATGCTCATCATCATTTTACTGATGCTCACCCATTTTAACGTTTTGCACCACTCGAACACACCTCTGCCTGAGAGGCAGACGTGTCACTGAACTTGTAGGTTCAGACGTGTCACGTGTCTGTCACTGAACAGACGTGTTCAGTTCAGACGTGTCTGTCACTGAACAGACGTGTCACTGAACTTTCTTGTAGGTTTGACTTTTATTTTTCAGACACTACGTTACTCCGTGCGGCTCTCAGCAGTTGATGCTTTTTTCACTTCCATCATTGAGATGCTTTTTTGCACACCTATGACGTCACTTCACACAGGAGTTGCCAGATGTTGCCTCTAACGTTTGATGCAGTTTTGGTGATCTCTCCTACCCCCCCCCCCCCCCCCCCCCACCTCCTGCTCCCCACATTATACAGAACAAAAACTGTAGGTTAACCTTGAACTACCTTGACAAACATACATAATTGCCTCTGGAATAAGCTTGATGGATTTCAGAAGTTTTGCTGACTCTTCTTTTCTCATTTTAATAATCCCTTTAGCTAGTTGAAGAGGGATGTTTATGCTGAAACTGCCATTGCATTCTATTTTTAGCTTTTATTTTCAAATAAAATTTTTTTTGGGGTGGGGGGGGGATATATTACAATGCTTATGAATTAGATCTCACTTTCTGTGATGAAATGCAAAATCCAGTAATTGCATCTGTTAATGTTATCCCTGATTCACCTCTGAGAACATGGAAGTGAAAAAACACGCACTCACGCACTCACTCACTCACTCTGAAGGTGCTGTTGCTGTCAGAATGCAATTCTGGAGCACTGCCATTTGCCATGCTTGGTGCTTTCCATGTATAGGCTGAGTGGCGTCAGCATTGCTAACGGAGTGCCCTGTGTTCATGCGCAATGAATAGACAGCATTTGGTTTGTCTTGTGAAAGATATTTATTGACTCGTTATTTTGTGGCCATATTCTTGCTTCTTGGCATTACCAATCACCAAACGTTCGAACCAAAAATTAGTTGAAAATAATTGACAGTCGTAATCAAGGCAAGTGTTTGAAATATTTTTCATGCAAGTGGTTTAGGAAATTTCAATTTCAGCCGCAGCAGGGCAGTTCAAAACTGCAGGACTTTGTGAAGGTGACACTTGGCCACTTTTCACGAATTGAGTTTGAGCACAATAAGTTGTATGGCAAAAATGAATCTTTTGTGAGGTTTGTAGTTGTTAATGACTGATTATCCATCCTAATTAAGTAACAAAATTAAAAAAAAGCAAAATTCAATCAATTACTACTTGTTCTAAAATGTATGAATTATGAACGCATACAACCTTGAAGTATGGTATATTTTTGGTGTTTGGAGAAATGTGTCTGTATGAACTGTACTGAATGGCCTAAATATTTTCACCTCTATGTAATGTTGGAGTTCTCCTCCAGTAAAAAAAAAAAAGAATTCATTGGTGGGTGTTTGTAATTGGGTGAGGTGTGAATTAGGAGTGATGGTGGTGGTTGAGGGGGAGGGGGGCGTGCGGTGATATTAACTTCGGTTGGTGTTGTCGGGTTGAAGTGATATTGATTTCTCTTTGTGAATGCTTTTGGTATTTTATCTTTGATCAACTCTGCATGACCCAGCTGTCTTGCAGTGACGAGATGATCTTGGAGTCCTTTGTTGTATTTTTCAGCTCTTCATCCTCGGAACCTTCATCAAGTGAAAGCTGGATTCATTTGTGGAGAAATGTATTTTCACATCAAGACAAATAATTATTTTATGCAAAACTTTCCAATTGTAGTGTAATTGACCAAAAAGGCAGGACATTTGGTATGCCTTTAAGTCATCACCTCACCTTCGTATTAAACAAATCCCTCATCTTCTCGGGCTACAATGCGCGTTCATTGATTGATACATTATTGCACGTTCAAAGATTCATTACCTCCATGAAGGTGGACACATGTTTTCACCCCTGTCTGTCTGTCACAAGAGATAGCAATGCTCGCTCTCCTTCACCATAAACCACTCTAACTCGTTATCCCTTTCCTTCACCATAAACCACTCTAACTAACTCGTTATCCCCCTCCTTCACCATAAACCACTCTAACTAACTCGTTATCCCTCTCCTTCACTATAAACCACTCTAACTAACTCGTTATCCGTCTCCTTCACCATAAGCCACTCTAACTAACTCGTTATCCCTCTCCTTCACCATAAACCACTCTAACTAACTCGTTATCCCTCTTCTTCACCAAAAACCACTCTAACTAACTCGTTATCCCTCTCCTTCACCATAAACCACTCTAACTAACTCGTTATCCCTCTCCTTCACCAT
>CM068952.1:54663773-54676543 GCA_035128595.1 Eptatretus atami
TAAGAAGATATGGAGTTGCTGAAAGCGTGTCCAATAAGCCGACTCCAATGATAATTGAGGTAACACCGGTCAACAAGCGTATGAGACTAAGGATTCGTCACTCCTTGGGTGTCATTTCCCTGGTCTCTGTAGATGCTCCAACTGAGGCGAGTGAATCTTCACCGTGAAGGACGCATTTTCTATGCCATGCTCGAGTCTGTGTTGATCAGTGCCCCAGCAAGATACTCTTCTCGTCTTGAGGATTTCAATGCATCGACTGGAAATGATTTGGATGGTTATAGACATGTTTGGTCCCTATTGGTCTGGAACTGTGAACCTGAATAGCATCAAGTTCCTTGACTTTGCACTCATCTACAGGCTCATTCGCTGGACTTGGTATTCCAACGCTGGTGCTGTGGCAAAGGAGATTGACGATGTGATGGTCACTTTAGATGTTCCAGAACTGCAGGTCTACCGGATGCTCAGTTCATCAATACGGACCACAGGCTTATGGTAGCAACTCTGAGTTGCAGCTAAAATCTGCGAGAATTGTCCAATCCAGCCAAGGCTGGATGTTGGCAACCTCAAGATGAGAGGGTAGCTGAGGAGTTGTGAACAGGCTATGTGGGGATTTGAGAAGTCTGGGTGCTTTGGGGATCATGAAGAGTTGTGGGAGTGCCTTCAAGACTACCGTCCTGATGTTGCCGTGGATGTCTTGGAACTCACCATTGAGCGAAGAAGAATTTTGCGTAAATGGGAGCTGAGCTGTTCAGGGAGTGAGCGCTAACTGACGTGTGCTAGGGAAAAAGGAGGCCTGTGTTGAGGAACCTGTGAGGGTAGAGCATCACCTGTGGTCAAGTGATCTCGTCCTGCTTACAGGGGAATTCACGCATTGCGTTCCTCCAAGCCCATCCCTCGGTGTACTACAGTTGGAGAGGAGGGTGTGGGCCTTGACAGATGAGTCCGAAGTGAAGGCCGCTGGCGCGGTTACTTTGAGCAGCTGTACCAGGCTGATCACCTGCTGTTGAGTTGAATGTCGGGGGTGCTTCTATCGCTATTGCTGAACCTCCAATCAACTGTGCTCACACTTCATTTAGGCAAACACAGGCTGAGGTGAATCGTTGAAATGAGGCAAAGCTCCTGGGATCGGTGGCATCCATGCTGAACTTCTCAAGGCTGGTGGAAATGCTACACTCGTGTCGTTGCATGCAATTCTGTCTCTGCCTGAAACACAGGCATCAACCCAACTGACTGGAAAGGGGCCTTGCTGTCCCTTTCTGGAAAGGGAAGAGTGATCCCAGATTAAAACAACTACCGAGGGTGACGCTGCTCTCAGTGCCGGGCAAGGTCTTTGCTCAGATAATTCTGATAGAGTTCACCACCATCTGCTGTTAGCACCAGCACCCAAAGCAGTCAGGCTTTACACCAAAGAGGTCAAAGATAGACGTATCCTTGCTCTTCGGTCCTCACCGAACACAAGTGAGATTTTCAGCAGGGGCTGCTTACAACCTGTGTTGATCTCTGTGAAGCGTTTGATTCAGTGAATCGGGATGCCGTCTGAAAGTCTTGGTCTTCGTAGAGTACCACCAAACATGATCAATCTGATGTCTGAACTATATTATGCACTAAGAGTGCTGTGAGATGTGGTGATGCCATCTCGACTTATTTCCAGTTGTTACTGGAGTTTTCAGGGATGGTACTGCCCCCCACATTTCAGCGCTTGTATGGACTATATTCTGGGGAGTATGTCGGAGAGGTCAAGCTGCCGGTGCATTGTTTGGAATGTCAAGATCTCTGACCTTGATTTCACAGAATCTGGACATGCTTTTGGGGGCTCTCGAGGTGACTGAAGTGAGGAGTCTGAGCCCACTGGGATACGGGCTTTCCTGCATCAAAACTAAGATTCAGGTTTCCAATGACATCTTGGCATGCTGCTATCTATCTGTACCTGTTTGTGTGTGAGGATGTTTGAGGTCACAGAGAGATTCACTTTCCTTGGCAGTGATATCATGTCTTCTGCTGTTGGTGACAGATGTCAATAGATGTCTGGGTTGGGCCTGGGAGTCGAGGATTCACTGGATCATGGGTGTGGCGCTGTCAGTACCTTGTGCAGGAGGACGAAAGCCGAGTTTCAGGTCCTTGGTGCTTCAGTCTTGCTCTACGGATGTGAGACTTGGACTCTGACCAGGGATCTGAGAAGGAGACTTCATTCCTTTGGTACCAGGTCCCTTCAGAGAATCCTTGGCGATCGCTGGTCGGACTTTGTGTCCAATGACGGTTGCTGAGAGCGACTCAAATGAGATTTGTTACCTGCATAGTTTGTGAGCATCAGTGCGGCTGTATGGACATTGTGCTCATTTTCCTGACACTGATCCTGTTCACCAGATTCTCTCAGCGGGGAGCCTCGTGAATGGAGGAGGCCAATGGGCCAACACAGTGCCTCGTGGATGCAACAGGTTGATCGGCATCTCAAGGAGATGGGGTGGGCCAGGCATTTTGCCTGGGAGATGGCCAGCAAAGCCCCTAGAGTACCGGTGAAAGTGACGTAGCGACGCGTTGCTCCGGCGCATTTCCGTACCTGACCTGACCTACCCTTTGCCCTTTCCGTGTTTTGTAACTCACTCTCTCCCCTCTCCACCTCGTTTCTTTGGGGCGTATAAGTTCTGCAGCAACCCTTCTGGTGAAACTCCCAAATCCAGACTCACTGCTCACTTGCACTCATTCATTCCCCTCCCTCCCCCACTTGTGTCACAGCCTCCTCAGTGTCTTCAATCTCAGTCTTCACTGCAGCACGCCAAGACAGCTGTTCACCACCATCTTCAGGTCATTTCCCGTCTTCAACTGTGATCTTTCTACCCCCATTAACCTCTCAAGTCAACCTTTTCTGGATTTCTCCCTGCTTCCTCACCCTCCTATTCCATTTTTTGTTTGTTTTTGTTTTTGTTTCTCTTCATTTTTTGTCCATTTCTGCTTCTTCTCCAGTTTTTCCTTCTATTTCTGTGATTGAGTTGTGGCTGTATCAGCTTGTCTTCCCCTGTGTCCTGTTCCTTGCTTCATTCTTCCCATGTCCTTTATTTCTCCAAGTCTCCCTCTATTTATCCTCTTAACACTGATGTGTGTGTTTTCCCCTAACCCCCCCCCCCACCTCTTTCCTTTTTCTTTCTTGCTATGTCCTGATTTGTTCTGTGTTCTAGCTCCTCCATGAACCTCAACTTTACCAAAAAAAAAAATGTCCATTTCAAGGTCCCATCACCAGGGCCGATGGAGGTCCTTATAGGGTGTGGCCCTTGGCACTTCTGTGTTGTTTGGCCCTTTGGTGGATTGCATTTTTATGGGTGTAAGATTTCTATGGGTAGGTGAGTGATTAAAAATTTTCTTGAATACCGTGATAAGGCGTATAATAAAGTGCACAAAAACGACCCAAAAATGACAAATGATTAAAGCATTAGAGAGAGGTGTTCATAGCAGGATAATAGCTGACCAAGTGTTTCATTCTGGAGAATGAGCCAGTGCTCAAGGGAAAGTTGTTGTGATGATGTTGATGCCCAGCCTAACAGGCGGGGCACATATATGCTCAAAGCCAAATACCTGACAAGCTGTCAGCAACTTTCTGAATACGTTTACATTGCTCTAAGGATGTATTTTGCCATCTGGGAACGAATTGTGAAGGGGAGCGTTCTTTTCGAAGCTAAAGCTGGTTTAACAAGCTCAAATGAGCTAAGATTCGTCCTCTTAATGATAGCGCTAAAAACGATTATGACGTCATTGTGATGTATCAGGTTTGCGATAAATTATCTGTGCTAATGCCCGCTTGATTCCCGCAAACAAAATTCAACAGCTTGCCTAGTTTCGGAGATAATGTATAGGCGATTTCCATTGCGGCGATATTATGACGTCAACTTTTTTTCGAGGAAGAATTTTCCAAACTCGGAGATGGTTACTGCCTGCGCGTGGGCTTTCTGCATATACATGGCAAAGTTTCACGAAGATCGATGAAAACTCTGGGTTTGTGAACAAAAAACGTCAAAAAATAGGAATGAGTCATAAAATTGATATGACGTCATAGTGATGTATCATGTGTGCGGTAATTCAATCTCTGCTAATGCCCTGTTCGATTCCGCACAACCGAATTCAAAAAGCTTGCCTAGTTTCGGAGATAATTTTTTAGGCGATTGCCAATTAGCGGCAGATATTTTGACGTCATAATTTTTTTTTTTTCTCGGAAGAATTTTCAAAATCTGAGATGGTTACTGTTGCCAGGGAATTTTTACATATATACGCCAAGTTTCAGGAAGTTTCGATGAAAACTTGTAGACTGTGAAAACAAAAAAGTCCACAAGAAGAAGGATGAAGAACAATACGTGAGTAAGACTTCGAGATCCTCCACGAGGATCTAAAAAAAAAAAAAACGTCTCCGATCAATCATCAGACAACAATGCTCGTCTTCCCTTGCACACTGTCTATTTGAGAATGAGATTGTGCAAAAAGCACCATTGAAGTGCTGATTTGCAATGAAAAAAAAATCTAAAAATTCATCTCCGGTGTTCATTTCTTACACTTGTCAAAAAAACAAAAACCATTGACATTGACATAACTGCCTCTGTATGTAATGATACACTGTGCCTATCATTGATATATATATATAATATATATTATATATTGTTACGAATCTGGCAGCCATTTGCACAACAAAACAAACAGCAGTTCCCGCAGTTCAGTTATTTCGATAAGTATGTGTTTATAGTTAGGGTCCCGTCCTTCTGTCTAATGGGTTAATTTCATGTGTGTGCTGCGGGTTTCTTTGTAGTCAGGTTTTTTACATTAAATCCCCCTTCGCTCCATCATCGCCATTACGCACGTGTTCGGGCCACAGGCATAGGCGGGTGAGGTCGACTCCGCCCAGCGAGATGGGTGTGCCTCGCACCATGAGGGATAGGAGTACCTCAGAAACCCTCGACCAATCCGGAGATGAGTTACCTCAGGGCGGGCCCGCCCAGCCAAGATGGGATGTTCGCCACCTGTCCAATCAGGAGGCGAGTGGCGAGGGGAAGAATCCCTCGGACTCTCGCAAAAGGGAAGAGTAGAGTGGTCGTCAAGAAGAGAGTAGGCAGTCAATCGTGGCCATTGCTCTTTGTGTGCGTCGTTGGAGTCATCGTCGCGATTGCTCTTGGTGTGCGTCGTGAGAGTCGTCGTCGTCAGGTTGTGGTCTGCGGTCTTTTGCGGGGCTCCTCGTGGTTTGTGGTGGTCGAGTAGCCAGGATCGTGGCTCGTTGGATTCCGGACGTGGGTTCGAGTCCCACCTGTGGTGACCGCACAAGCGGACAGGTACCTGGCAGACTTGACTCCCCAGCTGACCTATCTCCTCGCGGCTGGAGGGTCCAATAAAGACCCGACGGGGTCCATTTCTTTTGTGTGTGTGTGTGTTGTGTTGTGTGTGTGGTGTCCGTGGCCCCGTATTTAGTAGAAATTGCTAAGTGTTTTGTTTGTATATAAATTGCATTACTCATATTCGTTTTTAACTCTGCTCTTTGTGCTCCCCTGCCCCATTATAAATAAACCCCCAATTGTTCAATGTACCAGCTCGTTGTCGTGCTTTCTATATTGACCCAGCACGGTTCGTGCTTGAGAACCAGTAAGCGATTGGCTGTAAGTTGTCGTTTGGACCGACGGACTCTTGGTAATTCCGCCGGCTTACACCGACCGAGTGTCGCGAGAGCGACCCGGTTCGACAGACTCGTCGGGGTGTGACTTCCCGGTAATTTGACGACGTGGGTTATTAGGTAATTGAAATTTGGCTATTAACCCTACCACACACAGTCAGAGAATTGGCGATCATTGGTCCTTAGTTGACCGTGACCTTCGGAGTTGTCTGAAGGTTACAACCAGCAATTCCGGGTGTTCAGTGGAGACAGCTCTACTGCTCCACTGGCAGCCGTTCCTCACACGACCCCTGGCCCACAACAATATATATATATACTGCTATGTATATATGTCTACATATATACATATAGTACTCAACGAACAGGGACGCAGACTCTGAAGTGGGAACGTTAGGTTTAATCCGACACGGGCACAGCACAGCAGCACAGCACCGCACCCGAACATTGGCAGGGCATGAGACTCCCCTTAACACACCCCGGTGCACCTATGTATGTATGCATTCATACAAACTACTGATACATCACGATATATATGTATATTATATATATATATATATATATATATATATATATATATTCAAGAAGAAGATCGATGTTGCAGTTTTTATCATAGAATAAAAAAAGATGGTCAAATTTTTTTGTAGGCCCTTTATTTTCATATGCCCGAGGCACAGTGCCTACTGTGCCTATTGGTAATACAGCTTGCTCATCACACTCACGTTTCACTGCAATACAACATCTTCCACTCATGAAGCCAGCCCCCACACTCAGGCTGGAGAAAAGAAAAAAAACCCCCACAAGCCCTGATGACAGGGCAGCAGCCACATTTAAATGCTGCAGGAAACAAGCATCTGCCAAAACGAGTAATATGGCACATCCAGGTCTGAAAAAGCATGGAAAGTGTGTGGTGTAGGTGGAGAATTAATGGAGAGTTAAATGCACACAGACAGCCAAAAGCAACCGATACATGTGACGACTACAGTCGATGGAAAACTGTCACTCTCGCAAATTGGGCAAGTTCAAACCAGCTCTGTAAACAGTTTTGCCACAGCATGCAATAATTTCATCGGAAAATACTTTGTCTATTTTAATTCTGTACTGAGTAAGCTGTATGTAGAAAATTTACCAACATGCAAACAATTAATCGAGGATTGCACCACTGATGCGTACATAATATTAAATGGAAGATAATTAATATGACCATTATATTGGGGTTTTTTTTTCCTGAGCAATGATACATTTTGTGCTTTTGTAAAGTGACCCTTTTTTTTTCCAACACAAGATCCAGGCTCATGGAAGAGTGAGATGAGCAAGAGGGAAAAAGACAACAAAAACACAGTGGGTGGTGGGACACATTTAGACTCCATGAGCAAGGGAATGAATGTACAGGAAAAATGAGGGGAGGAAACAGTAACCTGCAAGTAAAGGGTAGGATTAGGTCTAAAAAAAAAAGTTGAGTTTCCGGTAACCCGACTCCCCAATAATTCTGCCGACCCCAATTTTTTTTCTTTTTTTTTTTGCGAGGGTCAACTTCCAGGCAGCATTTTATGTCCGCTGTGCATTGGCATTACTCTATGCCATTGTTAACCACTGTGGTCTCACAGAGAAATCAGTGGATGTTTATTTCAAAGTTTCTTTTTAACTCACACCCGAAGGTGAAGGAGGTTATGTTTTCACCCCTTTCTGTCTGTTTGTTTGTTTGTTTGTCTGTGTACAGGATATTTAAAAAAAGTTGTGGATGGATTCGGATGAAATTTTGTGGAAGGTTCGGTGTGTAGCAGGACAAACTGATTAAATTTGGTGAAGATCTGGATCCAGATCGGACTACTAGATTTTTTTTAAGTGATTCTTCACAATTGATAGATAGGGCCAAAAACGATATATAGCACGATGTCTCAAAAATGTAATGGGCCTGATATGTTCTCGTGGATCAGGCATTACGGCGGAAGTATGCGCTCTACCGAGTGCCCTTCTAGTTCAATTTTGTACCTGATGCTTCTCATTGAGAAATGGGCCAAAAATTATATATAGCATGATATCTTCAAAAAGTTTATGCATGGATTTGGACGAAACATGATAGACAGGTTGGGCGTGTGACAATGATGAATCGATTTGATTATGGTGAAGATCCAGACCCGGATATGAGAACTTTTTTTAATTTTGTAATTCTTCACCATTGATTGATGGGGCCAAAAACTACTTATATATATATATATATATATATATATATATATATAAGTATATATACATATATATGTATATAATATATATTATATATTTATATATATATAGATATAACATGGCATTTCAAAAAGTTGTGGACGAGTTATGACAAAACTAGGTGGATGAGTTGAGTAGAGGTAACAAGAACAAGCGGATTCGATTTTGGCCTATCAGTGGGAAACAAAACGTAAACTGTTCAGCCTGGCGGAGGTATTGCCTCAACCGAGTGCCGTTCTAGTTTTTGAAGAGTATACACTTCATGGATGCCCCCAAAGGTGTATTCTGGATTTATGTCACTGGAAAGAGTCGAATATCTGAATGTACAAGATTTTCAGGGATGATGAATGTGAGATTAGTATTCTTCAATTCCTTCACATGTTCTGTTGAGCATGTTAATGATATGCTGTCTTTATCACTGCTGAGACCAGCTTCACTGTTTAAAGAAACCTTGCAGAGATACTAAATTGGTGTCATTTCATCCTCTGACTTATGTGCACAATACTGTTTTACCCATAATTTGGTATCTCACGACGATATGTTAAGTTCATGATTCTATATCTTTTCAACTATCAACATACTGGTTAGAAAGATGTAGAATCTGAAATACTGTCCTGCTTCCATTTAAACACGTTCAAAAAAAAAAAAATCCCTTCCTACCTACCCCCATTCGATGAGCAGCATGTTACCAGAAACCCAACATTTTTTGTTTTTTGGGGCCTTAGGCAAGATTAATGCCAATTGATAAGATCGTGGGAAGTAGGAGGGGTGGTGACATAAGGTGGTGGTGCACCACCAACGTGGAATCCTGGAGGGAGTTGGGATAGAACAATCTCAGGAAGACGGTTATGTGCTTTATAGATAAACACAATAAAATTAACAATTGAAAGTCAGAATAAAAAAAGAACTGCTGCATAATTGAAAATCCATTAAAACACTTCCCGGAAATATTTTATTTCATTTCAATGTCATCGCCAAGAGTTCAACGTTACATGAAAAGGGTGGCCCTTTCACCATCCCTCTCTTTTCCCATCCATTCTTCCCCTTCTTCCGAACTGAACTCTCTCCCTTTTCTCTCCTCTCCTGTATTAAACTGTTTTTCTTCTAACACCCCATATTTTGTGTCCCTGATGGAGAAGCTTGTATATATATACATGTGTGCAATGCCATTAGGAGCCATCAGTGAACTTTTAATGAAAGAAAGGACAAGGGAAAAAAAAATACAACACAGGAATTCAAGCGTGGGCTCATAGCCTCCTGAGTTAAGTTCTCAAATCGAAATGCCAAGCAAACAAGTTTGTTTGTTAGCTTAACGTTGAGTAACTGAGAATAGTACAAAGCCACTCAAAGCGTGAGTGACTAATTTACAGGTAAATGCACACAAGAATATTTCTAAGAAAACACACCACGTTTGCATATAATTCAAGGAATGACATCTTCTCCAGCGAAGAGATAAAGTTCGTGGATTTACGTGCATTGTTAATTTGAAAAAGGTTGCCGTTATACAGCTTGCCCTACATGTGGATTTTTTTTGTGTTACTCCTTGTGGTTTATGTGCCAAGCTTGATCTATACTTGTGGAAGTGCCTGTTTGCCAAATGCGATAACCGTGATTCTCAGGTCAGGTCAGGTATGGGAGCATGCGCCAGAGCAGCGCGTCGCTGCGTCCACTTTCCGCCGGTACTCCAGGGGCCTCCGTCTGGCCATCCCCCAGGCAGATGCCTGGCCCATCCCCATCTCCTTGAGATGCCGATCAACCTGCTGCAACCACGAGGCACTGATCGGCCCACTGGCCTCCTCCACTCAGGAGACTCCCTCGCTGAGAGAATCTGGTGAGCAGGATAGGTCAGGAAAACGAGCCACATGTCCATACAGCCGCAGCTAACGCTCACGGACTATGCAGGTAGCAAATCTCATTTGAGTCTTTCTCAGCAACCACTCGTTGGACACAAAGTCCAACCAGCGATAGCCAAGGATTCTCCAAAGAGACCTGGACCAAAGGATTATGTCTCCGTCTCAGATCCTTGGTCAGTCAAAGTCTCGCATCCATAGAGCAAGACTGGAAGCACCAAGGACCTGAAGACTCGGACTTTCGTCCTCCAGCACAGGTACCGGCAGCACCACACCCCATTATCCATGAATCCATGACTCCCCAGGCCGCCCAGACGTCTATTGACCTCTGACTCATAGCCAGCAGAGACATGAATATCACTGCCAAGATAAGTGAATCTCTCCACGACCTCAACATGCTCACCACAAACAGGCACAGACAAGATAGCAGCATCCAAGATGTCAATGAAAGCCTGGATCTTCGTTTTGACCCAGGAAACCCGTAATCCCAGCTGCTCCGACTCCTCATTCAGCACCTCGAGGGACCCCGAAAGGATATCTAAATTCTCCGCAAAGATGACTGCATCATCTGCGAAATCAAGGTCAGAGATCTTGACATTCCCAAACGATGCACCGCAGCTTGATCTCTCTAACATCCTCCCCAGAATCCAGTCCATACAAGTGCTGAAAAGTGTGGGGGCAGTACACACCCCTGACGAACTCCAGTGACAACTGGAAATAAGTCAACATGGTACCACCACATCTCACAGCACTCTCAGTACCAGAGTAGAGTTCAGACATCAGATTGATCAGTTTGTGGGTGCACCCCACGAAGACTAAGATTCTCCAGAGGGCATCCCGATTCACTGAATCAAACGCATTACAGAGATAAACTCGGCTGCAAGCAGCCCCTGCCGAAACTCTCGTCGCGTTCGGTGAGGACCGAAGAGGAAGGATACGGTCAATCGTTGACCTTTTTGGTGTAAAGCCTGACTGTTTTAGGTGCTGGTACTCAAGCAGATGGTGGTGAACTCTATCAAGAATTATCCGAGCAAAGACCTTGCCCGGCACTGAGAGCAGCGTCACCCTTCGGTAGTTGTTGCAGTCTTGGCGATCACCCTTCCCTTTCCAGAGAGGGACAACAAGGCCTCTTCCAGTCAGTTGAGATGATGCCTGCGTTCCAGCAGAGCACAGAACTGTATGCAACGACATGAGTGCAGCATTTCCACCAGCCTTGAGAAGTTCAGCATGGATGCAACAGATCCCTGGAGCTTTACCCCATTTCAACCGGTTCACCGCAGCCTGTTTCCACAAGTGAAGGGGGACCACAGTTGATTGGAGGGCAGCAACAGGGATTGAAACACCCTGACGTCCAACTCGACAGCTGGTGATCAGCCTGGTACAGCCGCTCAAAGTAACCGGCCTAGCGGGCCTTCACTTCAGACTCCTCTGTCAAGAGCTACCACCCTATGTTCTAACTGCAGTACACCGAGGGATGGGCTTGGATGAACGCAATGAGCGAATTCCCTTGTAAGCAGGACGAGAATCACTTGACTTCAGGTGATGCTCTACCCCTCACAGATTCCTCGCACATAGGCCTCCTTGTCCACCCTTAGCGCACGTACAGTTTTACGCCTCAGCTCCCTGAACAGCTAGCTCTGCCATTCAGCCTGGCCCTGCGAGTCTGGTCAATGGAATCCAGTGTCCCATGAGAGACAAAATTCTCTTTTGCCCTACGGTGAGTTCCAAGACAGCCACCGGCAACATCAAGGACGGTGGTCTTGAAGCACTCCACAACTCTTCAGCGATCCCAAAAGCACCCAGACCCCCAAAACTCTACTCAGCTTGTTCGCAAACTCCTCAGCTACCCTCTCATCCTTGAGCTTGCCAACATCCAGCCTACGCTGGGATGGTAGCATTCTCCTGGATTTAAGGTGCAACTTCAGAGTTGCTACACAAAAGCCGGTGGTCAGTATTGAGGAATGAGCACTCCGGTAGACCCTGCAGTTCTGGATCATCCTTCAGCGACAATCAGGAGGACATGGTCAACCTCCTTTGCCACCCGCCAGCGTTGGAATACCAAGTGCAGCAATGAGCTTGTGGGCGCTTAAACCATGAACCGCCACCATAAGTCCATGACTTCTTGCAAAGTCAAGGAACTTAGTGCTATTCTGGTTCATAGTTCCTGACCCATGAGGACCAACACACGTCTCATAACCATCCCTATCAGTTCAGTCGATGCATTGAAATCCCCCAAGACGAGGAGTGAATCTCGTCTGGGGCACTGATCAACCACAGGCTCGAGTGTGGCGTAGAATGCATCCTTCACAGTGAGATCACTCGCCTCAGTCGGAGCATAAACAGAGACCAGGGAAATGACACCTAAGGAGTGACGAATCCTTAGTCCATAATATGCTCGTTGACCGGTGTTACCTCAATTATCATTGGAGTCAGCTTATTGGACAGCTACAGCAACTCCTTGGGAATGGTAACCATCAGAGCGACCAGACCAATAGTAGGTGTAACCACCACCATGATCTCACCGCAATCCGTCTCTCGAACCTCAGAGAGTGCTGCAATACCGATGTCCAAACGCTTTGAGCTCAGATGATAACAGAGACAGGTGATCGTCCTCTCTTTGGGATAGGACATTCCAGGCACCCACTCGAAGGGACTGCCTCAGGTTAACCCAAGAGACGCCCGTGGTCTCTGTTTATGCTCCGACTGAGGCGAGTGATCTCACTGTGAAGGATGCATTCTACGCCACACTCGAGCCTGTGGTTGATCAGTGCCCCAGACGAGATTCACTCCTCGTCTTGGGGGATTTCAATGCATCGACTGGAACTGATAGGGTTATGAGACGTGTGTTGAGTCCTCATGGGTCAGGGGACTATGAACCGAATAGCACTAAGTCCTTGAGACTTATGGTGGCCGGTTCATGGTTTAAGCGCCCACAAGCTCATTGCTGCACTTGGTATTCCAACGCTGGCGGTGTGGCAAAGGAGGTTGACCATGTCCTCCTTGATGGTCGCTGAAGGATGATCCAGAACTGCAGGGTCTACCGGAGTGCTCAGTTCCTCAAT